>CM046869.1:21102554-21702554 GCA_025617745.1 Heliocidaris erythrogramma
CTCACGAAAATGTGCCCGTACGCCTAATTCTGAATTCATTGCGAATTCTTGTTACTTTAAAGTGGATGAGATTGAGTTGGGATTAACAACACTTTCATTGCAATTTCCGCCAGGCAACTATTATGTAGATATCAGGAAATAGTTTGATTTTTTTCAGTCACTTTGTGTACTTCTTTTGATCGTTAACTAATGAAATCCATGAGGAGCTGTAGTGCCAGTTGGATTTGTATTTCATATATGTTTATACTCGTGAGATTTGTAGTATTTTAAAACAAGTTGAAACTCTTATAGGAACATTAATGTGCTGAGAAATAAAGGGATTTATACATATATGATAAAAGCAATAAGTTAAGAGAAAAGTAGTAAGGGTGAAAGAAAGAAATGATTCAAGAACAGGGGTGTAGAGTAGACGTATATATCTAGATAGTAAGAGAGAGAGAGAAGAAAGGACGAGTAATGAGAAGAGAAGAAAAAAGCAAAAAGAAAGGAAAGGCGGGTAAGTGAAATGGAGAAAGCAAGTAATTTATTCTTGAGTTAATTAGAATACAAAAATCGGTGAAATGGAGAGAGGGACAGAAGAAAGAGTTGCACAGTGTGCAAACATTTTCTCAAAGTTACCATATTCCTTTTTATTGAGGGCAGGGGGGGGGGCACATCTCCAAAATGGTTTAAATTTGTTCCCCACGACCAAAATAAAAAGAATGCAATGATAATTAATTAACGAATAACAGACCCTAATTAAAAATAATAATAATAAATAATGAATTAAAAAGACAAAATAACAACGGTATTTTTGATTTCATCTGATTTGATTTATTTTCTTCTGCATTCATATAAGTACAACATTTTTCAGTAAAATAAAATACAAAAGCAATTTTTGATAATGAATCATAAACAAATATATGTAACAATATTTTTTTCTAAACAAACACGAAATGATAAATTGTCAAATTATTGTAAGTCGTCGAATGTAAAATCATTTGCGGAAGGACTGCCATTGTAAGCAATTTGCTTGAGAATATGGCAGCCCCATTAACAATGAAGATAAAATGTCAACTCATCAAACATCGATATACCAGAAAGAAATGTTAGAGGGACCTTAACCCAAATTTATAGTCTTTTTGAAACCAACAAAATAAAAAAGCGATGATTACTAAGAGATTTCTTTTGCAAAAGTACGATAAACATGTTATTGTTAGATTATAATAGCGTAAGGGAGCTTTATTGCTTGATTAAAAGACAATGTAACAAGTTAAAATATGACAATCATCTGAATATTATCCAAAACGGTAGTATAATGTGTAACGGTGGCGGATTTAGGGGGGGGGGCACTTCTGGCCCGTGCCCCTTTTTTTTAACTGATAACCTTTTGAGGGGCTTGTCAGAAAAATTTTGGCCAATTTACGGCCAAAATATGAATAATAACTACTTTATGGCAAAGAGTAAACTTGAGTGGGCATGAAATTGCTCTCATTGGTCTGGAATTAAATTACCTCAAATGTTAGGGTCATCCCGGTAGACCGACAGCCCAAGAGACTGACAAAACAAAGAAATACATAATGGAAGGTAGAAAACCATTGGTCTCGTGGACGTCGATATGGTGAAACCTCTGAAAAGTTACTAGAAGGCCCATGGACCGACATTGTCGTTCTCGTCCGTCTTGTGGGCTATCGGTCTCGTTGGTTGTGACTCAAAATTAATGTTGGGCAAATTTCTACCCGATGAATTTTAGAGCATAGACTTCAGGGACAAATCATCAAGTTCATCTGTGCGCGGCTTTTTGTCCGTACCACTCTTAGACACATCTTCGGCTTCTCTAGCCCAAGGTTGAATCTCAGATGTCCCAAAGATGAGGAAGAACACCAGTCCAAATATGACGATGCCAGCACTGATCCAAAACACGATTCTCCACCCACGAGGGTCAGTCTATTACAAACAGAATCATATAAATTCTAATTCAATTTTAATTTATGGACAGAAATTCAAACATACGGATTCTCAGTTTTCATTCCATATAGAAAAGAAACAAAATAATAGACCTGCTGCACATAACAGCAGTTTTCAAGAATAATACAGGAAGTATTATGAATGATAAAACAGAAAAAAATAAAAGTAAACCAAATTTGTTCATAGACCCATCACCAAACAGCATGAAAGTTAAAGACAAGACTTAATGCAAGAAGTACATTCCACTTCATCATTGACAAATGCATAAAGTTAAACTACATAAAGATGTAGGGAGTGGGGGGGGGGGGGGGGGGAGGGAGAGAGAGCCAATTACACACAAGAAAAAGGGGACTTAAAGGAGTTATCTTTCCTTCGCTTTGACCTACCTGATTTTCAGTGAACCTCCCGACGAGCATCGGAGCTAGGAACCCCGACGTCGCAGCAAACACGTTGACGACGGCGCTGATGATGCCAGCGTAGCGTGGTGCGAAATCCAGCTGGCACATAGACGCACCCGACACCGCCAGTCCACTGATGGAGAGACCAAGGGTGAGGGTGACCAGGGCTAGGGTGGTGCTGCATCCCACGTATCCGATGGACACAAGCAGGACAGACGATGGTATAAAAGCTATTGACATGGTACAAGAAGTACAGAAGATAGCAACCCAAAACTATAATCATATATAGAGCAGGCAATACAGAGGAACATGGCACAAACTAAGTTATAGACGATGTCCAAAAACTACAGAGGATGGAAAGAAAGCTACAAAGTTACAAGAACTACAGAGGATAGCACGAAAAAAGGACACCGCACACGAAAAGGATATAGTACATGCACTGGAGAGAAAGGCAAAACAGGCCTTTTTTCTGAGCAGCAGGGAACCATTTGATTAGCCTAATTTGGAACTCTCCTATATAGGCAGGGACATCTGAATTAGCTTTTGTTTGCTTTTGCAGATATATACCAAAAAAGGGCTAAAGCTATTGTATCTCACTGGGCTGCAACAGCTCGCGACTAGGTAGAGACACAAAATTGCGAGAAAATACGCGAATTAGCTACAATTTTCACTTTGAATCACTCTGCATTGCTACTTGGCATATATATATATATATAGAGAGAGAGAGAGAGAGAGAGAGAGAGAGATACAATTAATGAATTCCAGAGAAGACATTGGTAATGCATTGAATTCCAACTTTTATATTTATTTTCACCAAATTTTCGATCCTCACGGATCTTCCTCAGGGTAATGAACAAAGTGAAATATGTATGTGAAGCTCTGCTCAGAAAAAGTTGACAATGTAATATACCATGGTAACGCGCTTAGTTGCTAGGTAAAGGTTTGAGCGCTTATTTTTTAATGAGCGCAAAATACATAAATTGTGACGTAATAATACAAGTTGACGTGTAGTCTTACATAGCAACACGCACGGTTGCTAGGTGAAAGTTTGAGCGCTTATTTGTCAAGGAGCGCAAAATTCATAAATAGTGACATAATAACAAACTGACATGGCAACACGTGCGGTAGTTAGCTCGAAGTTTGCGCTAAACCTAATGAGCGTAATAGCCATAAATTCAATTATGACGCAATAATGTATAAAAAAGAATGGTGCATAAGACACCATATATATACATATATATATGTATATTTGACTAACGGGTACATTAAGTCGACACCTAACAATGGAGTTTATTCCGTCATAATAGCGACCCCTACATTAGGTCGACAGTTGAACAAAGAAAAAGAACAAAAACTGTCCTCCTAATGTACCCGTTAGTCGTTTATATATATATATATATATATATATATATATTTGACTAACGGGTACATTAGGTCGACAGTTGACAATACAGTTTATTTCGTCATATAGAGACCCCTACATTAGGTCGACAGTTGGTACATTAAGTCGACAGTTGGACAAAGAAAAAGAACAAAAACTGTCCTCCTAATGTACCCGATAGGTGTTTGTATATACATATATATACATATATATATATATATGTATTGTACTTGCGACCGTCTCCTACCCGGAATGTCAAATTCTCACTTTTGTCTCCAATCTGTCTCAATTGAGTTTCATGGGTCGCCAACCGCTCTCATAGTTGTCTCACATTTATCGCACTTTCTGACTCATGTAAAAGTAATATCAGTATAATAATATGGTCTTATTAATTAGTTTCAATACTGCTCTTTCCAAGAGCCCTACAATTAGTATTACCCCCAGCATCGTGAGGTACAAGGATGTACGTGCCGAGCTAGGATCGAACCCAGGATATTTCGTATAAGAGTCAAGATCAATATAACGTAGAGGTGTTGTGGATCAGTGGATAAGTCCCCGGACTGTGAACCACGAGGTCCGGGGTTCGAATCCCACCGCAGCACTAGCGTCCTTTGGCAAGACGTTAATCTACATTTGCCACTCTCCACCCAGGTGTTAAATGGGTACCCGGTAGGATGCGAAAGTTAATGTCGTTTGTTTAGCAATTTGAGCGTCACTGTACTGGATTACTCCCCAGGGAGCGGATAAAGTGCACACATTGTGTGCGGGCATGTCAGAATCCGATGACCGGGGTAATAATATATCTGTAAAGCGCTTAGAAACACAACTATTGATGTATTAGGCGCTATATAAAAAGCGGAATTATTATAATTATTATTATTACCACACACTGTAAAAAAAATGCAGTAGGAATTTACAGTAAATTACTGGCAACCCGCTGCACAGTAAATTACTGTATTTTTCACAGTATTGTACTGTTTATTCTACAGTTAAACTGTAAAAAGCAGTATATAACTTTTAAAAAAAATTATTAAATTGTAAATGATACAGTATTTTACTGTGCAGCCGGGTTGCCAGTAATTTACTGTACTTCCTACAGTAATTTTTTTTTACAGTGCAGTGGTAAACAACTACTGAAAATGAAAGGACGCTTACCAAGTAATGTCACGAATTTTCTTATTGTTGTTATGCTGAACTGTGTATGAGCGAGCAGAAAGTCTGTGAATCTACCACCAAGAGTCCACACCAACCAATAAAACATGAAGGGCACAGCCGCTAAAAATCCAGTCTGAAACAAAAATGTGTAACATTACTTAATCAATACCACCTTGTCACAATGTCACCCCCACTTGGCTCGTCAAAGTTCGTACTAACTGACACAGTCCCCTCCCCCCCCCCCCCCCCCCAGGCCAGTAAGGTCCCAAGATGATAATACATGAAATATATACCTCTCTGATATCAAATCGAAGCACTCCTTTCAAGTAGATGGGTAAGTTGGTTGTAAAGAGATAAAGGATCCATAACAGACTATAATCTGCGATGCATACAGCGAGGACTGGAACTGATGTGAGCATGGATTTCCAGGGGTATACTGCAGGTTTCTTGAGAGAAGTCATTGCAATGATTATGATATAAATTCAAAATATACATGTATATTGTTTGTTATTATAATGTGAGAAGATGAAACAGGTCGCAGATCGCATGATATCTCTGAACATTATACGCTTCCGTCCTTCTGGATTTTCCTTAGAAATTCTTAAAATAGATTATTACTATATAGCAATATTGTAGATACAATTATCTAAATATTATCATAGAATTAGATAAAGACTATATATGTAGATATCGTCCGTTGAATAATATAATAACCTGTTTAAATAATATATAAATATCGGCCATTCTTGCTTGTATTTAATCACTTCCTTGTTCTGATTCGATTATTGATTCCCACCGGATTTAAGGAAAATTTGATAATTATTTATCTATTGTACACTTTACAACTTTAGACAGGCCTATTATACATTATCAGAGGCCTAATTATTATGAAGGCTGTGAGATTGGATTGGTACATCCCCCCCCCCCCCCCCCTCCCACGAACCTCCTGGTTCCGCGACTGATTACCTCTCTACGGATTAAATGTCACGTGATACCTTGGTATCGAGAAGGCTTTTCTCAATATATTCTCGTTCTTCCAATGAGATGCGTGGATGTGATGACGGTGAAGGGTATACAAGGCTTATCCACAATATAAACCATATTACACTAAGCGTCCCTGTTTAAACATAACAAAGTAACAAAATAAACAAGTTATGTTTATTGTTTATATTCAAACCTTTTCTGAATTTTGCTGGTCACATCAGATAAAACTAGAAATATTTGATATCGAGGCTAAAAACCAGTAATTTCATGTAATTTCATGTAAATTTCATGTAAATTGACCTCTGACCTTTGACTTACTTACCCCAAAATCTAATCAGTTCATTTTTCTATGGGGATGCATACTGGTACCAAGTTTGAAGTTCTCACCTCAAACAGTTCTTGAGATATCGCGGTAACGGTGCTACAAACCAAGAATTTCATGTAATTTCATGTAAATTGACCTCTGTTACCTCTGACTTTTGACCTCCTTACCCCAAAATCTAATCAGTTCATCTTCGTATAGGGAAACATACTAGTACCAAGTTTGAAGTTTTTACCTCAAACAGTTCTTGAGATATCATGGTAATAGTGCTAAAAACCAAGAATTTCATGTAATTGACCTCTGTGACCTCTGACCTTTGACCTACTTACCCCAAAATCTAATCAGTTCATCTTCATATGGGGATACATACTAGTACCATGTTTGAAGTTCTTACCTCAAAGAGTTCTTGAGATATCGCGATAACGGTGCTAAAAACCAAGAATTTCATGTAATTTCATGTAAATTGACCTCTGCGACCTCTGACCTTTGACCTACTTACCCCAAAATCTAATCAGTTCATCTTCGTATGGGGATACATACTAGTACCAAGTTTGAGGTTCCTACCTCAAATGATTCTTCAGATATCGCGGTAACGAGAAGTGGGACGGACGGACGGACGCACGGACACACGGACGGACAACCCGAAAACATAATGCCTCCGCCACCACCTTCGGTGGGCGGAGGCATAATAACCATCGAATGTTGGTCAATCAATAGATGTAGAATATTTGCCCCAATATTTTCGTCAAGCGTCCCTATTCAAACATTACAAAGAGACGGATGAATTATATATTTTTCTGCTTATATTTAGACCTTCTGAAAAAATTTGCCGTCCATGAAGGCAGCTACTAAATGCTGGTCAGTATATTGATGTAGAATACTTGTCCCCAATATTTACGCCAGGCCTCCCTATATTCGAATGTCACAAAAAGACAAAATAGGGCAAGTCGTGTTTTTCTTGGTTGTCAGCAAACCTTTTAAAAATTTCTCCCCCCCCCCGAAAAGATGCCATCGAATGTTGTTCAATAGATATGCCGCAAAGAATATCTGCCCAAAAATGGATGGTTGAGGGTATTTTGGGAGAAAAAATATTTACGCCAGGCCTCCCTATATTCGAATGTCACAAAAAGACGAAATAGGGCAAGTCGTGTTTTTCTTGGTTTTCAGCAAACCTTTTTAAAATTTCTCCCCCCCCCCCGGAAAGATGCCATCGAATGTTGTTCAATAGATATGCCGCATAGAATATCTGCCCAAAAATGGATGGTTGAGGGTATTTTGGGAGAAAAATCTATTCTTACTATGACAAAATAGGCTCAATTAATTGGCTTACACGAAATACACAAACAACTTCTGCAAAAAAAAAAAAATCTAAAACATATTTTTATTTAAAAAAAGAGGCATTTCATAAAATAAGGGTCCCGCAAAATATTTAAAAAATGCCCAGTGTTTGTATGCGTTTTGCGGTGTATAATGAGGTCTACAAAACGTAAATCGCAAATCGTATAAACCTGCACTTAAAATAAATTTTGTCATTATTATATAGAGCCCTCCCCCCCCCCCCCCCCGTAATAATATTTTCATTGATGACATGCCCGTTACCGAAAAACATGAAACAAAATTTCTATGTATATTGATCGACTCAAATGTAACTTGGAATAGTCACGTTCGTAACATTAGCATGTTGGTAGCAAGAGGCACAGCTATTTTATATAAATTTTTTCTCAAAGATCACTATTAATGCTTTACAACTCATTTATTTTGTCACATATATCGTACTGTAACATAGTATGGGGAAATAGTAAAAAAAGGAATATAGACACTATGTTGCGTCTTCAAAAGAAAGCACTCCGTATCTGTTCTCATTCTCATTAGTTAGCCCACACCGATCCTATATTTCATAAGTTTAAAACATTGAAAATTAACGATATTCACACCTACCAAACTGCTATATTTATGTATAAATTTTCCTGCTGAATTTTGAAAGAGAAAAAATTGATTCATTTTTGTAGTGAAAATGTACGCAAATTAGATGTTTGGGCACCCCTCTCCCTAAGATTAGCCTATTTCAGGCCACAGGCTGCCTTAATATGAGGTGATGGATGCTTGACTATATGGCATTAAAATTCCGGGGGTGGGGGGGGGGGGGGGGGGGGGGAGGCTCTATATAATTATGGGGGAAAAAAGGTTTCAAGTGCAAGTATACGATTTGCGATTTACTTTCTGCGCACCTCATTATGCTTCCCAAAATGTAAAACAAGGGGTTTTTTTTAAGTTTTGCGAGACCCCTGTTTTACGAATTGCGTCTTTTTTCATAAAAATGTGTTTTTACGAAATGCGTATTTTTTTTAACCTCCGCATTGATTTTTACGATTTGCGTCGTTTTTGATCGTCTAGTGAGGACTCTCACAATCACAATCACCTGAAAAATAGAATGCCGAGGGCCATCCTCCAGCGAACTCGGAGCTTGCCCAAAGACCAGCAATGGGTTGCCCGATAACTTGACCCAAAGGTATACCTTTACAGAGCGAAAGCAAGTGACAGAGAAAGAGAGAGAGAGAGAAAGAGAGAGACAGAAAGAGAGAGAACGACAGAGAGAGACAGAGAAACAGAGAGAGAGAGACAAAGAGAGGAAGAGAGAGAGACAGAGAGAGAGAGAGAGACAGAGAGAGAGAGAGAGTCCGAGACAGAGAGAGAGAGAGAGAGAGGGAAATAGATATATATTATTAGATATATATATAGAGAGAGAGAGAGTTATTATCAATTATTACACTTGATTATCAATTTTAATATTCAATGTCTATATCTGCAAATTCATGGATAGGCCTTTATCTGTATATATTTAGACCTTTAATTACATGTAGGCATACGATGAACGAGTTCATACTATTCCTTTGGGGAATAAAAATCTCCGTTTAATTCTTTTTTAAGCTTATTTTCACCAGGGGGTTGACGCCTTTTATCAGAATATGAACTTTACCGTTTCTAAATTTTGGGAGCGAGCGAAATAAGCGAGCAAAGTGAGCGATCAATTATTTCTCTCGAAAAAGTTTATCAATATTACTATATAGCAAAGATATAAAAAACAGGTGACCACTATAGTAGAGACCATGTGGCCCAAATACGTCCCTGCCTGAATAGGCCTATTAGTTGTTTCAGTTTTTTGAGTCCCTCAAGCCGTACCCCTGTCCTTATCAAACACCTATGGTGGTAGACATGCGTGGATTTGGATTATTTTACCTGATGTTCCTATAGCAACAAGACGACTCCGTTCACTAGGAGGTGCCCATCTCGACATTATAGCGAAGAAAACAGGATAAGTCCACCCCTATTAAAACAAAAAAGATCAAATCAAATCGAATCAATTTATTGAAATAAAATCCATGGTTTAGGATTATCATCAAATATAACCAGGGTAATATGTCTAAGCGCCATGAGCGTCACTGCGTGACGGATATGAGCGCTATATAAGTGGCCATTATTATTATACAGGAAAATTCAAATTCATAATAATCCTGAAAGTAGCCTATAAGTTATAAAGTTGAGTTCTGGTCATGCAATTACATCGTGAATAAACTGTCCCAAACAATTAGGAAAGTTTAATCATGTAAACATAAGAATTGGTGTATATTGTGAGGTTTTGGAATCATCAAAATGATAAGAAATTGACCCAATCTTGCTGAAAAGCACATGTACTGGAAACAGAAATTGGTATATGGGACTGTACACCCATGTTCGGCCCGAACATTTCAGATATTTCTCGTCATATTTCGAATATGAGTGCATTTGAAGAGCAATCCCTTTTAGGGGACATTTCCACTATGATCAGTGTAGTAAAATCATGCGAAACCGTTATAACGCAAACGCGTAATAATTTGACGTCAAAATAGTAAATCGATCACAGTGAGAGCACCGTCCGCTCTCCACTGAGTCCCCAACTATGCACGCAAACCGTATGCGAATGGAAAGAAATGGAACGATTACGCGACACGTTCTTCATCTTTACCCTCCCAGGGACGGCTTGGAAGGCGATGGGACGATTGCAAAATACGATACTTTTAACATGCAATGTATACTTGATCGAGCTATCCGCGCCGAATTGGATTTCCCCGTGGCGTTTTTGTAAAAATCAGTCACAAATATTAAACAGCTTTTTCCAGAATCTGACTAGAAAAAAATTAGATGTGTGTAACAGCCGTCTTCGCTTAATTCGTTTCAAAACCAAAACCAAAAGTTTGTCTGTGTGATATGCATGGGGTGTACAGGGTGTATGTATTCGAGCGCTGCATGTACTACACTTTGTAGTATGTGTATACTGCTGCTCGGCTCGGCCACAGAACTCTTTAAATGGGCTCAGCCGGCCGTTTGTGTGTATGTGTGAGCGTGTGCTTGTGGCGAGTAGCATGAGTAGTGTAGTTCGCAAATTCGGGCAAACGACTAATAAGAGACTGTGAAATTCACTGGAGTGTAGAACCAGAGTTCGAGCTTGCTGTGCGAGGGTTACGTAACTCGCAGCGAAAATAACGCTATACCGTTATAACGGTTTCGCGTGATTTTACTACACTGATGATGTTCTTCCAAAGGAATGAGAAAGCTAACAAATTATTTTTTACCTTTCCCCGAACTCAACATTCCCTTAAAACCTGGCTTAACTAAGGTTCACTGATTTGTGGAATGTCAAATTTCAATCCGTGTAAAGTAGTATACATGTATGATTATGTAAATAATGTAACCTATAACAAGTGAACACTATTATAGACAGATGGCTAGGAGGCCATGGCGACAGGTTTGACTGGAAAGGAAACAAAAACATGGACTTTTGGAACATAGCATTGATACTTTTAGCGCACATGCTTGTCTATGAATAGGCCATTTTCGTAATGCATTCAAATTTAATGCTTAACTCTTTGTCAAATTCCTAGTAATTATTATTATTACATCCAACTATTACATCCACCTGTTACAAGTCATCAGGGCAGGAGTGGCGGTCCTGCATGGTATCCTGGAATCTGTACCTTTCTAACTAAAAGTTAGACCCACGGATCAACAAACAAAGTATAAGTGAAGAGTGAAATTTAGTAAGGCAACAATAGTCAAAATTGACTAGTTTGCCTATTTTAAAACAACAACAACAACAACAACATATTTCAATAGTCAGAATGCAGATTGCATACATTAAGTGTTGCTAGGTTGGGCAAGCCAAAATGTTTGTCCAACCTAACAACGCCTAATACATGCAATTCACATTCTGACTATTGAAAAATAATAGATTTTTACAGGTGAATGTAATAGTTTGTCACTAGGCAAACGTGTATAAATTTGAATATACATTACGAAAATGGCCTATTATAATAAGATAAATTTGCATTTGATCCCACATGCACACGAGACGTCATTTCAATAGACCGCTTCGGCAATGTATGCTAATTTTATACATACCTTTCAAATAAAGGTTGTTCTTGACAACCTGAAAGCTTGCCGGACATATCAACAAATAATGTATGCAAACTGGATTCCAAGCATTGAGGCTCATTTATAAACAGCAGGTTAATGGAATAGCTCGTCACTAGGTGCTCATAGAATATATGTGCATAAATGTGTATACATTACAGAAGTAGTCTATTGCGTATTATATTATGCTGCAATCAAGCCTGTGAAGGCAATCACTACACAATCAAAGCAATGATTACACTGTTATTTTGAATTAATTCACTTGTTGTGCGATGTCACTCTTATGGAGCGTCAAAGGCCGCACCAGGCACTGACGCAGTTCTACGTCAGGAAAAATAATGACGCAACGGCCTTAAAGCCCAGCTCACACGATGCGTCATTTCGATTGCGTCATTACCTGCGCTAATCAAGCCTACGTTAATCCATACACTAGATATTAAGAGTGTTGTTTGTAATCTTTATTTTGCAATCATTTCTTGAACGATATCACTCTTTTAGCAAAATACCAGTTATGCACGCGGTCCTAACGTCAACAAAATATAGGCATATACGCCTTGCGTGGGCCGGGTTTTATTGAAAGTTGCGTTGACGCACCTGTGTGATACCCGAAACAACTTGTATAGTGATTAGAACAGGTACTCCAATATGGGCGGCCAACGGGGTCAAAAGTGTACAGACTGCAGACACGCCGTAACCAATCCCTAGCAGCCAAACCGCAGCTTTGCCGTGCGCATCGGCGAGGTAGCCAGCAGGCAGTTGTGACCACGGAAACCCGTAATAAAAAGATGCCAGAATAAGCCCCTGTGTCCAACTATTCCATCGGAAAGGGCCGTCCTGTTTGGAGGATGATTAGACATAATAATCAGTTATCTTGAATGTGTTTACTTGTACAATATAATATTCACCAAGAGTATCATGACTAGCGATATAGGTATAGGCGGATCCAGTGTCTGAGGGTATCCCTCTATTGTAAAACGATTAAAAAGACAAACTGATAAAGGAATAAAGAATACAAAAACAATGATTAAACAACAAAGGCTGACAATTCCCCCCCCCCCCCGATCGTCGGAAGGGCTGTCAGATATTTATGGGGTGGAACTTGATGGGTATATAAGGGGGGGGGGGGAACTTAGGACCTTTTTATTCACTAATAATTGTGTTTTTTTTGGGGGGGAGGGGGTTTTGGTTTTGTTTTGTTTTGTTGTTTGCTGTTGTTATTGTTGATGTTTTTGTTTTTGTTTTTGTTCTTGTTTATTTTTGTTTGTTTTTGTTTGTTTTTGTTTGTTGTTGTTGGGTTTTTTTTTTTTTTTTTGGGGGGGGGGGGAGGGGGTTGATTTTACTAGAGAACGAGCTCGTCACAGAACTCGTGGATTCGCCCCTGGAGCTAGTATCCTGCTAGTATCCTGCAGTATAGCTGCAGAATACTTCAGTCACAAGGCCAAACGACTCCAAACAGACCTCTACTTGGCCATGCAGGATATAATGCAAGTCTTTGCTTGGTCTTTTGCCCGTCTGGCCTCCCGGGGGTCACTCGCAGACTGGAGTCGTACCCATGGCGTCCACAAAAACGTCGAATTAGGGTCGGATTTCCGACCCAAGGCGTCGACGACGTCTTTGGGAAAAGGGGTGTTTTCAGTCTTACAGTGGACGTTTAAGAGAAAAAGGGTTACCATTTAGCTGGTTCTTCGACGTTGTTGTTTTCCAACAATGTAACACTGACGGCTTCATTCAAGTGTATGATTTGATATATGTCATGCAATTTAATGATTAACAGCATCTTTATGTATTTACACCATTTAGGGGTACACTCAGGGGCGGGATCCAGGATTTAGTATAAGGGGGCACACAAATGCAGGTTTACATTGTCATACGCCATTTACGCTATATAGGGGTATATTTTACATAATCTTATGCCATTTACGCAATTTAGGGGTAGCATTTGACACCAAGGATTACGCCGTATAGGGTCCAATTTTGAGGTGCTCGGACGAGCATGGGTACCACTTCAGTCTGCGAGTGACCCCTCATTTCATAAAGTTTTTTATCAATAGTTACAAGTTACAATAATTGTTATAAGCTACTGAAATCCTTGAATCTGATTGGCAGAGAGGGAATTTGTCATAGAAATGAGGCAGTTGTTATTGAAAATAAATTTTATGAAACGGGGCCCTGGTGTCGGTCTCGTTGGTATGACTGGGGTATAACAAAAGACACTTACCTGTTCTTTAGCACTTCCGTTCACTTGCCCATTTACTTCACAGATTTGATACGTCAGGGTCTCGTTGTGGTTCATCTCGTAATGCTCGTGATTACTCGTGCTATTCACCATGGCTGTTATCCCCACACTCAATGTGACCCTTCCCATGAAGGCCGTGAGAAACCCTAAAGACGCCAGGTAAGTCACCATGTAGCGCGTCGAACAGAAACTGTTTGGAGGCGTCGCTAAAAAAAAAATTGGGAGGGGAAGAAACAAATATTGCCTGTTGAACAGTTGCTTTTTTTGTACGATGTCCCCTTCACACGGCGCTTGAAAGATAGCCCTAGTCGCTGACGCAGTCCTGAGTCAGGCAAAGCTGAGAGAGATACTCGGCTAGCCCCGTTGCCTTCCTTCGTGTCTTGACCACAAATGACCTCAGCGTCTTCACACACTCGCTTATATAGATCTGCATCGGCTCCGCGCTTTCCTGAAACATTTTGCGTGGCTTCCGCTTGCATTCGCGAAGCTGCCCGGCACCGCGGAGGCATTCAGGAGCGTTTGCGGAGGAGGCGGAAATGTTAAATAAAGGCGGGATGTCCTGACGATGTCCGCACAACAATGCAGACAAGTTGCCGAAGGTCTCAGGAAGTTAATTTCTGCCTCCAAATTTGGTCGAGACCAAATTTGGACGCGGAAATGTTGCCCTCTCCCGAAAGTGCGGAAACGCCGGGAAGTGTTTATAATATAATATATAAGATTTATAAGGCGCCGAATCCACTTGATGATCAAATGCTCAAGGCGCAACTTGTGCAAAAGATGAAATACAAATACATCACAAAAAAGGAAAAGTGCAATATGAGAGTTATGGCCATGATAGGTAATGGTAATTAATTATAGGCCAAACAGATACTTTTTAAGATTATTTTTGAACACTTCAACAGAACTGCTATTTCTAATTCCTTGAGGAAGAGTATTCCATATGGACGGCCCAGCATGAGCGAAGGTTCGCTCCCCCACTTTGTGTTAAGCCTAGGAATAACAAGTAAACCAGAGTTTAGAGAACGTAGCAGTCTAGAGGGAATGTAATGCTTGATCAAACCAATGTTGTACTGCGGAGCAGAGCCATGTATACAGTGAAATAATAACAGAAGAATCTTGAAAACAATACGTTCTTCTACAGGCAACCAATGAAGTGATTTGAGAACTGGTGTAATGTGACTGTGCTTGTTGGAGAGGGTCACGACACGAAGATAACATGAATGAAACAGAGATTGTATGGTAACCCGCCATGCATACATTTTCTCCCTGTTTCAAGCATGTCAAGCATGACTATACGGTCCCAAAGTAGGACAAACTTTGAAAATGACATTGCCTCACATAAATAGGTGTAGAATGAAAAGGCCTTACCCAAAATTGATAATCTTGGTGTCATTTTTCTCGGAAAAGAATGGTCTAATGTCGTTAAAATTGTAGATCCTCTGTGTTGCTTTCATTTGAACACACTATTATACATTTTGTTCAAACAGGGCCGATCTTTGAAATTATTTTAAAGGCATGAAAATGTATTATGTGTTAATGGAACTGGAATGTATAGTTTCCTTTCTGGTTGCTTCAATAAGTTTGACATGAAAGTTTTAGAACTGTCAGGATTACAAAAACAGAAGGAAACAAATAGTGAAACAGGCCTATCTTTGAGGTGTATACATTTATAATCGTGGCTGGAAAGTGGAAACACAAGCCGTTTGGCATTTTTTTAATCAATAATTGTCCGCATTCGTGTATTCTTATCACAGTAACAGTATACGCCCATGAATCAATAATCTCATTCGGAACATGTGTGGACTATCTTTAGGTGATATAATGATTTATATACCTCATAGATATAATTCATTGATTGGTCGAAACTATACGCAGTGGTGTATCTGGGGGCCGGGGGGCAGGGGGCACGTGCCCCGGGCGGCACTTGGAGGGGGCGCAAAAAAGCAAAAGAGAGCAAAAAGGGAAAAATGAAGAAAGTCACAATCCTTAAGGATTATGCGCCCCCCCCCCCCAATCGATATAGGTTAAATGCATTAGAAATACAGTTTTTGAGGGTTTAAAAAGCGAAAATTTTCTAAGCTTTGCTTCCTCGCATAATTGTTTTTTCCGGATCTCATAATTTCGCGCTCCCAGTATATAGTTTTTAAATAGCTTTTTTTAAAGGATTCAAAATTCCAAAATAAAAGGTGTAATTGCTCGCTATCACATGTACCGGTAAGTTTCATCTGCCTCTTGCTAAGTATTGCGCCCCCAATCATGCCAATATAGGATGCATAAAACAGCATTTGCAGAGGTTGAACATTTAAAGGAAATCTCAACTTCCAGTCGATTAGCTGAATTCCTCGACTATTTCTCCAGGGTTTTCGTAAATTGTTTTGCTCCCAATTTTAGAATGGAGTGAATAGAAAACCGTTTATCAATGTACAAAATTCGAACTTATCTACCGCATAGTTGCAGTGGTCAGTTGCAAAATTTCCTGGGTAAAATGCACATGATATTGTGCTTGTTAGGGTAAAAAATGCAAAAGAATTGCCGCTCGGTCGTTTTGCTCCCTCGCTATTAAATAAAGTAGATAGGTGGGCCACTGGGGAGATAGGGGGGGGGCGCAACTTCTTTATTTTCCCCGGGCGCCATAATCCCTAGATATACGCCACTGCACGTACGTACACAAAATAAAATTTTTGTTCAAGTTTTAAGAGCGCTCTCGCGAGTTGCTAGCTAGTCTACGACTACGTTAATCAATATACGCGCAGCGCGTAAGAACTCGACATGAATCAATGAATCAATGGAAAGGATGAGGTGTATTAAACAAATATGGACTGCTCTATAATCGGATGGTGGTGGAAATAGCCTAATCACTCCCTCGGTGGTGTTCATACCGGCCCTTCTATCACACCCTCGGCTTCGCCTCGTGGGTGATGAACACCACCTTGGGAGTGATAATTTCCACCATCATCCTCATGAGCAGTCAATATTTGTATAATATGAATATTGTCTGTAAGGGTGTCAGTTGTTTGAGGTGCCTATAACGACATTTCTCGATATGCCATTATAATAATAATAATAATAATAATAATAATAATAATAATAATAATAATAATAATAATAATAATAATAATAACAGTAATAATAATGATAATGGTAATACTAACGATAATAAAAATATAGTATTAACAATGATAATAATACTAATAGTAATAATGATAATGATAATAATGATAATAATGATAATAAGATTAATGAATATAATAAATTTAATAGTAAGTAGGGGGCCTAATGTACACAAAGTCATTATCAATGTAAATTTTAGCAAAATCTGAAAATGATTAAAAAAAAAAAATTTGTAGGCCCTACCCCATGAAATACTCACCAGGCTTTCTGACATTCTCAGAAGAAATGACAACGACCTCATCATCAATTGCACTTTTGGTCGTCATTTTTTTCAAGTTGATATCACGGGTACCACGTGGCGATGGTGGTTGATCAAGGCCCTCTCGGTCATCGTCGGTTTTGTGACGCGAAGACTGATCGACGTCGCTGCAAACGACGTTCAAGAGAAGGTTGAGCTCCTCGCTGGACGGGCTGTGTTTTTGCATTTTTTCGCTCTCATGGTTCTTTAAGCAGTCATCGTTTCCCTCCATTATCTATTCCAATCTACTGACGAGGTTAGAATATATTGAATTGAATTGAATTGAATTGAGTTTATTTTCCACTTTCATAAAAATACATACATGGTACATCAAATTTACACAAAAAGTGCAAATAACAATATACACAATGAAATTAACAAAGTATATAAAACAATTCATAGAATCATTAACAAACAAGACAAGGTAAAAAGAGCAAGAAAGTGGAAGGGTCATCAAAAAAGTTAATAAAAAAACTTATCGTAGATGACCCAATGAATAATTACACAAGATCAAAGAAAATGTCAAAAAATGTCCAAAAAATAAAAAAGAAAGGGGGGGGGGGGCTATTGCAATTTATACCAATTTAACCAAGTGTGATTTTAAGTTTCTTTTAAAGCTCATCAGTGTGTTGCATTCTTTTATTTCCCTTGGTAATTTGTTCCACATTAAAGGGCCTTTGCATAAAAATAAAGAGTTAACAAAAGTGGTTCGTCCATAAATAGCACGTGTATTAGAAGCCAATCTTGTATTGTAACCATGTACATCACTACTGCACTGAAATATATTATCAAAAGACTTAGGTAACAGGTTATTATAATAAGAATACATAAAGACACAAGCTGAAAGTCATGTAAAAGATTAACTGGTAAAACCTTTAAGGAGATAAAGCGTGGTCTACTATGAGATAAGAAGGGTCTATTGCAAATTATTCTAACAACTCTCTTTTGTAACAATAAAATACGATTCATTAAGTATTTGCTACAACTACCCCAAACAATAGTACAGTAGGACAAATGTGGGAGAATTAATGAATTGTATAACAATAACAGAATATTCTGAGGTATTTCACCTCTAAGTTGTTCAAAGGTGTTCCCTATCCAAGCAGATATACAGCGCTTCACACGTTGGATGGACCACTTAATTTTCAAACTTTTCCAAAAAACATGTTATAGACCTGTCAAAGGCAAGGCGAAGACTCAATTTACGGTTAACAAACTTATGTTTAATTCTTCCTCGTAGTTGTCTCCGGTTTCATGTAATGTCACTAATGTGTCTCAAATCTCGAGATAACATTCTGTGTAAAAAAAACCCAATAAAATAAACTCATAAGACATTGAATTAAATCACAGGGTTGCATAACCATTAATTAACTAATAATGTACTTAATACTAACAACTATAATGGTCAATCGTATATACTATTTAAAACAACGTACGATCAAAGCTACCAAGCAACAGAACATACGTACTCCATGTACCCACTAGACTATGGAATAAACTTATATATTCCATATAAAAATATATAACATCAAGAGCTACATTTTAATAAGTGAACAGATCCAAGAAAGATAATACAAACAGGAAACTATATCTACATTATTCATTACGATTAAACTAATTATCATCTCGATTCATAAGGCTAATAATAATATCATGAATATATGCGTATATTATAAGCCTATCAAAACTAATATAACTAATCAAGTATGTGGTTATATTCTACAACTTAATTATATAACATTGAGATTTTAAACAAAATTAATCAATGTGTAATGAAAGTGGTTTTAAAGTTTACTTTTTCACTCTTTTTGATAGTCAAATTAGAAATCATGAATAATTCATTTTGTCAACCAAGCATTTGCATATGAGGTCATAAGGTCTGGTCAGTCATTTTATGATGTATGTACATATGCTTAATTACTGTGACCTTAGGTGACCTTGAGCATGTATTTTTTGTTATAGCGCCAACTAGTGGCCAGCTGCAAATCAAATGATGATAGAGCAGTAAGGATAGAAGACTGTTTTGAGCTAAAGAAATCATCTTGTATTCAGAGCATCCTGATTCAAGGTTGCTTTTTAGAGTCAAGTATGGAGGCAAAGAGGTTAGTTGATACATTCATTTTATTGTTATTGTAAATTATAAAACTATAAGCTCAAAAGAAGTCTGATTAATCTTGTTTTGGCCTATTGAACATTGCAACATTGCAAGTCAATTCAGTAATGTACATTATGTATGTGTATAAATGCAATGCATTTGCCATAGTCTGTGTTCTGTATACATTACAAAATGGCTACCTGGTATTGCAGCCTATAAAAGGTATAAGCTCTTGTAAGAATGCAATAAGTTAAGTTGATATCTTGTATAAGAATATATGATAATTAAGTGACAAGATATTTGAGCTAAATTTGATTTTATGATAAATGTGAATTTTAATGCTTGATAAGTCTATGTAAATTACGAAACCTGATTATATGATTGGTTATTTAATTGCACACTCAGGACAAGTCATGATATAATCAAGGTCATGTGAAATTTATGAAAGTATACTGCAATATTAGCAGAGGGTATTTATACACTTATTAATGTCAGTTTTACCACATTTTATACATGTACCCTTTGCATTATTTTACTTGTGGCCCAGTCATCTATAGGGTCTAATACTTTGAATTCAAAAGGTTTGGTTTATTAGAACAACATTTAATCTAGGAATAGATATGAAACAATAGTGCAATGTACCATGGGCTTACTGTTAATCAGAGTATGAGTGTGCAGTTAGTGTTTGAAAGCAAAATAATTACACTTTTAGAATGAAGGCTATAGTACAGAGTTTTTACGGACAGTTTTTCTTTATAACAGTTAAAAAGATCATTTATCGAAAGTATAATTAGATGCAATATACATGTATTTTTGTACTTATGATCTTTTCATTATACATTTAACCTACAGTTTTCACGGAATATTATGGAGTTTTCATGACTACGGAATGGAATTAAAGGACTTTGTTTGTATTTGTGAAAGCATCAAAGTCACAACGATCCATATACAATTAAAGAAACATTGAACTTCATATTTCCTGTCGAAACCTTTGTTTATTTTGCGTCGAACTCAACTACAGTTACACAATGTAACTGACTTTCCATTTATAACCCGTATTATGAGTGCATCATTACACTCATGTAGTGTTCCATCACACGTAAGAAACATACAGCACATACTGTATCATGTGACTACATAGATATATGTAACAATATAAAATAATAATTAAAATAATAACAGGAATATATTCCACTATACACCAATGACTCCCTCAAAATAAATGTAAATGTGTCGAACTAACTCTCATTAACTACATGTATCACCAAAGAAACATATAACTCATATAAACTTCATCATTGTGTGATTGTCCAATTCATTAATAAAGAACAAAGAAAGCTACGTACTCTCATGACATGCATGACTCTCATCGATGCAGTCAGAGCACTACCACGTACACAGAAACGTGTATGCACTCATGCTATACATTGTGCGTGAGGGTAGCATCTTCTCCTGCTCATGAGAGTGCTGACTTTTTGTTTTACAGCTAAAACAATCTATAGATCACTACACATACATGTATTATACTAAATAAAGAAACCTATTACAATACGATAATTACAGGTGACTCTTACCGAATTGGCCTTGTTGGAATTCCACAATAACTTGGTTAAACTAGAGTACCTTTATATAGAAGAGTAGCGACATGGACGTCTGACTTTTCTGGACACAAAATGGCGTTCGAATTCTTTCTATTGAGAACACCCAGGTGCTCATCGGAATTGAAAGGAAATGTTACGTAATAGTGGACACAAAATGGCGTTCAAATCACAGGTTGTCGTTACTCTTCTATATAAAGGTACTCTATAGGTTAAACCAAGTGATTATGCCCTCCTTGGTTAAACTCTTACAACATGAAAACTAACTGAAAAGCTCTGTCCACTTTTAAACGTTGCTCACTCTGTACTGACCATACAAACTGTACCCTGGTTCTAAGGAAAAGCATGTATTACATTGCATGTGTGTGGGGGGTGTGTGTGTGAGTGCGAGGGCGGGTGTGTGTGTATTAATCTTACTACCTTTGTTACTACCCACCATTCAGTAACAGTCTAAAACAAAGAACAAGGGGGTCTCAGTGTTTGGTCAAGGGATTGGGGTTGGCAATAACTCCAGCTCCCCCTCCCGTGGGAGGAGTAGTCTATTGATTCATATACCGTTTTACAGGAGGCCCTAGACTCCATAAACAAGTGAATGTGTGGTGGCTTATTTCACGAGAATGCCGATGTATGTACATGTATATTTCGATGCCGGCCTGATCAACGAGGATTCGAATTTTTTTTGTTAAATTTGTTCACCTTGTTTGAATTATTGACCAGCCAACCTCTTAAGAGTACCAAATACCTTTAAGATTCTTCATTCTTGTGGACCTCTAGGAATGCATTGTGCAATTCGCAGATAATGACACGATTGTGCTTTTGCATTGGACCGTTACTTTGGAAGCTTGCCTATGGTTGTATCGATAACTTCTTGGTTATACATGTACTAGCAGAAGCAGCGCGAGGATATCCATGGGCGCTAGCTGTGTTTATACGACTAATAACCAAGGTCGTCAGTCCAGGGGCGTCGATCCTGGGGGATCAAGAAAATATTGGGGGCAACATATCGTCCCTCAATAAATCCGGAGGTGTATAGTAAAATAAGGAAAAACTGATTTTCACTGCTTCATGTAACTGTAGATTAAAAGGCGTTTAAAAAATCATGAAAATTGAAGTACTATATATATATATATATATATATATATATATATATATATATATATTTGAAATGACGCCATTAAAAAACATTCTGAACATACATAATGCAATGCAAAGTTTTCATGTCCATATTTATTCAGGATTTTTCTCTACTTTTACATCGTTTATTAATTTTTAATTTGTCTATTATTTTGTGTATATCTTCTCTGCTCAATTTGCTGTTATGTATACCAAAATTTCATTTTCACGAACAAATTTCTAGTGTTTTTAGGGTATTAAACGTGATTATTTTGATAAAAGAAAAAAATCGGAAAAACATTCTCTTTTATATGACACCTTATGCGTAAAAAATGTCAGAGAACAAATAAAATGAAAACATGATTGATTTCTGCCCAAATGAGTGGATAGTAATTGAGTAAGAAGCCATTCAGCTCTCCTGACCTAGCAGCTTACAATGGACTTAATGCTTGGGTGAATTTACAAAAAACATGGAGAATGACAGGAACATTAAAGATGGTTGGGGTAATAAAAATGCTGAAAACTTAAAGAACCATCTTTTTAAAGTCGTGTGACCATGCATGTAGCACCCACCCGGGCACCCACAAAGAGAATAGTTGATTCATACCCAATCCAACAATGCACATACTAAAAGATTATAAAGAATACTCTTTCTATACCATAAACTAAATCCATTATAACATAACTGTTTTAACTATAACTATTATCTATCCATATCCATTAACATCATTAAGTACCATAGAAGTGTATAACAAATATAGGAGAATAGGGAGATGGAGAGAAAAAGATATGGATATATATATATACACACGTGTATATATATAGAGAGAGAGAGAGAGAGAGAGAAAGAGAGAGAAAGAGAGAGATACAAGAGGGAGAGGGAGAGCGAGAATCTACAAAGTAAACACAGCATCACTCCTGGACCTGGTGCTAAGATCCTACTTCATTCTCACAAACTAACAAAAACATATTGTATCATCAATGCAATTCTAACTCTTGACTGTTTTCTAACAATAACTCCTAACCTTAACAAGATTATCATGAGATTCAGACTTCATCCTAGCACTTCTCAATCTTCAATAAAACTTGCTATAACACTGTCCCAACTTTTCCTACATGCGCTACTTCTATAATACCACTTTAAAAATAGCATATTATGTATGCGTCCTAGATAAATAAATGTTCAATCTTATACATGTAACCAACAATAATAATAAATATATTTTGAGAGAAGTCAAATAGAAACTACTCCGCATATGATAAGGGACAATACAATTAAGCTGTCCTTGGAGCTATACTCCTAAAGTATAATAACTTTCATCTCGATTGTGTTATCGAACAATCATGAAAATCCTCTATCATAAAACTTCATGAAGCTATCCATTCAAAGAATATACAAGCTACAAATATTGATTATTGGCTTAACCATTCATATATCCATTTTCTAATAATATCCTTACTATTTCTTTTCCTGAGACTGTAGATCATTCATGCATTCTAGACCCTTGAACTATAATATTCACTTTCAGTCCCTCATACCCATTGGCGGATCCAGGGGGCACTTCCGGCCCGTGCCCCCGCCCCCTTTGGAAGAGTAGTATGCATTTTGACCATAGATAGACGATCCGCCATTTTCTCGATTGTGCCCCCCCCCCCCCTTTGGAATGGAAGACCTTTTTTTTTTTTTTTGCTTGTCAGGGAATTATGGAGGGAAACTGGATCCCCATAACCCCCTACTGAGCGAATTTTGAAGGTTTGGCAAAAAAAAAAAATGTCGCCAATATGGTTTCAGTACTTTCAACCAATCATAAACCAAGCAAAAAAAAAACACGAAACAAAACATCAAATGCATATCATTACTGAGTCTCTAGTTGTTGCATCAATGTCCGATATATACATATAAAGTGACTTCGATGAAGTTTCCCAAAGTTAAAATTACCTGATATTTCGGCAGATGATGTTAGTCCAATGTTATGTTTTCGTCGGTATATCTTGATTAACATATTCTATTCGATTGCTCTCTATTGACAATTCGAATACACACAAATAATTATGGCAAGCGCGTATCTTGCCTCCTCTTCCAGTTCATAGAAGTGTTTTATAGTTTAATTAATATTTCGTATTTGACACACGAACTTTTGACTCTGGCGATGATTCAAGTCCACTGTCAGCTGATCGTCGGATATTTCAAGTCCACTGTATGAACAGTGCTTGAAATTTCCTGATCTTTATCGTTTTCTACGAAGCAATTGTTATGCATTGCGTGTATCCTTGTGTCTCTTATTTTCAATGTCTTGGCATATTTTTATGAAATAATCCAACAAATCTTTTGTGATTACTTCAATCTGAAACCAGATCTGGAATAAAAGGCCTTATTTATTCTCCTCGTTACAATTCACTGTGCATACATTTTCCTTCATTAAAACTACACGGATGGTATATGTTGATCGCCATAGTAGAACAAAGTGATGTGTTTGACCCACAAACATTTAACTGTAACGATTCAAATGTATTAGATCAACTTTTAGCATTACTATTTAATGTATACATGAAATTCCCTGATCATCGTCGTTTTCTGTGAAGCAAGTGTCATACCTCATGTCTCTCCTTGTGCTTCTTTTTATTTTTTCCTAAATTGGCTTAGCATTTTCAAAGGATTTAAGTATCCTACTTATTTTTTTGTGATTGTCTATATCTGAGCCAGATTTTCAAATAAAGTTTTCGGGTTACACCCATACTTTGAAATTTTGCCTGGGAGAATAGTCACGATGCTTTGCATTTTTGCGATTATCACAATGAATGAATAGTGTCAGTAAAACGATCCGATTATATTTGAAACCCGAAGATACATACTACACCTGGTACCGACCATTATAAAATACTATTTATTGAAATCAACAAAGATTTTTTTTCCTAAATTGGCTTAGCATTTTCAAAGGATTTAAGTATCCATACCCTTTTTAGGGGAGGATGATAAAGCAAAATGTGAAGGTAATCTTTCCATTGGTGAGTGTTTTAATGCATTGAGTAAAATGTCTAAAAATAAAAGTCCTGGTAATGATGGCTTTTCATGTGAGTGGTATATAGCATTTTGGAATATCATCGGAGAATTTGTTGTTCAGGTTTTAAATAAGGGTTTAAGTAGTGGAGAAATGTCAATTTCTCAAAGACAAGCAGTCATAACTTTGATCGAGAAAGAGGGTAAAGATAGATGTAACTTGCAAAATTGGAAACCCATTTCTCTACTTAATGTGGACTACAAAATTGCCTCTAAAGCTTTGTCATTGAGACTAGAAAAAATTATTCCAAAGGTAATTCATCCTGACCAAAGTGGCTTTGTCAAAGGAAGATATATACGGGAGTCCGTGAGAACAATAATAGATATTATGGATTATACCAAACTTAAACATTTACCAGGTATTTTACTATTTTTAGATTACGAAAAAGCTTTTGATTCGCTAGAGTGGAATTTTTTGTTTAAAACATTGTCTCATCTGAATTTTGGATCAAATTTTATTAACTACGTAAAATCTCTTTATACTAGTATAAGTAGTTGTATTATGAATAATGGAAGAACATCGTCATATTTTCCGATTCGGAGAGGAGTGAGACAAGGTGATCCACTTAGCTCATATTTATTCATTTTAACGATTGAGACATTGTCATGTTCTATCCGTGATAACCCTAATATAAAAGGAATATCTTTAAACAATGCTGAGGTAAAGATAATTCAATATGCGGACGATACGACGTGCGTTTTAGACGGTATAGAATCTGCAGAAAAACTTCTTGTATTATTAGATAAATTTAGTAAAGTTTCAGGTCTGAAGCTCAATGTAAACAAAACCCAAGCTTTGTGGCTTGGGTCACAGAGGTTTAATGATGAGATGCCGTTGGGTATTAAGTGGCCAACAGAGCCAGTAAAAACGTTAGGAGTTAGTCTATCTTATGATAAACCCGCAGCCGAGAAAAATAATTTTGAATACAGAATAAGACAAATAAAAACGATTTTGAATATGTGGAGGTGTAGAAATTTGACTCTGGTTGGTAAAGTACTTCTGATTAAAACATTTGCTTTATCACAGTTTATCTATTTAGCTTCTGTTATAGAAATACCAGAATATGTAATTCAATGTGTTGAAAAGATAATATTTGACTTTCTTTGGAATGGAGGAAATGGTTTAATCAAATCGTAGGTGATTATGAAGAGGGAGGCCTTAAAATGGTCGACGTAAAATCGATGTTTGCAGCTCAAAAACTAAAGTGGATCAATTTGTATTGTACAACAAGTAACATGTGGAAACATCTATTTGATGAGTTCATTGAACCATTCGGAGGTGATTTGGTCTTTTATTGTAATGTACTTTCTAAACAAGTTAATATGTGGAGAAATATACCTCGGTTTTATAAAGAAGTATTAAAAATATATTTTGATTTTACTAATCCTGATAATGTTGAAATTGTTAACCAGTGCATTTGGTACAACCACAATATATTTGCTTCTTGTAAACCACGTTTTTATAAATGTTTATATACAAAGGGCATGAATTTAGTTAGTGATTTGTTTCACACTGATGGGTCAGTTATTCCATTTACTGTCTGGATTGAAAGAGGTGTTCCCTCAAAGTATTTTCTAACATGGAGAAGCATTATCAATGCAATACCTACAAATTGGAAACAAAAGCTTAGGCAAGGTTTTGATAGAATAAAGTGTAAATCCAGAGGTTTTATACTTTTTGAGACTGGTTCAGAACTATCTTTAGAAAATATGACATCGAGGAAATTTTATCGTATTCTTGTAAAAAGGATCTTAGTTCCTCCAACTTCTCAAAAAAAAATTGCCAGGGAATTAAATATCGCAGACAGTGAATGGAAAAGTATATATTTATTACCTTTTATATCAACTCTTGATATAAAAACAAGAGTATTTCAATACAAGATTAATATGAATTGTCTGTTGACAAATTATAGACTATATAAGATGAAACTAATTGACTCTGACTTATGCACATTCTGTAAAAAAGTGTCTGAAACAATGGAACATATTTTCTGGGAATGTGAGCATACCAGTATCATTTGGTTAAAATTTCAAACTTGGTATAAAGATAATACGGATTTGAATATATGTTTGAATTATAAGGACATATTACTTGGTACTGACTGGAATCGTCCCAATTTAATATTGAACCTTTGTATTATTTTGGTTAAAATGATTATTTACAATGCACGATATAAAAAACACAACCCCTCTTTTAGTCATTTTGAGTATTTAATCAAATTTCATTATTCTTTGGAAAAACAGGTGGCGTTCAAAAACAACACCATGGAGAATTTTTTTAAGAAGTGGCAGATCCTAGATATGAAACTATTAGAGTGATATATTTATTGTTTAATGTAATACCATCAGTCTGTTGTGTTTTGTTTCTTTGTATGTGATTATTTAAAAACTGTTATACCTTGTATAATTCTTTTATTACCCCAAGTTTGGGGTTTCAATAAAAATAGGCCTCTTTTTAGGGGTTGAAATATAAAAAAAAAAAGTATCCTACTTATTTTTTTAATGATTGCCTATATCTGAGCCAGATTTCGAATAAATTAAGCTCTTATTTGTTTTTCGGGTTGCAATATCGTGTGTTGAGGGCCGGAGGGGCGTAGACTTTGTGTTAAAACATATGAGTTAGCACCCTTCTGGCCGCCTCAACAGACGATATATACTTTGAAATTTTGACTGGGAGAATGGTCGCGATGCTTTACATTTTTTTCTTCACAAACTATTGTGATGATCGCCTTAGGAGATAATGGCTTGTGTTTAGATTGAACGTTAAAACCACTCTGAATAGTCTTTTCTAATTAAACAGTGAAAGAGAAAAGGAGATCATCTGCTCCTTACTAGGCAGAACTATCTTTTCTTCTGCAAGAACACTGTAGTGCTACACTTTCATTCATAAGACCTGGACACACCTGAACCTGAATTGCATTCATAGAAATAAAGAATCTTAGAAACTCTAGTACACACATTATCTGTAGTAAAAAACAGGACTGACATTATTCTCTAATTGTATTGGACAAAAGGAATGGAATCTCAATCTTGCAACTTCAACTGGAAGCCTAGCATGGCAAATTCCACAAAATTTTGCCTGCCAATGAAGGGCGAGCCAAGTCAAAATACAACTTTCCACAGTTATACATTTTTATGTACGCGCATACCAAACATTCCACGCCAGGCCACCTTACCTATATTCTTGAACAACCAATCAAGTTTTTGTTTACAAACTGCCGACGAATGACTGCATTCGTTTAGGGTCAAGAAACTTGTTGCTCGACCATTCATATTATTTTTAAGGCGTGAACAATGAGTGAACATTTTTGCGGAAACTTTTCTATAACTTTACTTTCTTCACTTCTTCTCGTAAGCTTGTTGTGTTAACTTCGTTTTTACTCGTGAGAGAAGCAAGTCGCCTCATCACACTTATATACACCCCACTGACACTGTTGGGATATACGTTGGATTTTATACCTGTGGATTATTATCGCAGTTCTTCTCTAGTGTTATTTTTCGCGGACAAGATAACGCGGCTGTCGTCATCTTTATTTTCTCGGGATTTGTGCAATATCTTGGACTTCACTATCGCAGTGATATTTTCACGATCGCTAGAGCTCTAGCTAGCTGAGAAACGTTTTTCGCCCTCAACGACTATCGCTCGCGATTAATCCATACTCGCCCAGCGGAACATTTTGGATTGTTTTTCCTTCCTGGATTCATTGCACGGCAACCGTTCTTGGACTAGTCGAGTATCATTTCTATATTAGGATCTGGTGAGTAGATATTATACACTTTCTACTTTCACAATTCTAAAGTGGTGACCCCGTCCTGTATTAGTTTGTTACTCCGTTCTCGCACTAGTCGCAATCGCAATGACGGATTCGCCGCCACACACCAAGACCACTCCCTCGCCCGCTTCCCCCGCGGCCTCGCCTAACATCGCCGGTGTCGCCTTGAAGCTTCCACCATATTGGCCCCATGACCCGGCTGTGTGGTTCGCTTAGGTGGAAGCCCAGTTTACCACACGGGGCATCACATCAGAGGCAACGAAATATGCTTATATTGTATCGGCCCTGCAACCTGAGATTGCGCAGGAGGTGAGGGACATACTGATACTAAAGAATCCTCCGCAGGACACCCCTCTACGCCCGGCTGAAAGCGGAGTTGGTCAGGCGAACGTCAGTATCGGAGCAGAAGCGTTTCCAGTAGTTGCTGATCCAAGAGGAGCTGTTCCCAGCTACTCCGCCGAATGGAGCAGCGCTAGCTTCTAGGGTCTGCGAAGATCGACGAGGAGATTTTCAAGCAGCTATTCCTTCAGCGGATTCCGCACCACGTGCAGGCTATCTTAGCATCTAGCCGGGACTCCATACCCTTAACCCAGTTAGCTGGGGTAAGGTAAACCCATCTGGGAAACATATATATTTGCCCAAATGGGTATCATATGGGAATAAGCTTGGCAAACCCATCTGTGAAAATATATATTTGCCCAAATGGGTATCATATGGGAATAAAATGGGCAAACCGATATGGGAATGACATGTAAATGCCCATATGGGTATCACATGTGAATAAACTGGGCAAACCGATATGGGAAAGACATGTAAATGCCCATATGGGTATCACATGGGAATAAACTGGGCAAACCGATATGAGAATGACATGTAAATGCCCATTTGGGTATTACATGGGAATAAACTGGGCAAATTAAACTTTAAATCATCATTTACACTATTCACTATTAGCAAATTAATGACCTTTTTTCGGGGGGGGGGGGGGGGGACAACCACCACAAATAATAGTTCCCTACAAATCTATGTGTGTGTGTGTGTAAGTGAAGGAAGTAGTATGATATACATGTATATTGTTTCACTTGTTCATGGGGGGGGGGGGGGGGGGGGGGGGGGCTATTTTATGAAAAGATTTCATTCAATGCTTTCTTTACAGTTTTGAATTTCAGTTATTCATTTATAGAAGATTTTACATAATGATCTTTATTTGTTATACACTTTTATTAAAATGTTGATTTATGATTCATGTATAATTATTGAGTGGAATCAAAATAAAGATGATTTGAAAAATAAATTTCATTTTATTTCATTTTATTTCATTTCATTTATTTTCATATTTCTCATGAACATACATTTACATTTCCAAAATAGATACGTACATAAATAACAAAGGTAAATGGTCAATATAATGTAGTCATTTTAGTGAGAGAAATATGATGGGACCTACATGAAAGCAAGCTTGTAAAGCCGTAGGCCCCGGTGAAATAATTTGTGGTAATGAATGGAGGACGGGTATGAATGAATTTGACCAATCAAGGAAAGAAGAAGAGTTGCAATGTCACGTGGAGGGGTAGTGAACACTTTGCTCTTGAGATAACCCCAAAGAAAAAAGTCACAACAAGTCAGATCCGGAGATCGCGGTGGCCACTCCACATCATGATACAAGAATCATTGATGAGTTTGATGCTCTACGCCACCAAGCCCCAATGATTTGCAGGGCTGTGCGTGAGATGGAGAAACGAGGTAATCTGTGTGGAAAGGAATGGGGGCTACACTGTAAAAACTGAAGTGCTGAAACACGAGTGCTAATTGGAAGTCCCGCCCCCCCCCCCCCCCCCACTCAGTATTATTTAGGGTACGCGTATGCTTGTTCCCTCCCTTTGAAAGCACCCCCCTATCTCGGGGCTGCCAAAATTTCTGAACCCCCCTATCGCGTCACGTCAAGTCAAGTCAAGTTTGCACTTGACGTGCTATTTCTAACACCTCACGTGCCATTTGCGTCTCGGAGATGATAAGGTGCAGAACATTGAGTGCTAAAAGTAAGTGCTGAATGTTAGGACGCTTGTTTTACACTTCAAGTGCTGACCAACGTCCCATGATTTAATAAGCGATTTCGTAATTAAGATTTGCGCATGAGCAGATAAAGGTCATTTGACATAAACTGGCATGTTCGTTTAAAATGCACTGAGATAAGCGTCGATTGTGTAATGATTATTCATATATTCATTTAATTATACTTTTCATTAAATCCACTGAAAAGCAACAAAGTGTTCATTGATGGTTGGTATTTGACAGTCTGCCAAATGATAGCCAACTCGCAAACAATGCGCTTTCCCAAGTGTTCATTGACGTGCTATTCTAGTCACCTGGTCTACGATGTCTTTCTTTCATAGAGTTTGAATTCTTTAGGTTGCTATGTCGGGCAAGCTTACGTATTATCTTTCTTTGAAAAGATGCCTATCCTAATGAAAAAGGGAAAGGTCATTTGCGAAAAGTTGCTCATGGGCCAATAGACCTGTTCACTCAGTGATTCAAATTTATGGATGTTTCTTTCCTGGGGACCCAGAAACGAGGTATCATTAACATGTTATTAATGAATGAACTACAATACTTGGAATCGAGTTTGCATACATTACTTGTTGCTATGTCTGACAAGCCTCTGGCAAGCTTTCAGGTTGTCAAGAACAACCTTTGTTTCAAAAGTATGTATAAAATTTGAATCACTTATTAGTAAACATGTCTATTACGAAATCGCTTATTACGCAACTGTAGTGCAAGAGACATCATCTGCTGCACAGGCATGGCGTGGTAAGTAAAACTTTAAAACATTAAATTTAGAACTTCTGTAATCTTATGCGAATAAAGGTATCAAATAATATTATAATTACATTAATTTTTGTGGTGGTGGATAATTATGAAACATGCTGAAAAGCAATGAAGTGGAAATGCCATGTTTCAGCGTGTGGCCAACCGTCTACGGTACGCGTTGTCGACGTTGACATGAAAATTGTTGATCAGCCAGGCATGGGGCGCGATCGACCGCACGGGCCGGGGCCGGGGCCGGGCCTGGGAAGTTTGGAAGGCAGTGTGTGTGCTTTTTTTCGTCACGATTGTGGATTGCCGAAATGGAACAATTAAACGAAATTGCCACTTCTTGGTCTAAAGTAATTCTCAGATGATTAAATCCACATGCCATGGGTTTTAGTCGATATCATCTATGTATATAACCAGTTCATATCAATCTAAAAACATCTAGACCTTAGTGTAGGGCTGTTTAACAGACTATAGAAGAGTGAGTTTTCAAGCACTACAGGTGTGATTTTGTGCATACTGTTTGTGTGTGTTCCTTAGCACTATATTGGGTGCAAAAGTGTTAGCACTAGTAGTGCCGTTTTGGGGGCTCTAAAATGAGTTATTTAATGCAATAGAAGTTGTTTTTGCGAGCTGCATGCGTCTAATAGCACCAGAAGTGTAAAAGGTTTACACTTAAAGTGTTCAAAGTAGCACTTGGACTGGTGTTTAATTATAGCACGTGTACAAGTGCTACTTTAGCACAATTTGTGCAGTTATTTGATACCTTTATTCGCATAAAATTACAGAAGTTCTAAATTTAATGTCTTAAAGTTTTCCTTACCACGCCATGTCTGTGCAGCAGATGATGGCTCTTGCACTACAGTTGCGTAATAAGCGATTTCGTAATAGACCTGTTTACTAATAAGTGATTCAAATTTTATACATACTTTTGAAACAAAGGTTGTTCTTGACAACCCGAAAGCTTGCCAGAGGCTTGTCAGACATAGCAACAAGTAATGTATGCAAACTCGATTCCAAGTATTGTAGTTCATTCATTATATGTTAGGCCTAATGATACCTCGTTACTAGGTCCCCAGGAAAGAAACATCCATAAATTTGAATCACTTAGTAAACAGGTCTATTGGCCCATGAGCAACTTTTCGCAAATGACCTTTCCCTTTTTCATTAGGATGGGCATCTTTTCAAAGAAAGATAATACGTAAGCTTGCCCGACATAGCAACCTAAAGAATTCAAACTCTATGAAAGAAAGACATCGAAGACCAGGTGACTAGAATAGCACGCCAATGAACACTTGGGAAAGCGCATTGTTTGCAAGTTGGCTATCATTTGGCAGACTGTCAAATACCAACCATCAATGAACACTTTGTTGCTTTTCAGTGGATTTAATGAAAAGTATAATTAAATGAATATAACAATCATTACACAGTCGACGCTTATCTCAGTGCATTTTAAACGAACATGCCAGTTTATGTAAAATGACCTTTATCTGCTCATGCGCAAATCCTAATTACGAAATCGCTCATTAAATCACGGGACGTTGGTCAGCACTTGAGGTGTAAAACAAGCGTCCTAACACATTCAGCACTTACTTTTAGCACTCAATTTTCTGCACCTTATCATCTCCCAGACGCAAATGGCACGTGAGGTGTTAGAAATAGCACGTCAAGTGCAAACTTCCCATTAGAACTCGTGTTTCAGCACTTCATTTTTACAGTGTAATAAAGGTACTATAATATGCATTCAAACTAATGAAAATGACTTGTCTCTGTATTTCATTGAATGAATAACAAATTCCAGCAATTGTAACTTGCTGATATTTCATTTCCTTCTTACCACAAATATAACACTTTCAGTAACCATTCTTGGTCTAATAATTTTGTCCATGGCTGTATGTGTAGTTTATGCCCGAATACGTAATTTTCCCTCCAAAAAGTGTCAAAATCGCTCGATCACAAAATTTAGTAATTAGTAAGTTGATATAATGGCAAGAATCATCAGCCCCCCCCCCCCCCCCCTCACGAAAATGTGCCCGTACGCCTAATTCTAAATTCATTGCGAATTCTTGGTACTTTAAAGTGGACGAGATTGAGTTGGGATTAACAACACTTTCATTGCATTTCTGCCAAGTAACTAAACTCCTCAAAAAAAGTTTTGAAATCTGACTTTGATCGATCATTTCTCCCGAGTCTTAGTGAATATTGATGTTTGATTGATACCACTGAAAAGATCATTTAATTCTCTTTAAAATGATACCCTACATGATATGATTATCGTTAACATGGAGGTGCAATGCCTTGAAATGTGGGGCAAGGTCAAAATTCAAAAGTTGCAAAATGACACAATATTGAAAGTCACTGTTCTTTTTTACCGTGGTGATGAGTGAGTTTCCCAGTTGTTTCTTTTGTTTTCATGCATCTTAACATCAACATTAACATGGAATCAAACAAACCTCTGCACAAGCAAACACATAACAAAGAAACAAACATGCATGCATGGGTATTTCAAAACACGACTCAAACCATGTTATCTCACAGAACCATCACTACATAAACCACAGCAAAACATCAAAAATGCAGAGGCAGGGGCTTTCATCTTTATTGTCACATACAGAGATCTTTGATTTCATCAATTAACATGATCAAGGCTCAGTAACGGGTGGACGACCCAAGTGCTTGCACCACCGCCTGGCACCGCCTCATCATGCTGCTGATGAGCTTCGTGATTCGTTGCTGTGGAACGGCATTCCATTCTTCAGTCAGAATCTGACGCAGTCCTGCCAGTGTCGTTTCATTGGTGACTCTCTTCCGTACAGACTGGCCGAGTTGATCCCAGAGATGCTAGATGGGGTTTAGGTCAGGGCTGCATGCAGGCCACTCCATTCTCGTGATATCCTCTCTCTCTCTCGAGAAAATTGCAGACCAGTCTCGCTCTGTGGGGTCTCGCGTTGTCGTCTTGCAGGATTGCGTCGTTCCCCATATTCCTTAAATACGGGACAGCTGTTGGTTGGAGGATCTCGTCTCTATATCTCTGAGCAGTGAGGTTTCCGTCAATGACAAGTTCTGTTTTTCCTGCAGTCGAGATGCTTCCCCACACCATCACCACGGTAAAAAAGAACAGTGACTTTCAATATTGTGTCATTTTGCAACTTTTGAATTTTGACCTTACCCCACATTTCAAGGCACTGCACCTCCATGTGAACGATAATCATATCATGTAGGGTATCATTTTAAAGAAAAGTAAATGGTGTTTTCAGTGGTATCAATAAAACATCAATATTCACTAAGACTCGGGAGAAATGATCGATCAAAGTCAGATTTCCGAACTTTTTTTGAGGAGTTTATTATGTAAATATCAGGAAATAATTTGATTTTGTCACTTTGTGTGTTACTTCTTCTAATGAAATCCATGTACAGCTGTAGACTTTGATTGACAAGACAGTGCCAGTTGGATTTGTATTTCATATATGTTTATATTCATGAGATTTGTAGTATGTCTAAAACAAGTTGAAATTCTTATTGTAACATTAATGTGCTGAGAAATAAAGGGATTTATACATATATCATAAAAGGAATAAGATAGAGAGAGAGAGAGAGAGAGAGAGAGAAGTAGTAAGTGTGAAAGAAAGAAATGATTCAAGAACAGGAGTGTAGACTTATATATCTAGATAGTAAGAGAGAGAGAGAGAGAAGAAAGGTCGAGTAATGAGAAGAGAGAAAGGGAGAAAGAAGAAAAAAGAAAGGAATGGCGGGTAAGCGAAACCATATTCCTTTTTGTTGAGGGCGGGGGGCACATCCCCAAAATGGTTTAAATTTATTTGTTCCCCACCACAAAAATAAAAAAAGATGAATGCAATGATAATTAATTAACGAATAATAGGCCCTATTTAAAAAAAATAATAATAAATAATGAATTAAAAAGACAAAATAAGACAAGTACAACATTTTTCAGTAACATAAAATAAAATACAAAAGCAATTTTTGACAATGAATCATAAATAAACAAGTATATGTAACAATAACTTTTCAAAAACACGAAATGATAAATTGTCAAATTATTGCAAGTCATCGATTATAAAATAATTTGTGGAAGAAGGATTGCCATTGTAAGAAATTTGCTTGAGAATATGGCAGCCCAATTAACAATGAAGATAAAATGTCAACTCATCAAAGCTCTGACGTTTTAGCAAATCTGAAAGGAAGATAACGGCTAGTAGCAAACAATTTCTGAGGCAGAAAGTTAAAGTTCGACGCCCCGACTGCTCTTCAATTACTCGGACGTGAAGGATCCAACCGCATAGCCAGGATTTCATTTTAGGGGGTGGTTGTGAGCGCACGAAGAGTGCGAAATAATTGGTGATGAGCACGTAAAGCGTGCTACCCAGGGGGTGGGTGCATGGAGGGGGAAGTTTCCCCCTTCCTGCGCGAAGCGCGAAAGCTCTGACGTTTTACACTAAAGAGTGAAAGAGTGAAAGATAAAGCCCCGTAATACTTTTTTAGGCGGAAAGTTAGTTCAACGCCCTGGTTGATTTTCAGTTATTTGGACGCAATATGTAATAGGGGTGGGTGCAGGGAGGGGAAGTTTCCCCCTAAAGCTCTGACGTTTTAGCAAATTTGAGAGAAAGATTAACGGCTTGTAGCAAACAGTTTTTTTAGGCGGAAAGTTATAGCTCGACGCCCCGACTGCTTTTCAGTTATTTGGACGTAACTAGCAGAAATTACCCGTGGCACCATGGGGGTGGGGGGCTTCTCCTATGTACAGCCCAAGTACCATTCACACTGAAAGGCAATTAGTTTGTTGATGAAACATAACGAATAATTGATTCATAGCAGACTTCTCTTTAAATATAGATAGGTTTAATTTAATTAGCATTAGGGGTTAAACTGGGGAAAGAACTTGAATATCATTGCGGAGTGAAATCAAAATCTAACTATAGAATGGAAAAAATGTATTGTAACAACTAACACGGTGTATTTAGTAAGCATTCAAGAGGCAATTATTGTAATATAAAAATGTTACATGTATTAAGTCGAAAATAAATGTGTAAGTATATGTACCCTACAATGTACAACAGATTGCATTTATTTGTAGTTTCCAATTAAAGTAGATATTCAAAGAAAATCACAAATATGGCAATTAATGTATCACTAGAAACTGGGAAGCTTACAGATGGCAATCGTATAAGTTTTATGTCAACTGCGTATCTGGTGATTATAAAAACAACACAAATAAAAGCTCTTCTCAGCATCTGGAATATCCGAGGATTCGCCAGAAATATAGCGATGTTTTGATGTCGTCACACTCGGGATCGATCCTGCTTAAGCAGACGACGTCCTATAATGAATGAACGTAATTGCAATGCAATTATTTATCAAATTATAAAGAGTTTGGTGTATTTAAACATGACTTTATTTCACACCATTATAAAGGGAAAGTGAAACTGATTCTGATAGCTAAAACCGTTTGATTGTAAATACATAGGAGAAGGGTCAATGATCAATGAAATAAACCCCACTTTCAAATTGAAAAGCCCTCCGAATAATAGCAGGATGGTATTCGTTCCCTCTTGAAACGCCGAACATGCCCCGGTGCAAGCAGCTGAAAATACAATGGCGTCTTATTTTGTTTACAAGTGACTGATTCCTTTATTTTTTTAACGCTGCATTTTTCATCAAAATAATACCATACACGAAGTTAAGAGTGAGGCAACAGACTAACATTAAGACTGACGCTAGTGAAGGAAGAGAAATAAGTGAAGAGGAGATGACAAAATAGGCTCTGAAAAAAGTGTAAGATGTTATGGGACATCGTCTGCTTAGACAGGACTGGTCCAGGGTGTGTCGTCACATATCTCAGCAGCGTTCGAGGAGCTCTTCAGCTGCTATATCGGGGGCTGTATTTTACCGTTTTATAATTGATAATAATCATTACTTCAAATGTTTCCAAGCGTTGAATTTGGATAACCTTGTTTAATTTATGCCATCTATGTAATAATAAGTATTAAGCCAATATTTAAAATCATTAACGTTCTACTTTAAAGATCACATTACAAGAAAATCACAAATATGGCAATTAATATATCACTAGAAACTGGGAAGCTTACAGATGGCAATCGTATAAGTTTTATGTCAACTGCGTATCTGATGATTATAAAAACAACATAAATAAAAGCTCTTCTAAGCATCTGGAATATCCGAGGATTCACCAGAAATATAGCGATGTTTTGATGTCGTCACACTTGGGATCGATCCTGCTTAAGCAGACGACGTCCTATAATGCATGAACGTAATTGCAATGCAATTATTTATCAAATTATAAAGAGTTTGGTATATTTAAACATGACCTTATTTCACACCATTCTAAAAGGGAAAGTGAAACTGATTCTGATAACTAAAACCGTTTGATTGTAAATACACAGGAGAAGGGTCAATGATCAATTAAATAAAGCCCATTTTCAAATTGAAAAGCCCTCCGAATAATAGCACGGATGGTATTCGTTCCCTCTTGAAACGCCGAACATGCCCCGGTGCAAGCAGCTGAAAATACAATGGCGTCTTATTTTGTTTACAAGTGACTGATTCCTTTATTTTTTTAACGCTGCATTTTTCATCAAAATAATACCATACACAAAGTTAAGAGTGAGGCAACAGACTAACATTAAAACTGACGCTAGTCAAGTAAGAGAAATAAGTGAAGAGCAGATGACAAAACAGGCACTGAAAAGGCACTTAGACAGGACTGGCCCCTGGTGTGTCGTCACACATCTCAGCAGCGTTCGAGGAGCTCTTCTGCTGCTATATCGGGGGCTGTATTTTACCGTTTTATAATTGATAATAATCATTACTTCAAATGTTTCCAAGCGTTGAATTTGGATAACCTTGTATAATTTATGCCATCTATGCAATAAAAAGTATTAAGCCAATATTTACTTTGATGGAATTTTCTTGTAATGTGATCTTTAAAGGTTGCTCAATCATAATAGGGGAATGTTGAAAGTGGGAAACAGTGGTGGGGAAAATGAGTGAGAGAGAGAGAGAAACAGTGGAAATATGAGGGGGTGAGAAACAGCCAGTGGGAAATTGAGAGAGAGAGAGAGAAAAAAAAAGACATGCAGGGGGATAGAAATTATAAAGAATACAGGAGGGAGGGAGAGAGAGAGGGGGGTTAGCAGCTGTGATGAAAAGTGATAAGATTTGGAGGGCTTCCACTGGCATGTTCAGGTTTCTAATATTTCCACTGGTAGGTTATGCATTGAACGAATATTGATAAAAATCTTAGAACATACACTGAAAAATGTATATCTTATGGAACTCCATGGAACTATGTAGTTCTAGTACTTGTAGTTCTAGATTCAGGCGGGGTGTTCATTAGAACCGGCAATTTCTGAATGTTGAACAATTTTCAGATTAGATCTAACGTTATAATGTACAACCATGCCATGTAGATGTGTTCACTGGACGTGGATGGGAAACACACTGACTGAATGCCTAGTGTGTAGATCTGCTGTATATACACGCAGTGCAACGGTTCATTCTTCAGCATATAGCCTTACGTATAATTGTAGACGGTGCCCGGTGCAAGCGCAGCGTAACGTGAAGCTAGCTATGCCTATGTAATTTCGTTGACCCGAAAAAGGTCGAGAGGACTGGGAACTTCGAAGCTTTACCCGGGGCCTGCCAAAGGAAGTTAAGAATTGTAAAAAACATTTAAATAATACGACCAAAATACCACAAACAACCCCCATCATGACAATCTGGGAACAATTTAACCACGTTAAAAAAAAACCCAGCTCGATTGAGTGGAAAATCACGGAGAAAAGCGCTTTCAAACAAACGGACGGACAGACAGACATTAGCCAAATTATAGTAAGGATTACAATAAGGAATACTGCACTGTATGTAACAGGGATAGGTGCATGGAGGGGGACTTTCCCCCATCCCGTGCGAAGCGCGAAAGCTCTGACGTTTTAGCACCCTTTTTTAGGCCGAATGTTAGTTCGACGCCCTGGCTGCTTTTCAGTTATTTTGGGCGCAATACTGCATTGTATGTAACAGGGGTGGGTGCAGAGAGGGGGAGTTGTAGTTCGACGCCCGGACTGCTTATCGATTATTAGGATGCAACATTTCACTGTATGTAACAGGGGTTGGTGCAGGGAGAGGAGAGTTATTTCCCCCTTCCCGCGCGAAGCGCGAAAAGTTTGACATTTTAGCAACTTTTGAGAGAAAGATAACGGCTTGTAGCGCCTTTTTTGGCCTTTTTCTTTCACTTCCCCCGCTTTTTCGCTCTCGTTTTTTTTTTTTTTTTTAGTGGCTGAATAGGGGCGCCATGGACCCCTGGGCCCACTGTCTATGCCAGTGTGAATAATTACTACTTTATGGAAAAAAAGTAAACTTGAGTGGGCATGAAATTGCCCTCATTGGTCGGGAATTAAATTAACTCAAATGTTGGGGTCATCCCGATAGACCGACAGCCCTAGAGACTGACAAAACAAAGAAATACATAATGGAAGGTAGAAAAACATTGGTCTCGTGGACGATCGATCTGGTGAAAAGTGACTAGAAGGCCCATGAGACCGACATTGTCGCTCTCCTCCGTCTCGTGGAATCTCGGTCTCGTTGCTTGTGACTCAAAATTAATGTTGGGCAAATTTCTACCCGATGAATTTTAGAGCATAGACTTCAGGGACAAATCATCAAGTTCATCTGTGCGCGGCTTTTTGTCCGTTCCACTCTTAGTCACATCTTCGGCTTCTCCAGCCCATGGTTGAATCTCAGATGTCCCAAAGATGAGGAAAAACACCAGTCCAAATATGACGATGCCAGCACTGATCCAAAACACGATTCTCCACCCACGAGGGTCAGCCTATTATAAACAGAATCATATTAAATTCAAATTCAATTTTAATTTATGGACAGAAATTCAAACATACGGCAATTCTCAGTTTACATTCCATACGGAAAAGAAACAAAATAATAGAGCTGCTGCATATAACAGCAGTTTATCAAGAATAATACAGGAAGTATTATGGATGATAAAACACAAAAAAAATGAAAGTAAAACAAATTTGTTTATAGACCCATCACCAACACAGCATGAAAGTTAAAGACAAGACTTAATGCAAGAAGTACATTCCACTTCATCATTGACAAATGCATAAAGTTAAACTACATAAAGATAGAGGGAGGGAGTGGGGGGGGGGGGGGGGGGGGGAGAGCCAATTACAGACAAGAACTAGATGAATCTTCGACCGCGCGCGGTCGGAATTTATGCCGCCGTCATCACCAGATTGGAAATGTATGGCATACATGTACACTCTAAAAAGGATTGGTCCAACAAAATTACAAATCTTTTCACTTAAAAAGCACAGGAGACAGAAAATTTATTTCATTTCATTTTCAAATTAAAAACTTACCCATTGATGACTTACAATCATCAATACACCAAGGAAATAGATATTTTATAGCAAATAGACCACTGTCCCCTTGAAATTTCTAAAATAGGTAGGCCTAGACTCCATACATCACGAACCATTTTTATGTATATTATGACCTCTATGACCTTTGAACTTTGACCTTGAGACCCTAAAATCTAATCAGTTCATCGTCCCTCACATATGCATACATGGGCCAAGTTAGAGGTTGATCTGTTAAACAGTTCTGAAGTTATTGCGAGAACGAACCATTTTTATGTACATAATGACGCCTCTGACCTTTGAACTTTGACCTTGAGACCCTAAAATCTAATCAGTTCATCATCCCTCCCATATGTAAACATGGGCCCGGTTAGAAGCTGATCCGTGAAACAGTTCTGAAGTTATTGCGAGAACGAACCATTTTTATGTACATAATTACCTCTGTGACCTTTGACCTTTGACCTCGAGACCCCAAAATCTAATCAGTTCATCGTCCCTCCCATATGAATACATGGGCCAAGTTAGAAGCTGATCCGCCAAACGGTTCCTAAGTTATCACAGGAACGAACCTTTTTTATACATATGACCTCAATGACATTTGACATTTGACCTTTGACCTTGAGACCCCAAAATCTAATCAGTTCATCGTCCCTCCCATATGCATACATGGGCCAAGTTACAGACTGATAAAAAAAAAACGGTTTTGAAGTTTGAACGGTTTTGAACATAATGCCTCCGGCACCACCTACGGTGGGCGGAGGCATAAAAAGGGGACTTGAAGGAGTTATCTTTCCTTCGCTTTGACCTACCTGATTTTCAGTGAACCTCCCGACGAGCATCGGAGCTAGGAACCCCGACGTCGAAGCAAACACGTTGACGAGGGCGCTGATGATGCCAGCGTAGCGTGGTGCGAAGTCCAGCTGGCATATAGACGCACCCGACACCGCCAGTCCACTGATGGAGAGACCAAGGGTGAGGGTGACCAGGGCTAGGGTGGTGCTGCATCCCACGTATCCGATGGACACAAGCAGGACAGATGATGGCATAAAAGCTATTGACATGGTACAAGAAGTACAGAAGATAGCAAGCCAAAACTATAATCATATATAGAGCAGGCAATACAGAGGAACATGACACAAGCTAAGTTATAGACAATGTCCAAAAACTACAGAGGATGGAAAGAAAGCTACAAAGTTACAAGAACTACAGAGGATAGCACGAAAACAGGACAACGCACACGAAAAGGATATGGTACATGCACTGGATAGAAAGGCAAAACAGGCCTTTTTTCTGAGCAGCAGCGAACCATTTGATTAGCCTAATTTGGAACTCTCCTAGGTTTGCTTTTGCACCATATATACAAAAAAAAAAGGCTAAAGCTATTGTATCTCACTGGGCTGCAACAGCTCGCGACTAGTTAAAGATACAACATTGCGAGAAAATACGCGAATGAGCTACAATTTTCACTTTGAATCACTCTACATTGGTACTTGGCATAAATTCATTTAAAAAAAAAAATAATAAAAAAATAAAATAAAATTTCTGTAATTGGCAATCAATGCATTTCAGTCATCCTTTATTTTGGTACTTGGCATATATATATATATATATATATTGTACTTGCGACCGTCTCCTACCCGGAATGTCAGATTCTCACTTTTGTCTTCAATCTGTCTCAATTTAGTTTCATGGGTCGCCAACCGCTCTCAAAGTTGTCTCACATTTATTGCACTTTCTGACTCATGTAAAAGTAATTATGGTCTTATTAATTAGTTTCAATACTGCTCTTTCCAAGAGCCCTACAATTATTATTACCCCCAGCATCGTGAGGTACAAGGATGTACGCGCCGAGCTGGGATCGAACCCAGGATATTTCGTATAAGAGTCAAGTTCAATATACCACACACTGTAAAAAATTGCTGTAGGAATTTACAGTAAATTACTGGCAACCCGCTGCACAGTAAATTACTGTATTTTTCACGGTATTGTACTGTTTATTCTACAGTTAAACTATAAAAAGCAGTATATAACTGTAAAAAAATTTATTAAACTGTAAATGATACAGTATTTTACTGTGCAGCCGGGTTGCCAGTAATTTACTGTACTTCCTACAGTAATTTTTTTTTTACAGTGCAGTGGTAAACAACTACTGAAAATGAAAGGACGCTTACCAAGAAATGTCACGAATTTTCTTATTGTTGTTATGCTGAACTGTGTATGAGCGAGCAGAAAGTCTGTGAATCTACCACCAAGAGTCCACACCAACCAATAAAACATGAAGGGCACAGCCGCTAAAAATCCAGTCTGAAACAAAAATGTGTAACATTATTTAATCAATACCATCATTGTCACAATGTCACCCCCACATGGCTCGTCAAAGTTCGCACCAGTAGCTGATACAGCCCACCATCCTCCCCCTCACATAACTGGTCAAAGATCGAACCAGTCGCTGACGCAGCCCCATCCCGCACGTGGTTTTTCAAAGACCACACCAGTCACTGATGCAGTCCCCCCCCCCCCCCCCCCCCGTCAGGAATGACCTCTCGTGTGCAAAGATCATTTATACATTTCATTCCGTCTTGGAGAAACTTCGCCCACTTTTTGTAAACCGATTACTAGACGCCATTGGGCAACCCGGTCTATCTAAGATGGTCTAGATACTGGGACTTCGTTAGACATCGCCGCTCTTAATTTTTTTTCTGTCAGCAAAAATTCAATTTTTGGAACAACAATCCGATATTTCTTAGACGGCAAATTATAAAATCTGATGCTCCCTTTTTTGTACTGCTTGTTGCACCCCCATTCAAAATGGTGTCGCAACGCCCCTGCCGATGAGGCGCTAAATAAACACTATAATAAATTTGTCCATTCCGTACGGGAATATATGCTCCGCTGTGTCTACGTCTGGCTCCGCCGAATGGAGGAGAATCTAAAAGAAAAGTCTAAATATGTTATAAAGACCCATCCAACCAGATTGATTTTCTGTTCAGTAAGGTCTTAAGATGAAAATACATGAAATATATACCTCTCTGATATCAAATCGAAGCACTCCTTTCAAGTAGATGGGTAAGTTGGTTGTAAAGAGATAAAGGATCCATAACAGACTATAATCTGCGATGCATACAGCGAGGACTGGAACTGATGTGAGCAGGGATTTCCAGGGGTATACTGCAGGTTTCTTGAGAGAAGTTATTGCAATGATTATGATATAAATTCAAAATATACATGTACATTGTTTGTTATTATAATGTGATAAGAAGATGAAACAGGTCGCAGATCGCATGATATCTCTGAACATTATACGCTTCCGCCCTTTTGGACTTTCCTTAGAAAATTTTGAAATAGATTATTATTACTATAGAAATATTGTAGATACAATTATTATGGAAATATTATAGATTTAGATAAAAATTATACATATAGATATCGTCCGTTGAGAGCAAGAATAATATAATAACCTGTTTAAATAATATATAAATATCGGCCATTCTTGCTTATATTAATTCACTTCCTTGTTCTGATTCGATTGATTCCCACCGGATTTAAGGTAAAATTTGATAATTATTCATTTATTGTACACTTTAGACAGGCCTATTACACATTATCATAGGCCTAATCATTATGAAGACTGTGAGATTGGATTGGTACATGCCCCCCCCCCCCCCCTCCCACGAACCTCCTGGTTCCGCGACTGATTACCTCGCTACGTATTAAATGTCACGTGATACCTTGGTATCGAGAAGGCTTTTCTCAATATATTCTCGTTCTTCCAATGAGATGCGAGGATGTGATGACGGTGAAGGGTATACAAGGCTTATCCACATTATAAACCATATTACACCAAGCGTCCCTGTTTAAACATCACAAAGTAACAAAATAAACAAGTTATGTTTATTGTTTATATTCAAACCTTTTCGGAATTTTGCTGGTCACATCAGATAAAATAACCATCGAATGTTGGTCAATCAATAGATGTAGAATATTTGCCCCAATATTTACGTCAAGCGTCCCTGTTCAAACATTACAAAGAGATGGATGAATTATATATTTTTCTGCTTATATTTAGACCTTCTGAAAAAAATTGCCGTCCATGAAGAAGGCTACTAAATGCTGGTCAGTATATAGATGTAGAATACTTGTCCCCAATATTTATGCCAGGCCTCCTTATAATTCGAATGTCACAAAAAGACAAAATAGGGCAAGTCGTGTTTTTCTTGGTTGTAAGCGAACCTTTTTAAAATTTCTCCCCCCCCCCCGAAAAGATGCCATCGAATATTGTTCAACAGATATGCCGCATAGAATATCTGCCCAAAAATGGATGGTTGAGGGTATTTTGGGAGAAAAATCTATTCTTAGTATGACAAAATTAGCCTCCCTATGAATGGATCAGATTTCAAAAAAATGGGCACAAAATGTTTTCCCAACATCGTTTTTTTCCTTTCTTCTTTTCTTCACCACGTTCTATCTATTTGGAGGCTATAGTGTGAGTGTGTTTACTATCTTCGTTATTTCATAAAAATCGACTAAATTTCACTTACATTGTATTCAATTTATTCTTTAAAAAAAAATTAATATTAATGAACATTTATATGGTGCTGAGGTACAAACTGTTTTAAGCGCTTACACAAAATACACAAACAACTTCTGTAAAAAAAAAAAAAATCTGTTTTTCTAGAGACATTTTTATATCGACATTTCCAGCCATGTCGACGAATTAGAAACTCGGACTTTTTTAAATTATCGTTGTTGCCAAATTTTAGAATCCGCGGACATTGTAGGACCACGTTTCGTAAAACGACGCAAATAGTAAAACTCAACGCGAAAAGTAAAAAAAATACGCATTTCGTAAAATAAGTGTCCCGCAAAACATTAAAAAATGCCCAGTGTTTTTATGCGTTTTGCGGTGCATAATGAGGTCCACAAAACGTAAATCGCAAATCGTATAAACTTGCACTTAAAATCAATTTTGTCATTATTATATAGAGCCCCCACCTCCCGGAATTTTAAGTCCCAACCGTCAAGCATCCATCACCACATATTCAGGCAGCCTGGCGAAAATGTGCCCACACGCCTATATAATGTATACAAGAAACATTCATGTATTTGAGAAATAATGCCTGTTAGGTTAGGTTCGTCTTATCACCGCTAGTCCACTGCCTGGACTGTTCGCTTGTAATATTCTACGTACGTTTAGAAAATTATACACCCTCAACGTCAAAACGTAGACAGTCCATTCGTATATCATATCGACCCTCGCAAACAGTCCAGTCGAATCTGCCACTTAATGACTCTCCCCGAAAAATTCGGGGGAGATTGTACCCGCCCACAGGTTATTTGATCCACGCTGATTGGACAAAGAATATGACAATCACTTATGAGCATTATGTCATTTTCCAACATTCGCTAATCGATCACGAACAATCTATTCTTGGTATAAGGCTAATGAAATAATTATTTTGTTCATTAAATAAATGTTTTCTTCATTAATTGCACAATGAATGTTTCTATGATAAAATGTCATCTATATATCAATACATATACATTTTAAAAATAATTACACAATCATTAAACCAACGCTGACAATATTGAAACAAATTAGGTACTAACAAACGCCTCCGAACGAAGTTATTCACTTGAGCGTTTGCATTTTCGACAATCGAAAGGTAGCATTAGTAGCAATTAAAAGTTTATTTCACCGTCTTTTTCGCCATTTGTGGATAGTAGTTATCATTATTTGTTTGAGGTAATCTTCAAGAAATGTCTGTAGATAGTGCTCATCGTTTTACGGACGCGGATATCGCAGCAGCTTTGAAACATGGAGCTGCGAAACTGGGACTGAAGAACGGCTTTCGAAGTCAACAAGCTGAAGCCCTGCGAGCATTCTTGCGAGGGCACGATCTCTTTGTGAGCCTACCCACCGGTTTCGGGAAGAGTGTCGTCTTCCAAGCTGGCCCAGTCTGCTTTGATTATCTTCGGAATATTGCAAGTTCTGGACTCCCGGATCCTCCAAAGGCTGTTGCACTGGTTGTTATGCCATTAAAGTCCCTCATATCTGATCAGATTCGCAAGCTCGAAGACTTTGGATTGCATGGTGTGGACATATCAGGCGGGATGACAGACTGCATTCGTGAGGGAATTTCATCTGCGAATTACTCTCACATTTTTGCCAGCCCCGAGAGTTTGCTGGAGGAGGATGGCCGTGAGATGTTCGCCCTAATGAAAGATCGTCTCTGGATCTGTGGACTGTTTATCGATGAAAGCCATTGTGTATCGAAATGGTAAGAGATCCCTTTGAACTTGATTAGTTTCTGTACAAAAATACTGGTTTCCATCAAATAAAATACATGCCTAGAGTGGCTAGACTATAATAAATGACTTTTTTTCGTGACTAAACTAAAATTAATTTTGAATATTATCAAAATTTAGCAAGTAACATGAACTTAGAAGTAAATTCATTATTTTTCTCAACTTTAATTGGTTTTGGGATACCATGCTCTTAGAAATTTGGTGTGCTGAGTACTGACAATGTACATGTAGGACATGTAGACCCTACTAGAAATCTATAGGCTAATCCCATCGGTAACTAGTTAAATGTTTTTGTGCATTAATAATAATATATCCAGATCAAGAATATTTATTTTCTGTAAAAATCATGAAAATAAAATCATAAAGCTCTAAACTGATTTTTTATAATGCAGACTAAGATGTGGACTCTCCTAGACCCCCTAAAAAAACCAAGAAATAACTACTACATGTACATGTACATGTACAATTCCTGAAGTTGTATAGTATACGCATGTTTCTTTCAGTGATAATAATTTTTCCTTCTGTGTTTCTTCTTTACAGGGGCAGTTCATCAGGAGACACCAAGGCGTTCCGGAGTGCTTACGGCAAACTTGGTGAGGTGCGCTCCAAACTGAGGTCTGGTGTTGCAGCTGTCGCCCTCACAGCCACAGCCACTCAGGAGGTGCGATGTGCAATCATTGACAGCATTGGTATGAAGAATTATGTGTGGATAAATGCGTCACCGGACAAGATGAACATAAAACACGTTGTAATGAAGTCGCATTCAAGAGATTATGACAGTCTCTTCAAGAAGCTTGTCCTCGATGTTAGATCCAAGGGATCATCCTGTGATAGAACTATCATATACTGCCAATCGCGAAAGACTTGTAGCGAAGTCTACGCCACCTTCCTTGCCCTGCTGCCAAAAGACCACCATGCATATGTGAATATGTTTCACACAAACACTGAAAACCAAGTACAGCAGAAAATAATCAAAGACATGGCAACACCAACAGGAGAGGTGAGAATCCTCATTGCAACGATTGCTTACGGCATGGGTGTTGATGCCAGCTCAGTGCATAATACTATCTTGTGTGGCCGCCCGAGTAGTCTGGATGACTACATCCAGATGAGTGGACGAATTGGCCGTGATGGGAAACAGAGTGTGGCAGTGACAGTTTGCTATCCAGGAGACACGTCTGGAAGGGTGACATCACCATCTATGAAGGAATTCATCTCTGGGCAGAGCTGCAGAAGGAGGGTAATAAGGGAAGTGTTTGGTGCCTCAAGTGAGGCAAATATGGTTGACGCACACAACTGTTGCGATGTGTGTACCCAGTCCTGTGATTGTGGTTGCGGAGGAAATAAACTACATGACTTCGAGAGAGACATGCAAGGTGCATTGGAACAAAGCACAAGTGAAGAATATCCTCTGAACATCCCAACTCCAAAACAAGTTGACAATTTGGAGTGTGCTCTTGAAGAGTATCGGATAGGTCTTCTTGCAGCAGAGCCTGACTTCATCTACTGTGGACCAGACATTGCCTGTGGTCTCTCTAACACAATTGTTGAAAAAATAGTGAAAGAGAGCAATGTTGAGATGGATTATAGTGCCTTTTTGAGGAGGTATGGTTTTCCAAGCCGTAAAATTGCTACTGATGTTTGGTCTATAGTGTGTGACGCTCTCGGCAGGAACAAAGGTGCAGTTAGTGCTGAACTTGTTGTAGATACAATATATGAAGATGAATTTGAGGACTGCAGTGAATTGTTGGATGATGAATATGAACAACCTGTACTTGTTAGTGACAGTGATTAAGTGATTAATTCAGTTGACTTTTGTTATTTTATGCCTTGTACATATGACCTTGTGTACATCAACTTAAATTTTTAGGTGTGTTATGTTATTAAATATTCAATGAGAAGTGCATGTAATGTAGTGACTGACCTAGTAAACGAGAAATTTGCACTTTTAGCCATTTAGGGTGGTGTAACAATAATGACGTGCATGTATATTTAGGTACATATATGTTTAGGCCAGAATGATTTTAGGTGACAATTTGCAAGCAAGAATGACAGCACTTTGATTTGGCTGATTCATGTTGAAGAAAATCTTACCACCTCTCAGTGCCAAAACTGCCGTGACTACACTGTATGTTAATTTATTTTGCTAGAATTGAAAATTTATTTTTATCTGTATTGTAAATATGCGTTTGATTATTTCCTTACATTGTAGCAAACAATATCCATGTAATTATTGAAGCTTTCACTGTGCTGTTAGAAAGAAGTTAGTAAGTTGACATTTTTCATGATCAGAAAAAGGGAAATATAAAACAGGTGTGAATAACCCTCACATCATGTTAACCAATGTCATGTAGTATCAAATCATGTTGTCATTATATTGTCATTCTGAAATTCACTGCTGCATGTAAATATTCAAGCTACATGTATATATATACATACACCATGTAATTTCCTGCAGTACTTGTCAGTTGTCCTCCTTTGTAAAATGCTTTCTAGGTGTACTATGTATTATTATTATTATTATTATTATGGAACTTTGAAGGTCATATTTGTAAGTACATGTATTAAAGTCTTTAAAGAATACATTTTGTTGATGAAGGAACCCCCAAGTTCAATGATTTTTTCCAGCATTTGATCACCGAGTTTTATGTACAGTCACATGCATGGATGTACAGATGTAAATATTATTTGATATGTTATTTGATTAAGTGCTGTAAGTAGAGATTGCATATATATGCAAAGAGACTTTAGAGTACAATTACTGTTTTAGCCTTAAGGTCCTACAAAGCTTACAGTTTCTAGTACTACTTGTAATAATTCTTTTACTAACTCTTAACAACCTTAGCTGTAATAGATGTAAACACTCCAAGAAATGATTTATTCTATTTTTATTTAGCTTTTGGTGTGTTGAGATAAAGAGTCCAATCTGTACTTTCTATTTAAACTTGTATCATCTGCATTTTTACATATTAAGAAAATTTAAGATAGAAAGTCATAAGGAATGGAAAATTTTGGATGTTGATTTATCGTTTCTAATAATTTCATTCCTAGTAGTATTAAGCATGAGATGTATTTGTATATATAGACTCATATTTATTGTCCGTCATTATGTACATGTATGCATGTTTGACTCGTGTATTATGAAGATCATTAGTGAACATATATTAAATCAAAGGGTCTTTTTGAAATTCTTGCTTGAACCAAATCTTTTTTTGTGCGGTTTGTGAATAGAGCTTGGAGAGATTCATGAGAGAACAAGAGATAAAAAGAACGAGAGAGAAAGGAGAGATAGGGAGAAAGAGAGGGAGAGAAAGGGGAGAGAGAGAAAGAGAAAGGAGAGAGGGGGACAGAAAGGTGGGAGAGAAAGACAATGACAGAGAAAGGGGGAGAGAAAGAGAAAGATAGGGGAAAGAGGGGACAGAAAGATGGAGGGAGAGAAAAAGAATGAGAGAGGGGGAGAGAAAGAGAAAGACAGAGAGAGGGGACAGAAAGGTGGGGAGAGAAAGAGAAAGACGGACAGAAAGGTGGAGGGAGAGAAAGAGAGAGGGGAGGGAGGAATGTGACAATACAAGAACTTAACTGGATTTGGTATTACTGTTTCTCATGTACCGGTATGTATTTAGAGTTTTAGACAAGTAAAAAAAAAGCATACTTTTTTTAATATTCATTCTCTCTGCTTTTTTGTTCTATTACCCATCTCTCTCTCTCTCTCTCTCTCTCACTCTCCCTCTCTATCTCTTTCTCTTTATATCTTTCTCTCTCTCTCTCTCTCTCTCTCTAAATGCCTACATGTACATGTACATGTATTTTTAATCTTGCTCTTCTCCTCATCTCACTCTATACCATGTACACACTTTTAACTTGAATCTCATAATCTTCTCTCTTTATAGACCATGTGTAAAAGAAACTAGGTAATAAAAACATTGCTTATAGTTTGAAAGGGGAATCCAACCTTCATGTCATGTTGTTTTGGGAAAAAGAAAAATTAAATTTCTTTCCAACCTTCTCTATTCTGTTTCTATTTTCCTGTTTTCTTACAAATCAACTTGTTACAAAATATTACAAATGTTGACACTAGGAATAATAAATGAATAAGAGCCAAAACAAGTGTTCAGATGTGCACATCAGAAGCACAAGATAAAAGGGAGTTGAATGATCAGAAGAGATCAATAAGGACTCAGAAGTCATGAATTAATTACACATACATGTAGTCTTAGCAATTCAAATACACAGTAGAGTGTTGTTTATTGCACATTTGGTAAATATGCTTTATAATATTAATGTTGTTTTTCTTGAAAGTCCTCAGCCAAAAAGTTAATTGTAAAGGAAATGAAAATGTACCAGTCACCTAAAAAATAATTTGTGTACAGATAGGATGTATAAGACTACCCCAAATCACTTTATCTGAACCTTCTATGGATGAACAATAAGAGTAAGTAGGATATAAAGGAAAAACATTCACATGAAGCAGCAAACATCCATTGGGTCCACGCGAGCCAATATTGCGGGTGTGCCAACTACACGTAGATGTAGTCTACTCACAAGTCGATGTAATGTTTATTAAGTTTGTGTTTAAATTTGCAATATATACAATTATCATTTTTGCTAATACTTGTGGCATTAACCCCAAGGCCAACTACATGTACATGTATATGTAGGTTGTCTGTTTTGACATCCAACTACACATACTACTAATCTTTTACCCAAAATGTTTCAGTATACATGTACCTTGTTCATATAGCTTTTCGATCAGTCCTTTCATCAGCAACATAATTTTCTTAACAGATACAAAACATTCCATTCCACAACCCTAAAGTAAAACTACTGAAAAGTGAATATTTTGACGCAAGCTAATATTTGCCTAGCTTGGATGAACGAAGAAAATTCTGTGTATTTTTACCATCCCTGATGCGCAAGGCTTGTAGACAGAAAATTTCAGTATTTTCATTTTCGTGAAAAAATTCATGCTGCCTGAAATGCGTGACAATTTCCACACAGATATATATTTCAAGTATACAGATTACATTGGGATTTAAGATTGAAAAGAAAGGCACTGAAGATGATGGGGAAAAAATGCAACCAAATCTGTTGGTAAATGATCTCTTAATACCTCCATTCATTCAGGTCAATATTTGTACATGTACTGCAAAGTAATAGTTCATACAATAACAACAATATGCATTTTACATGTAGGATCTTACATATGAATTTTTTTTAAAGCATCTTTTAGTTAGGTTCAATATCAATCTTCTTAACTGGACTAAACTAGGACAAATTCACTCTTGCCATCAAGTTCAGAGGATCAACATCCATGTATTGGTTGGTAGTCAGTGAGACGTAAACTGATGTTGCCGTGAGAATGTCTTCATGGAAGCACTAATCCATCGATGGAGTTCTGGTGGTGAGAGTTTGTGCAGAACACTCACAGGGAAGTCCGGGAATTTTGAATGGCTCCTTCCTGGCTGCTCTTCAAATATCCTCTCTTGATGCAGCTCCCTAGCCAAAGATGACACATCTTCCTTGTTGACGCTTCGAAGAAGGTTTTCTCACTTCAATTTGCCGATCTACATGTGCAAGAACTTCGTGCACTGTCTGCGCTGATCGGCTTATTCTGTCCACGCTTTTCTGTGTTACCTTACCACGGAGTCCTCGAGTGTGCTCTTTGAAAGTCCCGTTGCGGTGCTCCAGTGACCTGTCCAGTTCTGAATTGCCGTCTGCTTTGCCGTTTGTGTTCAAGGTGCGGTTCCAGGTAAGCTCGTATGCTAATCTGGGGGTTAGAAAGCACTTCACCTGTGCTAGAAGTCGCAAGATTTGAAAGCTGTACTTTGGCTTGTTTCCAGCTTTACAATGTAGTAACAGCAATTTGTAGAGTCGAATAATACGGTCTCCATCACCCAACTGCCTGGCATCATTGAAATCGAGAGCAATCATACCCATTCCAAGAACACACTTTGAATAGTTCAGAACTCCATCCTGTGAGCCTGGGTCTGATGTGGCAGCAGATGTAGCACCAGGAGTCCCATGATGGATGTTTCTCTCATGATGGAGGAGTCCTTTTCTTGTCAAGTACTTCTTGTTGCACTTACCACAGCGAAAAGCCTTTTCATCTAGCTTCATATCTTGACCAGTAGGGAACATGTACGTATCAACAAACTCAGCCAAGGTTGCTTCTGCATATTGTTTGTCGTCTCCATGTTCCTCGAGACTAAAGGTGTGCTTGGTTGGTTCATCATTCAAATCTGCAAGTCCAAAGTACTGCATAGCAGCTGCAAGTACAAGGGCAGTTGTGTATTTCTCAATGAGGTCTGCAGCAGCATTGATATTAGCCATCGGGTTGGTGGTGACATTCCTTGCCTCAAGGAAGTTCCGAGCAGCATACAAGGTTCCCTTATCAGCTCCTGAAGCAGCATCATATAGGTGTTTCCAAATCACCTGATATGGGGCAAACAAAAACAAAACAAAACAAAAAACATTTATCTCTGTGGAGTCTATACAGTCTATATGAAAATCTAATTAAAAATGATGAACTAAAATAAGATAACAAATAAAAAAAAAAATGAATATCTGAAATTCTTGTTCTTGAATTTTTCACAATTTTTTATGAAATGAGTGGGAAAAACAAGAGGATCATATTACAAATATCAAAATCAACATATCTAGCATCTTCTTTATGTCTTTTCAATCAATAAAGCAAGCTTTTTTTTTCTTCTTCAACTTGAATATTCCCAACCACATTTGTACTGATACCTGTAAAATATCTTGCATACATCTCACCTGATAGAAATTTGCAAGAGCATGAAAATCTGCTATGACCGGCATCAATCCTTCGAGTCTGCCACTTGGGGTAGTAGAGTTTCTTTGCTCCTCTATGCAACTGCTCATTCTTTCACAGGTTAGAAGATCGCCAGCCGATAGAATGGTAGTTGGATGGTCAGTATCATGGCCTGGGCAATAGCTGTGCATATGGTGTACAATCTTGAAGATGCCTTCTGTTGAATTTTCGTTCTCCATCAGCACCCCAAGGTTTACCTGTACATGAGAAGAACCATGAACATAAATAGCATTTTCAGTTAAAATAAAAAAGGAGAGTTACAAAGTGAAACATTCATATCATCGGGACATAACTCCTAGATATCAGATATAACGACATTCATGAGTAAACATCCATTTTAATTCATGGCAGAATGACCACAGCATTTCATCTTTTTTTCTGAAAACTAGATCTTTAAAGTTTTTAGTATACCGTAGTGATTAAAAAATGTAAACATCTGTCATTGTTTTTTTAGCTTAAGGAGTGCCTACATCATAGGTGTCAACAGCTACATGTAAATAAATGTGACATATTGGCATACACATTCAGAGATATATGTACACATTCTATGAGCTTACTTACTACTTTCGATTTTGACCGCATTTCCTCCATGTGCTCATGGTGAATGCGTGATGGCAGAGTTGACATTACAGCTTTGAGAGAAGGTATGTGCTGAGCTATCATCCGGGCGGACAATATTATCCAGTCCCTCCGCAGCAGCTTGTTGTCTGTCAGATTGGGAAGAAAGTCTGTTGAATCGATAGACTCGATGTTCCCAATGGGGTGTGCATTAGACAGATAGTGTCCGTCCACCCGATGTTCTACAGCCATTATTTGGACCATGTGTAGGTCTTTCCCATAGTTTGACCTTGTCGGGTGACGAGCTTGGATAAAGAGGTCAACATTGTCCATAACCAATTGGTATCCCTTATGTTGCCTCTGTGAGTTGTGCAAATCATATTCAGCTTCATTTCCTTGCAGCTGCAGCTCTCTCTCTTCAGCATTTTCTCTGTTTACATCTTTTGCCCACTCCAACACCTTCTCATCAAAATTTTCCCCATATTCCAACTGCTTCTTCAGGGCTGTGTCATACGATGTACACACTCCTTTTGCATTCATGCGTTTGAAGACTGACTTCTTGGCAGCCCCCTCCTTCAATGCAAGAGAGTTCAATACTTGGTTGGCATTCATATCTTTATTTCTACTGTTAAGCAGAATGCTAGCGGATGTGACAACCCGTGGCATCAAGGTCTCCTTGGTTTTCTTTACATTCCTCTTGATACGGTGAGGTTCTGCAGCAGCCTGCAGAACTGACATTAAGGTTGGGGCAGTAGACAGCAATTCCTTCTCCTGTTGCTCAACATCAAAAGAAATCATAGCAGACCAAGATGAGTCTCGAAAAGATGACGGTGTGCTAACCTTACACATGTTTTCAACTTCCTTCTGAATGGTTGACAAATACAACCCCTGGACCTTCTTTTGGACATCTTCAAGTTTCAAAACTTCATGGACTGCTCCACCCTCGTCTCCCTGACACAAAGCTGAGGCAACACTAGACCATGATGATGGTAAAGTTCTCCTCCTAGTGACCATTTCATCATGGATGACCACCTGCAAAATAAAAGAAAAAGAGGAAATATGAAAGCTTGAAATATGTGTAATTGTCAATATACATGTATGTAGAGTCAATTATTGTATCAACTTACATTATATAATACATCAGACACATTAATATTGATAACATGAATATAGACCCCCCCCCCCCAATAAAAAAAAGAATTTTAAATTATGTGAAATTCTTTTTAATATAATAAATGGTGTTAATTCTTATTTGACTGCTGGTCATGAAATGCAAGATGCAATGTTATCGTGGTAATAGTGTGTTTGAAAAAATGAGCAAAATGTATTACAATGAAAGAAAGAAAAAATTAAGGTCTATTTAGTAGCCTAGAATTATGCAGTATACGGAATAAACCATTTTAACAAAACTGTATCTTCATTTCAGTATTTAGCATATTACAAATTCATAACTTTCTTCTTTCTTATACAATTTGGCTCAAATGTTCACCATTCTGTCTCTCTTACTAAATTGCTTTCATTCAAATCAATTTAATTTCATTATGGACATTCCCTTCAATATGATTACTACTTACTTGTGACACACTTGATTTTCCGGCTGGTGCTCGCACATTCTCATCAACTGGTTTGAAGAGAATCTTTCTCTGAGTTGAATCTGGATCCTGAGGCCGAGGAGAGCTATATACTTTTTTACTAGCATGCTGATTAAACAAGGAGAGATATAATGAAGATGAATGAAAATTTACAAAATACTATTCACAATTTATTTATAAGTACATTTTAGATTACAATCCCCCACCCACAATAAAACAAAGGAATGGTGACACATAAGACTAGAAGTTCACATTAAAATAGTGCCTACCAAGTCCAAGTTGAGATATGCAAGACATTTATTGAAGTACATTAAAGGGGAAGCCCAGGCCCAAAATAACATGCTATAAACAGAATCAGAAAAATATTTCAAATAGATAAAAAAAAAGTTTAAGGAAAATCAGTTAACTAATAAGAAAGTTATGGATTTTCCATTGCATGAAAAAAATGGGGAAAACTACGAAAAATTTGTCTAGTGTCTTAGTGATCATCATTGTTTTCTGCAGTTTTTCATGTCATTAAATATTCATAACTTTCTTATTAGTTGTCCGATTTTCCTCAAACTTTTTTATCTGTGTGTCTGATTATTCTGCTTCTGATTATCAAGTATTTTTTTTTTCATTAAGTTTTTATTGATAAATATAGTAGGATTATAGAGTCATCAGAACATGATGAAAAACAATTAAAAAAAACACAAACAAAATAAAAATGAACACATTTTTAACCTAGAAAGGCTAGAATGAAAGTGGAGCAGCACAAAATCAGTAGAACGAGTGTTTTTCTAATACATATTTAGGGAAACAGCCTCTAAAAGCAGACTCATACATCACAAATCAAATCTCCATTTACGAAAATATCATGCAAGTTTTCCTTTCCATTTAGCTATACAATACTCAGTTTCTTTACAACCCTTCAAATAAATATTAAATCCTTGAAATGAGGGTAAACTATTCGTTAATTTACAAAAATAAATATAACAATTGAAGATAAGGAAAATATATGTAATGAACATTTCATCTTGAAGCCCAAAGAATTTTTCAAAAGTGGAGGGGTTTAAAATCTTGGTATTTCGAGAAATTACATTAACGATCTCATCCCAAATGGTTTTCACATGCTGGCATTCAATGAATACATAAATAAGAGTTTCTGGATGAGTGTGACAGAATGTGCAATTTGGGGAGTCTTTCCTTTTAATTTTATACAAGAAATCATTTAGTGCTATAGCTTTATGAAAAAGTTAAAAATAAAAAGACTGCACGTGAGAGTAAACTGAACTTTTGAAATTTCTCAAATGAATTTAATCCCATGCTTCAGAGTCTGGATTCCATGAAAGGTCTTTCCAAAAGTAAATTTGCTTTGTTGGAACAAAATTCTCTATTATAATTGAATAAACATAGTCCTTTACATTCCTTGCTTGAGACAGATTGTTTACTTGTCTATTTTGTTACGAATTTCATTGTGGTCCCAATCTGGCATGGTTAACCATGATTGGGGAATATTTTTCATTAGAAAACTGGAAGTGGAACTCCTTCTTCCCTTTGATGAAAAACCAAAGTCAGGAATAAGTTCTTCAAAATAAGAACAAACAATGACATGAACCTAAATCTGAAAAAGTAATATTAAATTCCTTATTCATTGCCTTCTCTCTAAAAAAAAAAAGTTCTAAAATAGTAAAAATGGAGTCAGTTAACAGATACCAAGAGAGGCTATTCAAATCAGAAAGTTGTTGGGGGGGGGGGGGGGTGGACTCCCCCTTTAGTTTAACTTAAGTCAGCTCTAGGTCTAGGCCTAGCTCTAACTTAGTTCGGAGTGAACTATCATGAATGATGATGAAATTAACTCACCTTCGTTGATGGTGTACCTGGTGAGGAGACAGCAGGTCTCTTTGGTCTTACTGATGCCAATGACGATTTATTAGGTGTGGATGGAGCTGGAGGAGGGAGACTTACTGATGCCAATGACGATTTTCTAGGTGTGGATGGAGCTGGAGGAAGGAGACTCTCACCTCCTTTGTCGTGTTCATTACTGGTTGTCTTATACTGTTCTCGCAATTCTCCCCGCAGGCTGTGAAGTTTTACAGCTCTGTTTACTTTTGTCACACATTTTTCACAAATCGAGCGACTAGAATTAGAAAATCTGTCTTGTAAATCACTAAATAAACTGTCGAAATGTTCCTTTAACTTATTCTTACTATGAAATGCTCGAGAAGAATCTAAACAAGAATAATGGTGAGTGACGAGATCATTGTTACAGACAACACACCACCTTCGAGACCGAGTAGCCATCTTGACTTTGCATTGTTTGTAAATAGAAAAGGCCCAAAACTTCCAACCTATAGCGATGCAGTACCCTTCATCAGCGGGGCGGGCCGGGGACCGGACGGACCGCCCCGCTAGCCAGGGCTGCCGAAAGTTTACACCAAAACACACACACACACCATGTATGTATACACAATACGTCTATGCATATACCCATATACCATAACCATCATAACACACATGTACCGTACGTACACATGTACGTGCAAGCTCTCCACGCTGGATCGATCGAGGACCTTACTTATGCATATTCATTTGGGGAATGGACTAGGCATGACGTCAGAATATATTAGCGTGAACTTTTGACCTCACCTCCTGGCGGATTCGCCTGGACGTTTTTTTCGACGGGTGTGAATTTGTGGGGATCGCGCGAGTAGTGAGGAGTCGCTATCTGTGTGGTATGGAGCAGAGGGAGAGGGCGAATAAAAAGAAAGGGGGAAAAAAAAGAAAAAACGTACAGAACCTGGACTATATCACCCCATGTGGCATGCATTCAACAACACAAAGCGTTACCCTTTTCCCCAGACTCGTTGGCTAGAAACAAAAGAGGGTTCATTACATATCCAAAATGAGTTTCGTTGAATTTGTTGCAGTATTTTGAACGTTTGTTAATCTATAGTTGAAGAAATCCAATTGAATTGTCGAATTTACAGTTGCTGTATTTTGAAAAAGAGAAAAAATTGATTCATTTTTGTAGTGAAAATTAGATGTTTGGGCACCTTTCTCTTTAAGATTAGCCTATTTCAGGCCACAGGCTGCCTTAATATGAGGTGATGGATGCTTGACTATATGGCATTAAAATTCCGGGGGTGGGGGGGGGGGGGGCGGGGGGAGGCTCTATATAATTATGGGGGAGAAAAAAGATTTTAAGAGCAAGTATACGATTTGCGATTTACTTTCTGCGGACCTCATTATGCTTCCCAAAATGTAAAACAAGGGGTTTTTTTAAACGTTTTGCGAGACCCCTGTTTTACGAAATGCGTCTTTTTCATAAAAATATGTTTTTACGAAATGCGTATTTTTGTTTACCTCCGCATTGATTTTTACGATTTGCGTCGTTTTTTAGTGTCTAGTGAGGACTCTCACAATCACAATCACCTGAAAAATAGAATGCCGAGGGCCACCCTCCAGCGAACTCGGAGCTTGCCCAAAGACCAGCAATAGGTTGCCCGATAACTTGACCCAAAGGTATACCTTTACAGAGCGAAAGCAAGTGACAGAGACAGAAAGAGAGAGAGAGAGAGAGAGAAAGAAAGCGAGAGAGAGAGACAGAGAGAGAGAGAGAGAGAGACCGAGAGAGAGAGAGAGAGAGAGAGGGGGGGAATAGATATATAGGGAGAGAGAGAGAGAGTTATTATCATCAAATATTACACTTGATTATCAATTTTAATATTCAATGTCTATATCTGCAAATTCATGGATAGGCCTTTATCTGTATATATTTAGATCTTTAATTTGAGAATAAAAATCTCCGTTTTATTCTTTTCTAAGCTTATTTTCACCAGGGGGTTGACGCCTTTTATCAGAATATGAACTTTACCGTTTCTAAATAAGCGAGCAAAGTGAGCGATCTTTTGCTCTCGAAAGTTTATCATCCTGAAAATGTTATTTCTTTATCAATATTACTATATAGCAAAGATATATGAAAAACAGGAGACCATTAGTAAAGACCATGTGGCCAAAATACCTCGCTACCCGAATAGGCCTATTAGTTATTTCAAATTTTTGGAGTCCCTCAAGCGCGCCCCTGTCCTTTCCAAACACCTATGGTGGTAGACATGCGTGGATTTGGATTATTTTACCTGATGTTCCTATAGCAACAAGACGGCTCCGTTCACTAAGAGGTGCCCATCTTGACATTATAGCGAAGAAAGCAGGATAAGTCAACCCCTATCAAAACAAAAAATCAAATCAAATCGAATCAATTTATTGAAATAAAATCCATGGTTTAGGGTTATCATCAAATATACAGGAACATTCAAATTCATAATGATCCTGAAAGTAGCCTATAAGTTATAGATAAAGTTGAGTTCTGGTCATGCAATTACATCGTGAATAAACTGTCCCAAACAATTAGGAAAGTTTGATCATGCCAACATAAGAATTGGTGTATACTGTAAGGTTTTGGAATCATCAAAATGATAAGAAATTGACCCAATCTTGCTGAAAAGCACATGTACTGGAAACAGAAATTGGTATATGGGACTGTACACACATGTTCGGCCCGAACATTTCAGATATTTCTCGTCATATTTCGAATATGAGTGCATTTGAAGAGCAATCCCTTTTAGGGGACATTTCCACTATGATGTTCTTCCAAAGGAATGAGAAAGCTAACAATTTTTTTAACTTTCCCCTCGAACTCAACATTCCCTTAAAACCTGGCTTAACTAAGGTTCACTGATTTGTGGAATGTCAAATTTCAACCCTTGATTCCGTGTAAAGTATAGTATACATGTATGATTATGTAAATAATGCAACCTATAACAGGTGAACACTATTATAGACAGATGGCTAGGAGGCCATAGAGACAGGTTTGACTGGAAAGGAAACAAAAACATAGACTTTTGGAACGTAGCATTGATACTTTTAGCGCACATGCATGCCTATGAATAGACCTGTTACTAAGTGATTCAAATTTTATGCATACTTTTGAAACAAAGGTTGTTCTTGACAACCTGAAAGCTTGCCAGAGGCTTGTCAGACATAGCAACAAGTAATGTATGCAAACTGGATTCCAAGTATTGTAGTTCATTCATTAATAACAGGTTAATGGAATACCTCGTTACTAGGTCCCCAGGAAAGAAACATCCATAAATTTGAATCACTTAGTAAACAGGTCTATTATAATAAGATAAATTTGCATTTGATGCCACATGCACACGAGACGTCATTTCAATAGACCGCTTCGGTAATCTTTATTTTGCAATCATTTCTTGAACGATATCACTCTTTTAGCAAAATACCAGTCATGCACGCGGTCCTAACGTCAACAAAATATAGGCATATACGCCTCGCGTGGGCCGGGTTTTATTGAAAGTTGCGTTGACGCACCTGTGTGATACCCGAAACAACTTGTATAGTGATTAGAACAGGTACTCCAATATGGGCGGCCAACGGGGTCAAAAGTGTACAGACTGCAGACACGCCGAAACCAATCCCTAGCAGCCAAACCGCAGCTTTGCCGTGCGCATCGGCGAGGTAGCCAGCAGGCAGTTCTGACCACGGAAACCCGTAATAAAAAGATGCCAAAATAAGCTCCTGTGTCCAACTATTCCATCGGAAAGGGCCGTCCTGTTTGGAGGATGATTAGACATAATAATCAGTTATCTTGAATGTGTTTACTTGTACAATATAATATTCAACAAGAGTATCATGACGAGCGATATAGGTATAGGCGGATCCAGTGTCTGAGGGTATCCCTCTATTGTAAAACGATTAGAAAGACAAACTGAAAAAGGAATAAAGAATACAAAACATAAACAAAGGCTGACAATTCCCCCCCCCCCCCCCGATCGTCGGAAGGGCTGTCAGATATTTATGGGGTGGAACTTGATGGGTATATATAAGGGGGGGGGGGGAGAAATCTTAGGACCTCTTTATTCACTAATAATTGTGTGTTTTTTTTTTTGTTTTTTTTTTTTTTGGGGGGGGGGTTGTTTTGTTTTGTTTTGTTGTTTGCTGTCGTTGTTGTTGAAGTTTTTGTTTTGTTTTTTGTTTTTTTTTGTTTGTTTTTGTTTGTTGTTGTTGGGTTTGTTTTTTTTTTTTTGGGGGGGGGGGGTTGATTTTACTAGAGTACGAGCTCGTCACAGAACTCCTGGATTCACCCCTGGATCTAGTATCCTGCTAGTATCCTGCAGTATAGCTGCAGAATACTTCAGTCACAAGGCCAAACGACTCCAAACAGACATCTACTTGGACATGCAGGTATACACTCTTACAATAAAAGGTTTGTTTGAGCACCTTTAAAAGGTGCTTATATTTTTCCACACCAGTGCCACCTTTAGGATGTCCCTAAGCACATTTGGAGCTAATGAGTACCCCATATAAGCACCATTTTTTCAAATATGTCATGCAATTTAATGATTTACAGCATCTTTATTTATTTACACCATTTAGGGGTACACCCAGGGGCGGATCCAGGATTTAGTATAAGGGGGGGGGGGCACACAAATGCAGGTTTGTAAACTTTTGGAAAAGGTAGATCCGTATTTTTTGGTCTTGCCAGCTTCTCGAAAAGTCACTCAGTGTTTCCCTCCATAATTCTCTGACAATATAAAAGGGTTTCATTCTAACAGGGAGGGGGCTCAATCGACAAAAGGGTGGATCCTTTATGGTCAAAATGCATACTTTTCTTCCAAAGTGGGGGGTCACGAGCCGGAAGTGCCCCCCTGGATCCGCCAATGGGTACACTTATACACTGTGCCATACCAATTACGCCATTAATGGTACGTTTTACATTGTTCTACACCATTTACGTTATTTTACATAATCTTATGCCATTTACGCCATTTAGGGGTAGCATTTGATACCAAGGATTACGCCGTTTAGGGTCCAATTTTGAGGTGCTCGGACGAGCATGGGTCCCACTTCAGTCTGCGAGTGACCCCTCATTTCAAGTTTTTTATCAATAGTTACAAGTTACAATAATTGTTATAAGCTACTGAAATCCTTGAATCTGATTGGTTGAGAGCGAATTTGTCATAGAAATGAGGCAGTTGTTATTGAAAATAAGTTTTATGAAACGGGGCCCTGGTGTCGGTCTCGTTGGTATGACTGGGGTATAACAAAAGACACTTACCTGTTCTTTAGCACTTCCGTTCACTTGCCCATTTACTTCACAGATTTGATACGTCAGGGTCTCGTTGTGGTTCATCTCGTAATGCTCGTGATTACCCGTGCTATTCACCATGGCTGTTATCCCCACACTCAACGTGACCCTTCCCATGAAGGCCGTGAGAAACCCTAAAGACGCCAGGTAAGTCACCATGTAGCGCGTCGAACAGAAACTGTTTGGAGGCGTCGCTGAAAAAAATGGGGAGGGGGAAGAAACAAATAATGCCTGAACAGTATGCTTGGATCACACGTCTTGTACGGTCTTTTGCGCGTCATGAAACAATGATTAAGTTTTAAAAATGATTGCAAAATGAACAGTAAAAAATAATTTAAAAAACTGGAGTATAGGTTAATTCCCTTAAAAGGCTCGATTAGCGCAGGTACTGACGCAATCGAAATGACGCCTCGTGTGAGTCAGGCTATAAGCGTCTTTGCGATTGCGATATTACCTGCGGTAATCAAGTCTGTGAATACTATTATTAGTCCATAAGCAAATTACTGTTTATTTTGCTTTTTTTGTACGATGGCCCCTTTCACACGGCGCTTCAAAGATAGCGCTAGTCGCTGACGCAGTCCTGAGCCAGGCAAAGCTGAGAGAGATACTCGGCTAGCCCTGTTGCCTTCCTTCGTGTCTTGACCACAAATGACCTCAGCGTCTTCGCGCACTCGCTTATATAGATCTGCATCAGCTCCGCGCTTTCCTGAAACATTCTGCGTGGCTTCCGCTTGCATTCGCGAAGCTGCCCGGCACCGCGGAGGCATTCAGGAGCGTTTGCGGAGGAGGCGGAAATGTTAAATAAAGGCGGGATGTCTTGACGATGTCCGCACGACAATGCAGACAAGTTGCCGAAGGTCTAAGGAAGTTCATTTCTGCGTCCAATTTCCAAGTTTGGTCGAGACCAAATTTGGACGCGGAAATTTTGCCCTCTCCCGAAAATGCGGAAACGGCGGGAGAGTGTTTAGGAATGATAAAGGCAGTGAACGGAATCTTTCATGAATATAATGCGGATCGATTGCTAAATGAATGAGGATTTACTGATTTTGCATTCTGCGTCTTGTTCGCGCCCTAGTGGACGCCAGGTTTTAAAGAATTGCCAGCAGGACAATATCAACTGCACGATACCTTCTGACATGGGCGCCAATCCTCACATGAATTCTATTGAAGTAGGGGGGGGGGGGGGGGAAGACACCCCATTGTTGCATCCAGGTGTGTCCCCCCCCCCCCCCCCCCACTTGAATAGAATTCCTGTGAGGATTGACGCCCATGCCTTCTGACAACAACTCCTATAGAACAATTACCGTACCTTGCTAAAGAGAAACAGAAATATAAAGCAAAGTTGCGGTGCCTTTCAAACATGCAGAGGCGTAGCGACGGCTACGGGCACGGGGAAAGTACTCCTAATTGTATGGTCTTGAAAAGAAGAAGAAGAGGAAGAGAGAGAGAAGGAAGGAATGTGAGAGAAAGACGGGAAATTGATCTCTTATACACTTCGCGCTAGCTGTGTTTATGATTAATCACCGTACCGTTAATTTGTCACAATAATCAAGTGAATAAATAAAAAAGTCGGATAAAGTTATTTTTTACCGGAAAGTATTTACAACATGTGCATTGGCGGATCAGGTTGGGGGTACTTCCGGTCCGTGCCCTCCCAACCCCCCTTTTTGGAAGGAAAGTATGCATTTTGACCATGTACGATCCGCCCTTTTGTCGATTGTGCCCCCCTTTTAGAATGAAAACCTTTTTTGCTTGTCAAAGAATTATGCAGGGACCCCCATAACCACCACTCCTGAGCGAATTTTGGAGGTCTGACGAAAAGAAAAATTGTCGCCAACTTCCCCGCCCCCCCCCTCCCCTCCCCCACCACTGAGCGACTTTCCAAAAAAATACAGGTCTGCCTTTTCCAAAAGTTGACAAACCTGCACTTGTGTACCCCGCCTTATACTAAATTCTGGATCCGCCCCTGAACATGTGAGTATGTCTTATTTATCCAAAGCTTGCATGAGTTTAAAAAAAAAATACCTTTTCATCTTGATGAAGATTAATGATATGGATATAATAAAGTTCAATATCCATGCATAGACCTAGAGGGAGCGATTTGATCTTGCCATGTTTCTGTGGTTTAATACTCAGAGAAATCAAGGCCATGAAAACATAACATCCATAATTAGCGGTACGTCCCCTGTAAAGGATGCAAAAATGAGGGGAAAAATGAATTTGTCATTTTATTTTCAGGGTTATTATGGCCCCCTTATATGGGTCTTAATTGGGAGGACCGACGGATTGAATTTTCCCTCCTTATACTCCCCCTCCCTATTCCAATGTCATCCCATCACCCCCAGCGCGAGGGGAGAAGGGATTAATATAATTATGCGTATTCATATCAAAGTGGAAATAATTTCGAAGGAATTTTTTGTTTTTGTTGTTGGTTTTTTGTTAGTTTTTGTTTGTTTTTGTTTGTTTGCTGTTGTTGTTTGGGGGGGGGGGGGCTCTTTCTTTACACCGTTGCAACCGATATTCCTAAGTGACGTGATCTCCTACACATCCCCTCCCCCGAATGATGTCTACATATCAGTTTAGTCTGTCATATATATCTAAGGGAATGAATTGAGGCGATATACCATAACATCTTTCCAAAGGTATGAAGGCCATTCCCCATTAATGTCATTTAAGCTGTTGGTGGTTGTCGCATAACTTATGGGACAACCACCCAAATGTGCGGTTAGGTAAACCCTAAACACTACCCTAACCCTACACTCCAAAGCCTACCCCCCCCCCCCCCCCCCTTCCGCGGATCTCTTTATCATCTCTGAATTTGATATCCTTTTCTTGAGTTTTGCTTTTTTGGATACCATAAACGTGTCACCCGGGTTATGTGCTTCAGCGAGACATGCCCCCCCCCCCCCCCCCCCCAGCGACTACAGTGAACTCATAGTTACATACACACAAAACTGTGTATGTGAAGCCACAAAATAATGATGTAACTCTATATGCGTGAAACGTAGTACACACAGTAGGCTACATGTAGAACACAGTGCCCTGTGCGAACGAATTACACGCACGTGTATTTTAGCGCCATGTACATTGAAGCCATACATCAGACTATGGACTTGGGAGTCTATTATGCTTGGAGTATACACGCTGTTCTAATTTGGCATACCTCCCCTTCACAGGTAAAGGGTATGGGTTGGCTGGGCATGAAGCTACAAACCCGCTTCATGGGTTGGCAGAATGATTAGGCCTACTCGCTGCGGAAATTCAATGTTTAAAAATGAATTTATGAAATATGGACGGGACGTCAGCCCTTAAGAAGTGCCTCCCACCACTCTAAGAACCATTCCCCACCGATGGGTACCAAAAGGCGGGGACCGAAAGGGCCAGGGGAGGAGCCCATTTGAACCAAAGAAGGAACCCCAAATCCTTAGTGTATTAATATTAATAGATAATAATAATTGTAATAATAATGATAATGATAATAATAATAATAATAATAAATATAATAAATTTAACAGTAAGTAATGTACACAAAGTAATTATCTAAATTTTAGCAAAATCAGAAAATGATCCACAAAAAAATTGTAGGCCCTACCCCATGAAATACTCACCAGGCTTTCCGACATTCTCAGAAGAAATGACAACGACCTCATCAATTGCACTTTTGGTCGTCATTTTGTTCAACTTGATATCACGGGTACCACGTGGCGATGGTGGTTGATCGAGGCCCTCGTGGTCATCGTCGTCGGTTTCGTGACGCGAAGACTCATCGACGTCGCTGCAAACGACGTTCAAGAGAAGGTTGAGCTCCTCGCTGGACTGGCTGCGTGTTTGCATTTTTTCGATCTCATGGTTCTTTAAGCAGTTATCGTTTACCTCCATTATCTATTCCAATCCACTGACGAGGTTAGAATATATTCAAAGCTGTTCCCTTTCCAAGCAGATATACAGCGCTTCACACGTTGGATGGACCACTTTTCAAAAAAACATGTTATAGACCTGTCGTGAAATAAGCCACCGGTCATCGAGTGTGTACACACACTGTGGCTGCCTCCCAATACAACTTAGCAATGGGAGGAGTTTTGGGTATTCGACGGTATTCGCGAGACGATACACAAATGCAAGGCGAAGACTCAATTTACGGTTAACAAACTTATGTTAGTTGTCTCCGGTTTCATGTAATGTGTCTCAAATCTCGAGATAACATTCTGTGTAAAAAAACAACAATAAAATAAACTCATAAGACATTGAATTAAATCACAGGGTTGCATATAACCATTAATTAACTAATAATATACTTAACACTAACAATCATAATGGTCAATCGTATATAATATTTAACACAACATACTAGTATCAATGCTACCAAGCAACCGAACATACGTACTCACTAGACTATGGAATAAACTTATATATTCCATATAAAAATATATAACATCAAGAGCTACATGTTATATAAGTGAACAGTTCCAAGAAAGATAAAACAAACCAGGCCCGTAGCCCCCCCCCCCCCCCCCCCCAGAATTACCCACACGCTGTCAGTTGTACAGCATCCCTGGTGTAGTGAGTTGCAGTATTGCCAGCTTTTTGGAAAAAGTAATAAGTAGATTTTAAAAAGAGGTGGCCATAGCTCCGGAGCAGCGGAGCGGCAGCGCGGGTAGAACACGAGAGGGGGGGGGGGGGGGGGGGGGGGGGGGGGGGTCCACCCCAGGAAAATTTTGATGCTATCTGCTAGTGGTCTAGCTGTTACAAGTGAATGTATCACACACTCTAATAAATATTTTGTTTCTGCGACTTCAAAAATGTGTGTTCAAAATCATCATTCACAACCCCTAAATTTCCCCTCGGGAGTCCTTAAATTGCAGCAGAAAGTATCTAGAGTTTAAAAATTTTCCGGGGGGGGGGGGGGGCATGCCACCGGACCCCCCTAGCAAGAACCTGCCTTCGGCAGGTCCGTATTGATTATGACAGAAAGGTCCACTTTTGCCCCAAAACGACCCACCCCTTTAGAAACCCTGGCTACGGGCCTGCAAACAGGAAACTATATCTACATGTGCTTGTATCTTAATTATTAAACAAATTAACCATGAGTATTCATTAAGATTAAACTTATTATCATCTCGATTCATAATGCTAATTATATGAGTATATAATTATAAGCCTATCAAATTCTCACAAACTAACATAACTAATCAAGTATGTGTTTATATTCTACAACTTAATTATATAACATTGAGATTTTAAATAGAATTAATAAATGTAACTGACTTTCCATTTAGTTAACCCGTATTATGAGTGTATCATTACACTCATATAGTGTTCCATCACACGTAAGAAACATACAGCACATACTGTATCATGTGACTACATATATATACGTAACAATATAAAATAATAATTAAACAGGAATATATTCCACTATACACCAAGAACTCCCTCAAAATAAATGTAAATGTGTAGAACTAACTCCCATTAACTAAATGTATCACCAAAGAAACATATAACTAATATAAATGACAAAATAACAAAATTCTCTCTAAAAAGGAGCACACTGTTGGAGTTTTTATGGATTTGTCGAAGGCTTTCGACACTATGGACCACTGTATATTACTTTATAAATTAAGGATGTATGGGATCAGAGGAGTTGTTTTCTCCTGGTTTGAAAACTACCTGAAATAGACGTCAATATGTTTCTTTTGAATCAAAATCATCTCGCATTAGTACAGTGAAATGTGGAGTACCACAGGGATCAATCTTAGGCCCCTATTGTTTTTGATTTATATGAATGATATAGTAAACGCATCCCCACTTTTAACTTATGTTTTGTTTGCAGATGACACTAATATATTCTTTTCACAAAAAAACTTAAACACACTTTGACACTTACCACAACACTAAACCTTAAAAATTAAAAAAATTATCGATATGGTTCAAATTAAATAAACTATCTTTGAATATAAAAAAAAACTAACTTCATGTATTTTAAACACTTGCACTCCAAACAGGCATTTGAAGGTAACATTTTCATAGATGACCTGCCTATCATTGAAAAGCAAGAAACGAAATTCTTAGGCATATTGATAGATTCAAATATTACTTGGAATAGTCACATTAATAACTAGATGAATATTCGACCGCGCGCAGTCGGAATTTATGCCTCCGCCATCACCAGATTGGAAATGTATGGCATACATGTACACTCTAAAAAGGATTGGTCCAACAAAATGACAAATCTTTTCACTTAAAATGCACAGGAGACAGAAAAATTTATTTCATTTCATTTTCATATAAAATAAATTGACCTCTGTGACCTCTGACCTTTGACCTACTTACCCCAAAATCTAATCAGTTCATCTTTCTATGGGTATGCATACTGGTACCAAGTTTGAAGTTCTCACCTCAGATAGTTCTTGAGATATCGCGGTAACGGTGCTAAAAACCACTAATTCCATGTAATTTGATGTAAATTGACCTCTGTGACCTTTGAACTTTGACCTTCCTACCCCAAAATCTAATCAGTTCCTCTTTCTATGGGGATACATACTGGTACCAAGTTTGAAGTTCTTGCCTCAAACAGTTCTTCAGAAATCGTGGTAACGGTGCTAAAAACCAAGAATTTCATGTAATTTCATGTAAATTGACCTCTGTGACCTCTGACCTTTGACCTCCTTACCCCAAAATCTAATCAGTTCATCTTTCTATGGGGATACATACTGGTACCAAGTTTGAAGTTCTCACCTCAGATAGTTCTTGAGATACTGCGGTAACGGTGCTAAAAACCAGTAATTCCATGTAATTTTATGTAAATTGACCTCTGTGACCTCTGACCTTTGACCTACCTACCCCAAAATCTAATCAGTTCCTCTTTCTATGGGGATACATACTGGTACCAAGTTCGAAGTTCTCACCTCAAACAGTTCTTGAGATATCGCGGTAACGGTGCTAAAAACCAGCAATTTCATGTAATTTCATGTAAATTGACCTCTATGACCTCTGACCTTTGACCTCCTTACCCCAAAATCTAATCACTTCTTCTTTCTATGGGGATACATACTGGTACCAAGTTTGAAGTTCTCACCTCAGATAGTTCTTGAGATACTGCGGTAACGGTGCTAAAAACCAGTAATTCCATGTAATTTTATGTAAATTGACCTCTGTGACCTCTGACCTTTGACCTCCTTACCCAAAATCTAATCAGTTCCTCTTTCTATGGGGATACATACTGGTACCAAGTTCGAAGTTCTCACCTCAAACAGTTCTCGAGATATCGCGGTAACGGTGCTAAAAACCAGCAATTTCATGTAATTTCATGTAAATTGACCTCTGTGACCTCTGACCTTTGACCTCCTTACCCCAAAATCTAATCAGTTCATCTTTCTATGGGGATACATACTGGTACCAAGTTTGAAGTTCTCACCTCAAACAGTTCTTGAGATATCCCGGTAACGGTGCTAAAAACCAAGAATTTCATGTAATTTCATGTAAATTGACCTCTGTGACCTCTGACCTTTGACCTCCTTACCCAAAAATCTAATCAGTTCATCTTCGTATAGGGAAACATACTAGTACCAAGTTTGAAGTTCTTACCTCAAACAGTTCTTGAGATATCGCGGTAACGGTGCTAAAAACCAAGAATTTTTATGTAATTTCAGGTAAATTGACCTCTGTGACCTCTGAATTTTGACCTACTTACCCCAAAATCTAATCAGTTCATCTTCGTATGGGGATACATACTAGTACCAAGTTTGATTCTTCAGATATCGTGGTAACGAGGAGTGGGACGGACGGACGGACGCACGGACGGACAACCCGAAAAAATAATGCCTCCGGCACCCACCTTCGGTGGGCGGAGGCATAATTATATGCATGTTAGTGTCTAGAGGTATAGGAATTTTACACAAACTGCAATATCATCTTTCACAAAAATCATTATTCATGCTTTATAATTCTTTTGTCTTATCGCATATATCCTACTATAACATAGTATGGGGAAACGATAATAGAAACAATTTTACGCCTCCAAAAGAAAGCACTGCGTGTCTGCAGTCATTCACGTTTTATAGCCCATACGGATCCTATATTCTACAATTTGAAGACTTTGAAAATTCCTGATATTCATACTTTTCAAACTGCAATATTTATGTACAAATTTTCTGCAAACACTATACCACAGTCTTTTCAAAATATGTTTATGTACAATAAAGACATACATTCTTATCCTACACGACATTCATCCGATCTCCACTTAACAAATTATCCTATAATACTCCTAGCACATAAAACGATAAGACACCACGGCCCAGATGTATGGAATGATTTATCTGACGATATTAAACACTCCTCATCTCTTTCTTTTAAAGCTTCGCTTAAAAATATCTTCTATCTAAATATTCATAATTCCCGCACTTTCACTCACACACGTGCACGCAATTGCATTTCACCTTTAAAAAAAAAGATATTCCGTAGAACACGTTGTTTCTCTTTGTGACATCCCTTTCTGCATACTTCCAACTGGTGTCATGTTACTGCTTTCTCTTGGCTGCTATCGCTTCAAGGGGCTTCAAGCTACCTAGCTTATGATGGCTGGCCTCTGCATTCACTTAATTTCGATATATTATTATATTTCAAGTTTTAACATTTCAGAATATATTTGTATATATATATATTTTTTTAAAAGTATATTACTGTCGCACTTCTTGTTTATCAATCGCCTTATAAATTGTATGATAAAGAAAAAAAAAGAATGTTGTTTCATCAATAAATGCAGAAACAACTAGGGGAAAAAACTTCATCATTGTGTGTTTTTCCAATTCATTAACAAAGAAAGCTACTCTCATCGATGCACATGATGCAGCCAGAGCACTACCACGTACACAGAAATGTGTATAATATGCACTCATATATGATGAGGGTGGAACCTTCTCCTGATCACGAGAGTGCTGACTTTTTATATGTACAGCTAAAACAATCTATAGATCACTACACATACATGTATTCTACTAAATAAAGAAACGTATTACAGTACGATAATTACAGGTGACTCTTACCGAATTGACCTTGTTGGAATTCCACAATAACTTGGTTAAACTCTTACAACAACTTGAAAACTAACTGAAAAGCTCTGTCCACTTCTAAACGTTGTTCACTCTGTACTGATCATACAAACTGTGCCCTGGTTCTAAGGAAAATCATTCACGTATTGCATTGCATGTGTAAGTGTGTGTGTGTGTGTATTAATCTTACCACCCACCCCATTCAGTAACAGTCTAAAACAAAGAAGGGGTCTCAGTGTTTGGTCAAGGGATTGGGGTTGGCAATATAACTCCAGCTCCCCACGCCGTGGGCGTTTTTCCGTTTTACACCACGGCCTAGGTATTTTCGCGATTTTTTGTTAAAAAACGACCAGCGAGTAGTCTAACGATATTGCTGATAGAACTGCTGCATGCATATGCGCATGAGCGAAACAGGCATTGTACAAAATACGAGTAGATGCCTATAGGGCACACATAAGTAATTCATCCGCTCGCAATGCATGCTGGTGAGGCGGAGCAAAGATTATTTGAAATTAATTGATTAGAAATATTCATATAAAATCGATTGATTGTCCTCAGTAAATTTTAAAAGCGTAAATGGTGTTTAATAGACATACTCTTTTCAATTTGACACCTTAGCCGAAGTTGGCTAGCTTTTTATTATTTTTAAAGGATTTATTTTATCACTGGTGCACTTCCACTGTTTCTATGTGCAAATGGGCTGAAATTTCGGCTAGCCTTGTTTCAGCCTAAATATCTTTTTTTAACGCCGGGAAAGTGCCCAAATTAGGTACTTTATTTAAGAGATATTTATATTTTGTCTCTATTCTGTGAATTTAAACGATTTCTACCGAGGGGTGTTCAAAATATGATTTATAGACAACCTTCGTTATAACACGTGAGTGAATGGGGCCGTGAATTACTTATGTGAGCCCTATATAGCGAAACCTAGCTCAGCGTTGTTATGGAAATGTCGTCTGCTTTTGTTGGTCTGGGTTGCGTTTAAATTGATGTAGATTACTCTTTTTGGATGCTTAACTGCTTAAAGTATCATTTTGAGGTAAGTTGAGAGCCATCCTTAATAAAAACATACAGCATTTGTCTATGCTTTGGACAGGTAACACCAAACACCAAAGGAATGATTCGTACCCGCGGCTTTCTATGTGGAAAACGTGTCTCTTGTATTTCCAACATTTGGGGGGGGGGGGGGGGGGTTGTCAGTCGCTTGAGAATCTGAGCTAGGATTTTCTGTCGATCAAAATTATTCAGGTTCACTTTCTGCCTGGGACGTTTGCTAAGATATGGAAATTTAAATGTATTAACTATCACCATTACAAAACGCTTAGCACGCCTCCCGTTCGAGCCGGTTATACTTTCGCTCTCCTCGATCTCTTTTCAGAGCAGTCTCATTCTTTAAAATCCCTCTCTCTCTCTGCCACCCCCCCCCCCCTCTCAGACTCACACACAACATCCATGGGTAATTATGTGAAACGTCCCCAATCTCCCCTTCTATCCTTATTATAGACGGAATAATGCTATAAATAAATTGCGAGAATATGAAGGAAAAGTGAATATGCAGCCTTTTCTTTTATATTCTTTGTTTTTAAAAGGTAAAGACAAAAATTGAAATTCTCTATTTTGATCCAACAGGTGCCATTCAACATTATCAATCGGCCGACACTTCATTCAGGGTGCAAAGGAAACAGTATTCACTATAAAGAATCACACTCCCGCATCTACACGTCAACCGTAGTTTCATGCCCGCAAATTGACAATAGTGAGTGATGTCACTGGGACCGTTCTCACTTGCCTGTCCTCATTACCCTTGATTAGATAATGAGAAATTGGTATCAATTTTATCAGTAGATGCAACTCTACCATTTACGGCTGAAATTATTCAGATTATAAAATTTTGACCTACTCTATAGGGCACACATAAGTAATTCACGGCCCCATTCACTCACGTGTTATAACGAAGGTTGTCTATAAATCATATTTTGAACACCCCTCGGTAGAAATCGTTTAAATTCACAGAATAGAGACAAAATATAAATATCTCTCAAATAAAGTACCTAATTTGGGCACTTTCCCGGCGTTAAAAAAAATATTTAGGCTGAAACAAGGCTAGCCGAAATTTCAGCCCATTTGCACATAGAAACAGTGGAAGTGCACCAGTGATAAAATAAATCCTTTAAAAATAATAAAAAGCTAGCCAACTTCGGCTAAGGTGTCAAATTGAAAAGAGTATTTCTATTAAACACCATTTACGCTTTTTAAATTTACTGAGGACAATCAATCGATTTTAAATGAATATTTCTAATCAATTAATTTCAAATAATCTTTGCTCCGCCTCACCGGCATGCATTGCGAGCGGATGAATTACTTATGTGTGCCCTATACACCGTTCGTTATTGACCTACTTTCGTCTTTCCAAGCTATTTTGACCCCCGGGGGGGGGGGGCACCTCTGCCAATCTCAAAACAGGGGGCTAAGGAGCTAAATGGTTTATTGAGGAAGCTCATTTTTGAGGGTCTAAGGAGCGAAAGGGCTCATGGGCAGAGCTAATTTTAGCTGCTCCCGATCTCACTACTCTGGTACACATACGGTGCATGAGCTGAGTCAGCGGTCGCAGCGCTGTTTTTAACTCTGTACATGCCGCGCCACCGCACTGACTCGATGTCGCATGCAGATTGATCTCGCTGAGCCGCCGCTAGCACTAAGTTAGGGGGCACTAGGCCGCCCAGCTCCCCCGCTGCGCTGGCCTGGGAGGCTAGGGAGCGACCGTTTCCGGACAATGGGCTGTGCCCCGGGTGCTGTGCGCATTGTTTTCTCATATTCTAGGGAGCGAGTCGGAAGCCAATCGAGGTGCGGTTAGTGAAAAACGCATATCATGGGAGCGACCCGAGAAGGTTGAAAAATGGGGCACGTCACAGCGGCACATACATGTGTGACATATATATGTGAGTGCCCCCCCCCCCCCGGGATTTTGACCATGTTCATAGTCAATTTTTTTAATGTTTCATAATTAAATCCGCTCTTTGCTAGGTAATTGGATATCTGTATGGTCAAGTCATAATGGAAAATCAACCAGGAGAAAGTAGACAAGGTTTCAGACAAAGGAATTGCTGATACATAAGCTTTCAGTGTTAACAACAAAGAATTTATCGAACTAAAGGGGGTCATTCTATATGCATTGATTTCTAGTAGAGTAGCCAACACACGTCATAAACTGTTACATAGGTCCCTTGCTTTAATAGCCATTCTGTACGCCGGGTCTGCCGGCCTGAGAATGACCAGTCTATGGTCAAAGAAAGGAGCCGAGAATACCTAATTTGAGCCTTTTAATCAGCTTTCCTTTGTCTGAAACCTTGTCTACTTTCTCCTGGTTGATTTTCCATTATGCCTTGACCATAATTACCTAGCATATATAGCGGATTTAATTATGAAACATTAATAAAATTGACTTTGAACATGGTCAAAAGAGCTTGGAGAGACGAAAGTAGGTCAATAATATACACGATGTAGGCATCTACTCGTATTTTGTACAATGTTCCCCCTGTATGCGCTGCCTGTTTCGCTCATGCATGCAGCAGTTCTTCTAGCCAATGACAATGACAATGACAATGACATTTATTCTCATGTCACCCATAGAGAGGGTATTGGAGTATACAATCATATATATGTACAAATCATTACTATTTCATAAAATAATTTACAAAGCATCTAGAGTACAATGTTTAAAAATAAAACAAAAAGATTTGATAATTACAGTTGAAATAATAAATAAGTGCATGAAAGCTTAAAATATAATTAGAATGTATAAATATTCCAAAGAAGGCAAGTAATGGCATCAGCATATCGTTGGCTGTTATGCCACAATTAAATCTAAAGCTCAAAATATTGTATTTCGAGCGCCTTTAGAAACGAAGCATAATTTTCCTGCCAAATTTTACAAGGTTGGATCGGATTTCTGTTTTTTTTTTCACAATTAACGTACGCGTATTATCAGTAATATGGTTAGACTACTCGCTAGTCGTTTTTTAACAAAAAAATCGCGAAAATACCTAGGCCGTGGTGTAAAACGGAAAAACGCCTCCCGTGGGAGGAGTAGTCTATAGATTCATACCGTTTTACAGTAGGCCCTAGACTCCATAAACAGACCTGTGTTCGAAGGGCATAAAACCCTGTTAAAACAGTATTACATCATAATTTATATACAAAACAATCGTCTCACTACATACTGATGTAGTGACACACACTCACTGCCGTGTAAAGTCAATGGAGGATGTGAACCCTCATAGGCAATTACACGCAATAAACTGCATGTACAAAGTGAATGTGGGGTGGCTTATTTCACGAGAATGCCGATGTATGTACATGTATATTTCGATGCCGGCCTGATCAACGAGGATTCGAATTTTTTTGTTGAATTTGTTCACCTTGTTTGAATTATTGACCAGCCAACCTCTTAAGGCCCGGTCACACCACCAGAACTTTGTTGGAGCGTTCCTTGAACGGTAGGGAGAGGGGGCCGAATTTCGACAACGCTCGTCACCGCGCACAAAATGGGGAAAAATCGAAAACACGGGCGTTGCCTTAGCGGTGCACCGCTGAAGCCGGCGTTGCTTTAGGTGTGGCTTAACGGTAGCGATCGTTGGTCCCGCTCGCGTCTTTTTTTTTTGTAACCAAGCCTAGGCAGAAACCCCTTTTTGAAGACTTTGAAACAGACTACAAGTATCGGACTTGTATTTTCTAAACCCTAACTCTAACCCTAACCCTAACCCTAACCCTAACCCTAACCCTAATAAGCAAAAGAAAATTTCGTAATATAATCTTCTTCCGAGATTCGAACTCTTGGTTTCTTCACCAAGAGAGGGCTGGATTATCCGATTGCGCCACACAGAGCAGCTGCTCGATGCCCTTGCTCGTTTTATTATATAGCTAAAATTCGTTTTCATGAATATTCATGCCGATTAGTCTTGACGGAATAAACCGTATTAGTACGAAAAAATGCGAAATCTGCCTAGGCTTGGTTACCAAAAAATAACACGCGTCCCGCTCCGACACCTCCATACCAACGCCAAACCAAAGTTCATCACCGCAATGGATCGCTGATTCAACGCCCGACACCGTTCCAGCAATCCCGTGTCCGCTCGTAAAACGCTTACAACCGCTCCACCAAAGTTTGTGCAACGTTTAATCACCGCCCGGGAAAAGCTGGCGAAGCAGCGGTGGTCCAGCGTTCAAGATTTCTGCGTTGGCCTAGCGGACCCAAGCGTCCACGAACTTGCGTCTAGCGGTGCCAAACTTTGACTGGGCGTTGTTGGAGCGGTGGTGAACTTTGCCGGAGCGGAAAATTGCCCGCTCCTCACCGCTCGCAATATTTTGTGCAGCTCAAAACTTTCGGAGCGGTAGGAGGGACCATCAGCGGTGGCCGAGCGTATACGGCGTTGCCTTAACGGGGGCCAACTTCTGTTAAACGGTGGTGAACGGTTACGAGCGGTGATGAATTTTTTTCACCGCTCCAGGAACGCTCCAGCAAAGTTCTGGCGGTGTGACCGGGCCTTTAAGAGGACCAAATACCTTTAAGATTCTTCATTCTTGTGGACCTCTATGAATGCATTGTGCAATTCGCAGATAATGACACGCTTGTGCTTTTGCATTGGACCGTCACTTTGGATGCTTGCCTGTGGTTGTATCAAGGAGTTATCTGTTATAATTTCTTGGTTATACATGTACTAGCAGCGCAGAGGCAGCGCGAGGACATCCATGGGCGCTAGCTGTGTTTATACGACTAATAACCAAGGTAGTCAGTCCAGGGACGTCGATCCTGGGGGATCAAGAAAATATTGGGGCAACATATCGTCCCCCAATAAATCCGGAGGTGTATAGTAAAATTGAAGGAAAAACTGATTTTCACTGCTTCATGTAACTGTAGATTAAGAGGCGTTTAAAAAATCATGAAAATTGAAATGTACTATATATATTTGAAATGACACCATTAAAGGGATACGTCACCAGGCGGCCGTGGGGAAAGTCAGGATTGCGTAAGCCCCATTCACTCGTACACAAAGTTTGTGCGTCGAACGCGTCCGTTGGACTAAGTGGGATTACATTTCGACTGCACGAAGCCGACCGAATCTCGCACGAGAGCTCGAGCTCAGGCGGAGCGTGCATGTTGTGCGGTGACCAGTCTAACCGAAGTTTGCGCCCCGCGGGGCAACGGCCTGATCAGGTAACGATCACGGTGCCCTCTCGCGGCATAAAAACGTCCACAATCTGCGGTTGAATATCACTTTAAAAAACGTTCTGAACATAGGCCTACATAATGCAATGCAAAGTTTTGATTTTCATATTTATTCAGGATTTTTCTCTACTTTTACATCGTTTATTAATTTTTAATTTGTCTATTATTTGGTGTATATCTTCTCTCCTCAATTTGCTGTTATGTACCAAAATTTCATTGCACGAACAAATTTCTGAGTTTTTTTTAAGGTATTAAACGTAATTATTTTGATTTAAAAAAACATCGGATAACAAATGTCGATCTTCTCGAAGAAGAATATCGGAAGAGAATGTGGCAGAAGTTAAAAGCGTGTCATCCATGAGAATCCCCAAGTATCCAGAATTTTCAGCCTTTTTATGCCCGAAGTCCCAAACCATCTCTAATGTTCCTTTCATTCCCCATGTTTGTGAAAATTCACCTGCTAGGTCAGAAAAGCTGAATGGAATCCCACCTCACTATCCACTCATTTGGGCAGAAATCAAGCATGCTTTCAGTTTACTTGTTCTTTAGCATACATTATTGAGTATCTACACATGAGCTGTCATATGAAAGAGAAAATTGTGAATTTTTATGTGATGTTTTCCTTTTTTCAATATGATTACGCTTACTACCGTAAAAACTTACTCAAATTTGCAATTTGTGTGTGCAAATGAAATTTTGGTACCACCACTTTTCATTGTTTTAATATTTTATTCAATCATGTGTGAAATATGAATGATAACTTCTACATCACATGAAAGAAGAGAAGCAGAGCTTTTCATACATTTATATCTCATCAATAAAATTATTCATTATGATACAAAGTTTATGACATGAAATCCGGTTTCCTTTTCTCTGGGACACACTGTATAGTACAGGCAGCAGACACAATACAAATGTAGATAAGATCAGCGGATGAATGTATACCATAAAGATGTAATATAATACACGTACACACAGAGTGTGAAGGCGGGGGTATCACAATATTTTGTATTCTTCCCTTTGAATACTTTTCTTGCCCTTTTTTATTAATTTATTTTGTTGCTTCTTAGTTTCCGATTATGCTCTGTTTCATTTGCAATCTTTCAAATTCAAATTCAAATTCTTGTTTATTCATTTCCAACAGACAATAGAAATCATGACTTAGTTTACATTCAGTATTGTATATGTATATAAAAAATAAAGTGAACAAAATAATACAGATTATTATTTTCAATAGTAGGCCTAATTAGCAAAAATGCTCTTACAAATAGTGAGTGGAAACTACCTGTGGAAATAGGGGGATTCGCTAAAAAGCAAGGCTTGTATATTGCGAACCCCCCTCCCCCGCCCGACCCCCCCCCCCCCCCGGCAAAAAGGAAAAAGTTGTAATTTGCCTACGAAGATTAACAAAAGAGAAAAGGAACAATAACGAGGAACAAACGCAAAAGCAAGACAAACAGAGACAGGACAGGGACAAAGAACAGAACATGGACAAAAGGAGACAAAGAAGATTGCTGAAAGGAAGGAACTGCCACGAAATCAATAAAAAATATGAAAAATCGACAAAGCTAGAAAACAGGACGAAACATTGCCGAAAAGAAAAGGTAACACAGATCATAAAGCCGGTTGAGTAAGCGAAATTAGCTGTGAAGACCTCTATAATTTTTAAGTAGAAATGTTTTTAATTTTCTTTTAAAAGTATCTAAAGACGGACTATTTTTAATTTCATTGCTAAGAGAGTTCCAAAATCTAGGACCGTCATACAAAAAAGTATTCTTTGCGAAAAGTGTTCTAAAACGTGGTAAGTGGAATTTGTTAGATTGTCTTGTTGGGTAATTATGAATTGATCGATTGAGAGGGAACATAGTATCAAATACATCAGGAAGTGTATTATTCTCAAATTTATACATAAATTGCCCTAAGTGAAAAAAGTAAAGGTCAACAGCTTTCAACAATTTATTCTCAAAGAATAAAGGGTCCGTGTGAGAACGTATAGCAAAGTTGTTAATTATACGAAGAGACTTTTTTTGTAATAACAACAGTCTGTTTAAAAGGGTTTTGTGGGAGCTGCCCCAGGCAAGTATCCCATAATTCAGGTAAGGTAAAATCAAAGAGTTGTAAAGCATTAATAGAGAAAACGTCGCGAAGTGATATTTTAATTTGTTAATAATGCCAATATTTCGTGAAATGGTTTTACAAATGCTATCTATATGGTGTTTCCAAGAAAGCTTGTTGTCAACAGTTACACCAAGGAATTTAATGAATGGTACATTTTCTAAATTAGTATCATCCAATATAATATTCAAGGGAAGTGCGTTAATGGAATTACTAAATAACATATATTTCGTTTTGAGAAGGTTAAAGTAGAACACTGATGATTTTAAATATTGGCTTAATACTTATTATTGCATAGATGGCATAAATTAAACAAGGTTATCCAAATTTAAAGCTTGGAAACATTTGAATTAATGATTATTATCAATTATAAAACGGTAAAATACAGCCCCCGATATAGCAGCTGAAAAGCTCCTTGAACGCTGCTGAGATGTGTGACGACACAAGAGGGGCGAGTCCTGTCTAAGCAGACGATGTCCCATAACATTATACACATTTTTCAGTGCCTGTTTTGTCATCTCCTCTTCACTTATTTCTCTTACTTGACTAGCGTCAGTCTTAATGTTAGTCTGTTGCCTCACTCTTAACTTCGTGTATGGTATTATTTTGATGAAAAATGCAGCGTTAAAAAAATAAAGGAATCAGTCACTTGTAAACAAAATAAGACGCCATTGTATTTTCAGCTGCTTGCACCGCGGCATGTTCGGCGTTTCAAGAGGGAACGAATACCATCCAGCTATTATTCACAGGGCTTTTCAATTTGAAAATGGGGTTTATTTCATTGATCATTGACCCTTCTCCTGTGTATTTACAATCAAACGGTTTTAGTTATCAGAATCAGTTCACTTTCCCTTTTAGAATGGTGTGAAATAAGGTCATGTTTAAATGTACCAAACTCTTTATAATTTGATAAATAATTGCATTGCAATTACGTTCATTCATTATAGGACGTCGTCTGCTTAAGCAGGATCGATCCCTCGTATGACGACATCAAAACATCGCTATATTTCTGGCGAATCCTCGGATATTCCACATGCTGAGAAGAGCTTTTATTTATGTTGTTTTTATAATCATCATATACGCAGTTGACATAAAACTTATACGATTGCCATCTGTAAGCTTCCCAATTTCTAGTGATACATTAATTGCCATATTTGTGATTTTCTTGAGTGTTCTACTTTAAGAGACAATTTATTAGATCTAATCCATTGTGTAACTTTTAAAAGCTCATCATTAACGATATTAACTAAAGTATAAGGATTACGGTGGGAATAAAATATATTAGAATCGTCTGCAAAAAGTATGAACGAGAGGACATCAGATGATTTACAGAAGTCATTTATATAAATGATGAATAACAAAGGGCCCAACAAACTGCCTTGTGGAACTCCGCAATTAATATTTTGCATGTTAGATGTTAGGTCATTTAAAAATACATATTGTCGTCTATTAGACAAGTAGCTTCTGAACCACTCCAAGGCCTTCCCGTGCACCCCATAATGTGAAAGTTTATGTAATAAGATATCGTGGTTAATGGTGTCGAAGGCCTTGGAGAAGTCCAGAAAGATGCTAACTAGATGGGAACAATTGTCAAAAGCATGAGCCACTTTATCAACAAAATTCAGTAATGCATGTTCAGTATTATGTTTTTCTCTAAATCCAAACTGAGAGTTGGAAAAAATTTGGTGTGATTTTAAGAAATCAATTGTTCTGCGGTAAACAACTTTTTCTAAAATTTGTGATAAAGATGATAATAAAGAAATAGGACGGTAATTGCCTATATTTAACTTGTCACCTTTTTTATACAATGGAACCACCTTTGCAATTTTCATGTTATCTGGAACTTGACCATAACTTAACGACAAATTAAAAATATGTTTCAAGGGATCGACAATTGAAAATATTACACCTTTTAAAATAAAGTTATTAACATCAACATAACCATGTAGGACATTTTCTATTGTTCAAATTAGATACTATATCAATGATATCCTCTTTCACTACTGGAGTGAAAAATACTGTATTTGGATTTGGGTTACCAAGATATTCAGAAAAATGCTTAGCTGAAGGAGGAATATCTTTTGCTAGGTTAACTCCTATACATGAAAAATAATGTTGAAGATATTAGCTATATTTACGGGGTCTTCAATAATATTACCGTCAGACCTAATTTTAGTAATATCAGACTTATTATTGGATAAGTTCATTGCTTGTTTAAGAACTTTCCAGGTATTTTGAATATCATTGATTAGTAAAGTATATTTTCTTTGCCAATCGTATTGTTTTAGTTAAAATGTTTTTTTATTTGGTGTATTTAGTCTTAGCTTTTAGAGTGCCTTTAATTTCTGAGTTATAATACAAGTTATTTTTTCTATTAATAGAACGCAAAATTGCTTTCGAGATCCAAGGAAGTCTCGGTGATTTTTTATAGTTGGTTTGCTTGTCTTTTACTTTAGGGATGTGATTATCTAGTTCATTATGGAATATTTGCAAAAAGCTATTGAAGCATTCATTTAATACATCATTGTTGTTGTAGACAGGCGACCAGTCCGCAGACTCTAAAGAAACACCAAGTCTTGCAATATTCTCATGAGTGGGTCTTCGTCTAGACGGTTTATGAGGATTGGTGAAAGTGTGCTTAAGAGTAAAATATGACATAATTGGAAAATGATCTGTTAAATCAGATAAAATTATTTTAGAATCAGGAGTCGGTACATTGCAACATTACAAAATATGTTGTCTATGAGAGTGACAGAATGATTTGAAGTGCGAGTGGGTTTTGAAATCAGTGGCAAGAATGAGGAAGTCACCTTATTAAGGTAAGGTTAAACCTTTCTATGAAACCATCTCCTCTGGGATGTAGAGGACATGTTCTTGTTTTCTTCATTCCGAGTAGCTCGCAAATTCGTTGCATTAATCTTGATTCGAAATTCCGCCCTTGATGGGTATGGATTTCTTTTGGGATCCCATATCGGCAGATAAATTCTTCCACAAACACTTTAGCCACTGTCTCGGCCTCTTGATTTGGAATGGCATAGGATTCAATCCATTTGGTAAAATAATCGCCTATTACTAGAACGTAGCGATTCACTCTGTCGGTTTCGGGTAATGGGCCAAGAATATCCATAGCCACTCTCTCCATTGGAGCCCCAACAGTGTATTGCTGAAGTGGTGCTGGAGACTTTTTGGGAGGGTTCTTAGCACGAACACACATGGTGCATTTCCTTATCCAAGATCGGACATCTGCTGCTAATCCTACCCAGTAGAATTTCCTTTGGACTTTATGCAGAGTTTTATTTACTCCAAGGTGGGCTCCTGTTTTAGCATCATGTAAATCTTTAAGCACTTGTGACCGTAAAGTCTTGGGCAGTACGATTTTTCAGCTCACTTCTTTTCCGTCGTCAGACTACGATTTTCTAACGAGAATTTCATCTTTTATTTCCAAGACACTCCAGTTCACCCAGTAGGTCTTAATAGCTGAAGACTGCATAGAAACTTCTTTCCAGTGTGGCTTGATTCTAGTCTTCTCTTTCCATTGTAGGATAACACTAATGTCATCATCCTGTAGCTGTGCCTCCCTTATTTCCACATGAGTGAAGAAGGGTGAAAGGGTTATAGCTTCTAGCTTCTTCTCTAAGTCAGTCACATCATTATCATTTAGCACCATGTTCCATCTCAGATCCGCAGTATAAATTCTATGTTAAAATAAATATAGGAACAAATATTTACAACAGACCACTAGGTCAAAAAAACTACTAATTTCTTGTTTTATCTACTTCTCATTGCAGAGGTCGTTCAGTCTACCACACTGTGAACAAGGACGTCGAGATAGTCCATCGGCATTGGAGTGGATTCGCCCTGCTCTGTGTACCAAGGTAAGTCGATATTGACTTATTACTTCTAGCCATCTGGCCACTTGACCCTCGGGGTTCTTGAAATTCATTAACCATCGTAATGCCCCATGATCGGTTCGTACTAACACTTCTTGTCCGTAAAGGTAGTGTCGAAAGTGTTTTAGGAATACTACAATAGCCAAGAGCTCTCGCCTGGTCACGCAATAGTTTTGCTCCGGCCGACTCAAAGTTCGACTTGCATAGGCCACAACAACTTCTTTGCCATCGTTCTCCTGGGAGAGTACTGCTCCAATCCCATACTTGCTAGCATCGGTGTCTAAGATGAATGGTACTCCAACTTGTGGGTATGCTAGAATGGGTGCACTGGTCAACCTTTCCTTCATTGTTTGGAATGCAGTCTCACACTCCTGAGTCCAGATGAAGGGTTTATCTTTCTCTGTGAGGGCAGTCAGTGGTTTCACTACATCAGAGAACTTCTTCACAAATCGGCGGTAGTAAGAAGCCAAACCCAGAAAGCTTCTGACATCGGTTGGATTGGTAGGTGTAGGCCAGTTTTTCACAGCCTCGGTCTTTGCAGGGTCTGTACTGATTCCATTTTGAGATACTACATGCCCCAAGTAGAGAACTTCAGTTTGAAAGAGATGGCATTTCTTTGGTTTCAATTTTCAGCTTGGCTTCACGAAGGCAGACGAACACAGCCTCAAGTCTTGCTATCATTTCCTCGACTGTAGACCCAAATATGATGATATCATCCAAGTAGATGAGGAGGGTCTTCCATTGTTGTCCAGCAAATATTGTCTCCATGAGCCGCTCAAATGTTGAGGGAGCGTTGCATAAACCAAAGGGCATAACTTCAAATTGAAACAGTCCTCCGGGTACTACAAAAGCTGACTTCAGTTTTGCATCTTCATCAAGTGGTACCTGCCAGTAGCCAGATGCCAAATCAAGGGTACAGAACTATTTCGCTCCAGCCAGGAAATCAATGGATTCGTGAATGCGAGGTAAAGGAAATGAATCCTTGACAGTGTGTTTGTTTAGTTCTCTGTAATCCACACAGAACCTTTCCGTTCCATCTTTCTTGGGAACTAGCACAACTGGTGAGGACCACGGGCTTGCCGAGGGTGTAATGATGCCTATATCTAACATGTCTTGGACTTGTTTTTCTACCTCTTCTCTTTGCCCGATAGGATGACGTCTTTGTCTCTGTCTGGTGGGTGCTGGACAAGTGGTATGTATGCTATGCTTCACTCTGTCAGTCTTCCCAATATCATGGTCACCTTGGGAGAATACATCTTGGTAGTCCGAGAGAAGCTTCGCTATCCTTGGGTGGTCAGATTTTTCATTGTGTTCCAGGGATCGTTCTAGAAGTGAATGAAGATAATCCGGCACTCACCAATTGAACCAGCACATCTGATTGTTTCACCATTGAAGAAGACCTCAAACTTGTCACAGTTTATAACACTGCCTGTCTGGAGAAGAACATCCATTCCAAGTATACCATCGTTTTGGATGTCTGCCACTACTAGTGTGGTGTGTAGTTGGGATTGCCCAATTCTCAGGGAAAGGGTGATTGTTCCGTGCACTTTGAATTTGGCTCCATCAGCCTGATTTAGCCTAATGTTGGTTGGGGTATGTTGATTGATTCATCGTATTGTCTTGTACACAGATGTGGAGAGAATGGTGATCATCGCCCCTGTGTCAATGAGAAATTGAATTTCGTGCTCCCCAGTAGTAATAGGTATGTACATTCCTTGGTTAGTGTCATTTATGATGCACAGTAATGGAGTTAAGCCCTCGGGCCTGGAGTTTGTGACCGTCCCTCGGCCCATCGAGAGGGTCTCTGCCCGTTTCCCTGGTACGGCTTTGGGCATTCTCGGCTGTAGTGCCCCTTTTCTTGGCAGTTGAAACATACCACCTCTTTCAGAGGTCTCTCCTTTCTGTTGGTGTTCATTGACTTCATCATTTCCATGAGATGTCCAAGTGTAGTTTTCAGTTCACTAATTTCCTTTCTTGTTTCATCCATAGGTGCCTTGGTACTGCTGCTCTCTACAGCCCGGATTTGGCGAGGAGGACGAGTACGCTCTCGAGCTCTTTCGGCCTTGATGAATGACTCCGACATCAAACCAGCTTGGATGTCATCATTTAAAGTGACTGGATGAGCTCGGAAGATTCCTGCCCTGATCTCTGCATCGTCGATAGCGTCAGAGAAGTGTCCTTTCGCCAGCCGTTCACGTACATCAGTGCTGAGCTCAGGATATGCCCGGGCAGACAAATCGCGAATGGCTTGACCAAGCTCCTGTAACGTTTCTTTCGGTTGACGTCGTCTCATTCTCAACTCAAAGAGGAAGTTCTCAGCCTGGTCGCCAGATCCAAATCGTCGTTCAAGGTGATATACCAGCTCCGAATAAGTCAGAACACGTCCATTAGGAATGTTATTCAGCACCTTCAGTGCAGGGCCTTGCAGCCGCGTCGCTAGGAATTGTCCGGCGTCTACATCATTCCAACGATTAAGCTGCATGCATACATCAAAGTGTCGTTTGTAGTCTGCCCATGGAATCTTTGCAGCATACTTGTCCGGCATAATGTCTCTTGCAGAGACATTGGGTGCTGGGCTCCGGCGTCTAATAAACACCTCAGTGGGTTGGTCGCTGGGAATATAGCCTGGATTGTGTTGGAACCCATTAGCATTGTAGACATGTCTTCATTCTTCCGGAATGGCCTCTTCATAACTAGGAGTTCGGATAGCTATCTCCGGGTCCTGAGCATCCATAGCCCATTGATGTGGAGCATGTCCTTCCGGGGGTGAATCGCGTCGAAGATTACTTTGCTCGGAGCTTTGATTTCCGCGATCCATTTTCTGGATTAATTTGGAATATTGCCAAAAGGAGACTTTCTTTTAGCAAATGTCACCAGTAAGCCCCTTACAATTCATGGAACTTGATTATTTCTCACTAAGACTGTTTATGAGTTACGATTTAAAGTTTTTCCTGTTCCATTAATCTTCGTTCGGTTTTCTTTGATTATAATTTTGTTATTTGTTCAGTCAACAATTTTTTTTTAACGTACAATAAACGTAATTCTAAGACTTAAATAAGTACTCCGTCTGGTTCACATTAGCTACAATGCTCTAAAAAAATAACCGAACAAACCAACGAAGGGCTCCATAGTGAGTAATACAGCTATTCAAACAAAATACTTCCACTTACTAAAACACTTCAAAATAAATTAAGCTTTCAGAAACAACAATTTTTAGCTACAAAGTTTGTCAACGCGCTGCAGTTTTCTTAAAAGGAAACCATTTAAACGAGAACGAAATCATCCCACCGCTGCCACCAAATGTGGCGGAATGGGGGGGGGGGGGGTAATAAAAGTGGAGGAAAATTTGGGGAGCAAAGAAGAATGGAGGAAACAAAGGGGGGTACGGGCGAGAGAGAGATAGATACAACTGGTAGAAGGTTGGAAGACAAGAGATCAAAGGGAATCCTTCCCCTTGGTAGAGAGACCCAGGACGAAGAAGAAAAAGAAGACAGAGATAGAGAAGAAGGAAAGAAGTATGAGAGAAGAAATTGAAGACAACAGACAGAAGAAAGAGGAAGGAGAAGAAGAAAGAACAAAAGGGGGAATTTATCCAACTAACTGATCATCTGCCACTCATCTTCACAAATCTTCCTTGCCACCACAATTAAACAAAACATTACTTCTCATACGGTAAGCTGCCACCATCTAGTCTTTATTAGAATCACTAGATTCTCCTTCTCTTTATAACCTGTAGTTATGAAGAGAGTTAATTTCCAGACTTGCCGGTTCACAACAACAGCACTCAAACAATTAAATGTTTAACTAATTATGAACAAATTACAGCCATCTCATTGGCTCGCTCACTTCGCTCTCTCAACGCGACGCACTCAAACTATTTGCCACGAGCGGTCCTGTTCATCTTGCAACATTCATCTCAAGTAATTTCTAAATTCTGCAACAGCAAGGTGAGTCTAAATTCCATAATGATTCTTACATCAACATTTATAATTACTAAAATTATCAATTCTGTACTCTATCAGAAATATTCAAACACTTTCTCTACTCTCAGCTCGTCAAGCACGTGATTCCAGCACACAGCAAGCATGGCAAGCATGTCACATTACATGCACCAACAACAACATACAGTAGTGGCAACCTCTCTCGCAGTTCTCGTTCATCTCTCCTGTACGGTAGCGAGCAATCTAAAGGCACAATGACATGGTTAAGTGTCTGTTACACAGCCAGACGATGATTTCGTTCTCTGAATTTCCAATACTGCTATCTAGATAAGATGTAAAACAATTCCAATTTCAATTACCATCATTGTACCTAATGTGTGACCAGACATTTCTAAGTAAGAATGAATCTGTCAGCCATTAGCGTTCAGTATGAACGAATAAGAAGCAATTATTTATTTACAAATATTTGACTAACAATTAGGCTCCAAGCCTTCATAATCATGTATCGAATGCATGACCATGCAATGAGTTCAATTCATGTTATTTACACTATGTACAAGTAATGTACGATAGTTAAGATTCATTTATCTATGCTACAGTTACCCGAGTCTAAGTCTAAGTCCTATATACTATAGAAAATAATGTTACGCCTATGGGAGATTGTGTGATATAATAAATGATTCACTGAATTCTTTTCCATAAGAAGAAACCTTTTCGTTCCTACTAGAATTCTCTACCGGCTAAAGTAACATAGCCTCTCAACTACCAATCATCTGCTCATCTTCCAAAAATACTCTATCCCATAATTGAGCCTACCAAATCCGCAATGGCTCCCCACCGCTTAATATCTAAAGGCCCGGTCCCAGTGACATTTAGGATGGATTGCGCATATTTATTGCGGATAAAATTTGATTACAGACGCTAAACATCCGCAATATTCGTAAAGTATGCTGTTTTAAGACGGTTATTTTCCGCACATGTCCGTAATCATCCGCAAAGGCACATTTTTCCGTTCCCAGGAGTTTTGGGCTGCCCAAAACTCCTGGGAGCGGAAATCATCCGGTTTATATGCGCAATGCATACGCAATGCATACTCAATGTATACAATGCATACTCAATGCATACGCAATGCATACTCAATGTATGCTAACCATTCGAAGGCATTATCTTCTTGGTCGGGTTTGAGGGTGAAGCTCTTTCGTGGCCTCTTCTCTTTCTTCTTTTCAGCTTTGTCATCTCTAGGCTGACTTGGACCAGGGACCTCATCGGCGCCAGGGAGGTCTTCTGGAGGTGGACTCGGTGACCTTGGGGATTGTGGAGGAGGTGGTACTGGTGACGGAGCCCTCTCTCCAACTTTGCTTGTCTTTTGTTTCTTCTTTCCTCTTGATTTGGCTCTTGTTGACATGTTGCTACTTTCTACAATGTTGATAAAAATAATGACGCTGAAGAGTGGAGTGCTCTTCTTTTATATGGTCTCGATTCAAATGTATCACATTCGCAATGCGACCGTTGTTTCCGCACCACGTGCGCATTGCATTCTCTATGCATACGTAATACTTCCGCAATAATCGTTTAGCATCCTATTTTTGTCCGCAATACATGTGTTATACTTCCGCATTACTTTCGTTACATTTTCGCAATGTCTGCAATACATTCCACAATTTTACAAGCAATATCCCTCGTAAAATAGCATTCGCAAGGTAATTCGTTTTTATTCGTGATATTTCCGCTTTTAATCGTAATTTGTTCGCTGTACATCTTTTATGTATCCGCAATTTTAAAGCGGATTTTTATTTTTTTTGCCAAATTTAATGCGGATGACAACGAATGACCGAAATTTGTATTCGCAATTCATGCGTAATTCAACTTCCCCCCAGTGGGACCGGGCCTTAACCACCTACACCTCTCTCGGGGATTTCCATAGCAGGTCTCTCCACCCCTCGTACTACATGTAAGCTCACTTTGTCGGCTTCACATGAGACTACCACCAAGGTCTCTGCGATAAGATAAAGTCTCGAATTCATAAATTCCTAAACTTATCGCCAACTTTAAAATTACTTCACAGTCCTAACGTTCTTCAACCATAAGTCATCCGGCTTGTCCTATAGTTCGTCCCTATCTGTCTGTATAATCCAGGAATTTTCTATCACTATGTTTAAATATCACCTGGGGGTGTTTCATAAAGCTGTTCGTAAGTTACGCACGACTTTACGCACGACTGGTGATCAGTTCTTGTGCTAAATGATTGAGAATCTGATTAGTATAGCATCCAAGAACATGTTCCAGTCGTTCGTAAAGTCATTCGTAACTTTACGAACAGCTTTATGAAACACCCCCTGAAATCATTGTGTCGTCCAAAAGAAACTTGTAATAAATGGTTTCACAAAAATAAAGGAGAATTAGTGTACTATTTGTATTTTCCTGAGAATCTGAGAGTTTGCTAATTATAAATTATAACTTTACATTTAGGAGCAAGGCATATTAGATTACTAAGGAAAATTTCTGCCTTGTCCTGGTATCTGAGAGGCAAACCAAATAAGAACAAGTCCTAATCCTATAATTGTCATACCACTTAAGGAACTACAGTGTATAAAAGAACAGCAAAATGCATATAAAAGTAAAATCAACTACAACTACGATTCCTAATCTGAGTCAATTAAATTAATTAATTAGTTAATTGGTTGCCTCAGTCAAACAAGGCACTGGTGACATTTAAGTAATGGAGGTCCACAACCTCCTCTTCCAAAAATTCATGGCCGCTGTTGCTATAAGCTCACCTATCAATAAAACAAATATTTCCATTTCAAACAAAACATTTTAGTGTCTAAGTGTCACAGAAACAACCCTGGCAAAGGCTAGACGAGAACACGGCTGCACTTAAAGCAGTTTGTCAAGCTGCCCAACGACCTGTACCGCATCTCATTTCATTGCAGCTAGAATTTTATTCTGCCACAAGAGCTACAGTCCAAATTGCTCGACCAAAATCTTGGTTGACCTTTTCCAAATATTGTTTCTTACATGTGACTCTCACTTTCACTAACAATGTAAGGAAAGTTTAATTATAACTTAACATGTTGAAGAGACTATAAGTAATGGTTCTCTTCCAAGCTAATTTCTATTATCAATGCACACAGCACAAGTAATAAAAATCCAAAATGCTATCCCAAAATAGCATAGTCATAGCACCATTAATATCACTTTCCCAAAACTTGTGCCAAAGCAGCACTAATTAATTTCCTTGGGCCAAGGAGGCATCAATCCAAAAGTAGTGCCAAAGCGACACTGGCCAAAAGTGATGCCAAAGTGGCATTGAATTTCTGTGCCAAACCAGCACTATAGCCAAAAGTAATGCCAAAGTGGCATTGAATTTCTGTGCCAATAAATATGGACTTAAAAAGACATAAAATGAAATTACACATTGCGATAAATTACTTGATCTGATATCTAATGCATCTTGTCCACTATCTGTTACCAAAATCATGACTCAAGAGATGGACAATCTGTCCTAATTTAGTTCAAACATTTTTGCAAGATCATTTCTATAACCCAACTTTTTGTCCCGCTTGGCAGCCTAGGCCAAAATCAAGCCAAACAAACACAGCCAAACGCCACACACACTCTGTGTGTGCCCAATAAACACAGGCAGCTTTACGCTTAAACCAGTGCGCAGCCGACCTAGTCTTGCATGGGAGGCATAAATTATGACGTCTAACTTCCAACACAATGGACACATAAACTTTGTTCAGCTTAGTTTCTCAGCCCAAATTTTCCTGTGAAAAATCTACCAAAATTATTACTGCAGAGTACATGTACATGAATGTCATGACACTTGGTACCAAAAAGTAGTAAAGATAAAATCTTGACCTCGATCGAGACTAAGTTTATTTACCTTGCTCTCTCTGTTTTTTTCTCTCTGAAGAACAACAAATCTGTACGTGACTTGTACTGTGTAAGTAAGTCGGCTAACACAAAGTAACTCACATCAAATACCCCATTTACACCAAGCTTTTAGGCCGGCCTCGGGCCGGCCTATAAAGCTTGGTGTGAATGCAAAGCCGGCCCGAGGCCTCCCAAATTTGGGACTACCTCTGGAGGTAGTCTCGGCCTCGCTCGAGGCCGGCCTAAATTTGTGTAAATGAAAAGGAGGCCTCGGGCCTCCAATTTTGAGCGCGATGCGACGCTGTTACGTAACAACAAACAAAACGCGCAAAGTATATCCGGAGTATCTGGCGTGCAAGCATCAACTGAACTAACCTCCGACATATTGTATTATAAATTTGATAAAGATATCAAAACAGACGACAATATCCCTGAACTATCACCTATCCTGTTTTGAATTTCCTGATGCTGGTAAGAATTTTCTTATTTTACAGCAACCACCGAGGACACGGAGTCGGAGAGTATAACAAGACAACAAGCGCGAAAAGAAAAAAAAATGTTTTGTTTACATGTAGGGCGACATGTGCGGAGAGTTTGGGAAAGGAGGCCTTAAAATGCCGGCCCAATATTCGGTGTAAACGCAAAAAATTGTGTGTGTGAAAGTCAATGGAGAGGTCATCATTACTTAAAGAATAAAAAGGCATATCAGTTAAGGAGGCCATAGATGTACATTTGGTTTCTCAACATTAACTCGAGTTTTCGGCTTAGAGAATATAGAAAAAGGCGGGTAGTTAACAAAAACAGTCCTGCGTGGAATCACATAACCAAAAGTGATGGAAATAAGAACACAGAAAACATTAAAGGGAAATTAACCTCAGCGTATGAATTAGCTTATTTTGAATGGTGTAGTATATGCCTCTTATTTGATACATGCAATTTCATGTAAAAACACAGGATATAGATATAAATCACTATTTTCCAGCCAAGTTATCGTCTGCTAGCAATAATAAGGGGGCTGCCATTACTTTATGTGTACACGAACATATTTTTCATCCCAAGTAAAATTTCCTTCATCGTTAACTTGTAATTGATTTTTAGAGGACAAATATATATTAGATAAAGTCACATATTCTGAAATGTAAGTTTAGTTTTATATATTTTTTAAAAGGTCTTAATTTGTTCATAAAAAATATACTTCATAAAAAATATACGTCAAGGACGGAGAATTGACGTCAAGGACGGAGACAATCGTAACAATACCAAAACAAAGCGAGGAATCTGCTTTACAGGATGGCTATTAGAACTCATGGGTCGTCAATTATCTAGGCCCATGGCCAATAACAATCGTAATACAATCAGAACAAAGCGACGTATCTGTTGTAAAGGTAGGCTATTATCAATGCATATGGTACCTAATGATCCGTGTCATGCACAAAATGGCAGCCTCCATGGAAAGACGTAGCAGACAATAGGTGCATCTAGAATATCACGTGGGGTTACTTGTCCTTTAACAAGGAAGTATAAAAACAAAAGGAGAAAGGATTTAAAAGCAATCTTCGTAAGCAGAGCGAAAGAACGCATCAAAGAGCGAAAACAATAAAACATTGATAATCGGTATACTACCCGGTGAGATGCCTGTCAGAAAATTAGTATCATGAGAAATGCACATTATAAAAAAAACGAGACTCCATTATGTAAACAAGTTGCAATAATGACTGAAATTTGAAAATAATTATACTCTTTTAAACAAATATCATAGTATGCCAATAATTTAGTATCCAAGACAAACATGCAAATAAACAAGATCATTGTTAAATGTGACCATCCTGCACTCGCCCTCCAACCCCAAACCAACAAATCACCCCCACGATCATTATGTGAAGGCATGGCAACAGCACCCAGGCCACAGAGGCGCATCACCGATCCAAAGCCGAAAGGAAAATACAAAATAGTCACATCAAAACAAGTCTGATATAGCGAAATTCAATGGCCAAATTAAAGTTGGAACGTACCGATCATCGGGAGTCTCTTCCTTTCCCACTTTCTTCCTTTCTGTTTTAAATTATTTTACAAATAGAAATAACGCATTGAAGCATCATAAAGCATGCAATCAGTACAAAATTCACAAATACCACCGACTGTTAACTGTTATTTAGAAATTTGAATCAGTTGTGCAAGTAGAAGAATTTGCACGAATGGTTATTTGAATGAGAAAAAAAGAGGGTGGAAATAAGCAAAAAATGAATATATTTTCACAGGTGGTTGGGTCGTCATCGTGAACTTTGAATGTGAAGAGGGGGAAAGGAGAAGACAAAAGGATAAAGAGAAAGGATAAATAAAACGACCTATGCAATCAATACAACAATGATTTGAATACATGTTACATTTATGCTGTACATAATTATAAACATCAAATAGTTGGAAGCATGAAAGTACATGTACGAGGCATGCAAACAAAACATACATATGTAAATATCTCGTGTAAAAAAAAACCCGGCTTAACTCATGGGTCAAGCTGGCAATGGTCTAAACAAAATCGAACAACACCCCCACAAGTCGGCATCAAGCGTTCGCTGTAAAAGCATAACCTCAATCAGATCAGTCAATGCATGTAGTAAAGAAAGCGGTATATTCAAGTGTGAAAGGAGAAACCATGCAAGTAAAAGCACCGAAAAAGAAGAAGAAAAATCTTCACATGCAATATGTCAATGAAGTAGCTTTTAGAATGAAAGAAAAACAGAAAAAAATATGAATACATTAAAATCAAACAATAGAGTAAATGTATGCGAGCCATGTTACGTAACAAATGGGGTATGTTCGACCAAAGTCGAGCGATGTCCGTACCAGCCAGTTCGTATTAAAGACATTGTTAAATAATCTCAAGGCATTTTTGGTTCAGAGGAGAGAAAATGTGAGGAATACTAATGATCGTTGCATCATTAGTGAGACTTATGTTACCAGCGGCGCCGGAACGCCCCGCGGAAAGGTTTGGGGGTCGAACCATTGTTAATGCACAGATAGCTCGCACACCCCAAAACTCTGTCCGGCCAGAACGCTCCAGCGCCACTGTGAGTTACCTGATAAAGCGAGGTCATTCATACAATTCAACAATAGTTTATCAAGGTTGAAAGTATGCGAGACGATTACGAACAAGGAGAAACGCTTCAAGCAGATAATGCATCAATGATAGAAATAAAAGGAGCGTTGCCCGAGCAAGTCAAGCGACACCCCTTTAAGACTGTATTCACCAGTTCACCGAAGCATGGTTTGAGAAGATGGACATGTTGAAACATTCTATGTAATGGGGAGATCAAGCCAGGAAAAACAAGACGTAGGCATGCAAACTAACCAGACAATGAATGCCCGTAATTGTGAAAAGGAGAGGTAAACAATAAAAATTCATGAATGTTATTAGGCAGATTAAAAGATAGAGGCATGCAAGCAAAACAAACATGACACAGAGTACAAAGGTGGTTGTTAAAGGCACTCGGTAACTTTGTGGAGGCTTGATTTAATAAATTGTTGAATTTTTATATCTGTCTTGTATAATGATGTTCAGAAGGATAAATAAATAACCAGGCATAGAAAGGTTCTCAAATATATAATGCTATTATTAAGATATCTGTGACTGAATACTCATATTTACGAAAGCGTATGGCCATACGCTTTAGTCTAACACTAAGTCAATGGGGAAAATGAGTCTGGCATTTTCCGGTCATTTGCATAATTATGTTCATTTTTGTGAAGCACATGATGATTTTGAAGTGCTTTTTTCCCCATGGACTTCATTTTTACACCATATTACATACACTGATAGCATGTAAGGCCAGACAGCTCAGATTTTATCAAGCCTCCACAAAGTTACCTAATCACTAAAGATTAAAAGCATGCATGACAGGTATAATATTTTTTCAAATCATGCAACAAGTCTCCAAACATTAATTGGATATAGAAGGGCATCGCCCGACAAAGTCGAGTGACGCCCAAACTAACCAGCAGGCATGTATTCATATTTAAAGAAGATTATTGTAAAATTCAAGTATGAAAAGGGGAAACCATGCAGGCAAACCAATTCGAATAAATATGCCATTGTATTTTGTGTCATGAAAAATTAAGGCGACTAAACAGGATAATATTATGTTCTAATTAACTGATTTGGATGTTGAAAGTTAAGGAAAAGAACGTAACAAGTATCAACACTTCCCAATACATGCATCAAAGTATCTAAACACTGGATAATAAGAGCATGTCCCGTACAAACAAAGCCGGGCGACGCCCATACTAGCCTGTAACATTTTGTTCACATTTAAAGCAAAAAAGCCATTGATCAAATCGGTAATAGTCGTAATGTTAGAAATTCCGGTATAAAAGGAGACCAAACAAAACAATTAACGTCAATTGTTGTTTTTAGTATAACAAATATGGTGAAGGCATACAACACGAATTGCGACCGAAATATTTGTGTTAGAGAACAGGCGGAAAAGTTTGGAAAATATAATGGGGCACTTCATAAAAATGCGTCATATCACATCTAACACTGGAAATAGGAGCGTAAGTCGAGCGATGCCCATACCAGCCAGTATTTTTAAGGCGTATTCAGGCGCAATTACTCAAAACATGCAAGAAGACAAAAATGAGAAGTTATTGACCACGCCCGACGAAGACAGGGCGATGACAGTAGTTATGTTCACACGTAGTACATAGCATCGATGCTATGTTAGCATCAATGCTATGTAAGTTTCAAAAATATTTCCAGTACGTTCAGACAGGCCGTGATCGACTTGCTTCTATCACCCACTCGTGACTATTCATCGCTCACCCGCTGCCAAAACAATAATTACTGCGCCACACAGAGTGACCCGAGTATAATTGGTATGCATGGTCAAACGCGCGGAAGTTTGTGTACAGGGGTCATATGATGCGAACCTTTTGTTTTGAATAATATTTTATTTGTCTTCATAAATCAACATAATAACACAATAACAATTCATTTGAAATATCGATAATACAATCAAGTAGCAAATACATGTGTTATAATACTTAATTTTAAATAAACCTTGTACATGTCAAAATAAAACACATGCATGCACACTATATTCTCTGGTAAGCACATGTAAATCAATATGTAAAGACCACATCATACTTTAGTTAAGGTCTGATTCTGAAAGAGCAGATTCTCAGCTTTAAAATGATATATAACTCATTGGATGTTCATAACTCAATGTACAAAGAGAAGAATGCACAGTCCCTCATAATGTTACTTCTTAATAAGGATTTAAAGTTTGCAGTCTATTGAAGCACTCTGACTCGCGAAGTGTTGTGGTAAGGTGACAAATGGAGGATTAGAACTCAATGAAAATTTCTATGAAGGGATTATCAGATTGTCCTAAAACTTGGCATACTACATAGACATATCCTGTTTATCATAGTGCACAAGTATCAATGCAAGAACTTACTCCGGGAGATTTATGGGAGATTAAAATGAGACAAGTATCCAGGGTCGTGAAAAAGAAAAGTAATACAACAAAATCCAGAGCAGACACACATAAGTCTGATAAAAAGCTGGCAAAAATACCACTTCTAGATGGTTTGGTGCCTCCACATTTTGGATTACTTACTTACTCTTTCAGGAAATACCCAAAACTAAAATTTGACCATGCATGCCAACCAAAACACATTGATTGATCTCTAACTGAAAATCACACAGTGCGACTTTTGGGTGGTTTTGTGGTGCCTGGTCACATATATATATAAAGAAAAAGATAAAAAGAAGGACCCCCCTCCAAAAAAAAAAAAAAAAAAAACACTTCCTTACCACACAGTATGCACATTGCCCTACTATACCCCTATATACATCACATGAATACTTACATTACATTACAGTACCAGATGAAACAGACAGAATGATAATAGAAAAAAAAAGTAGGGAAGAGGGTACATCACATGAATACATACATTGCATTATATTATAAGCACCACATGAAACAGATATAATTATAATAGCAGCGAGTGAAGATAGCAGCGATTGCGCTCACACGACAAATAGTCACAAGCGCGGTGGGTGGTCTACCGCAAAGCGTCGATACTTTGTCGCTGGATCCTGAGATTTACTCCTGCTAAACTCGCTGCAAGAATAGTTTGGAAACTCGCTTCTATCTCGTGACTATCTGCGTTCAGACAGCGTTTGGTCTCGACACTATCTGGTCTTCACCAAAATAGCATCGACTCCTCGATAGCATCGATGCTATCGCTCTACCTTTGAACGTACCTAATAACCGCGGCCGTCCCAAAATGTTCATATTAGAAAAATTGCCCCAATGCATGTCTTGGGATTGTAGACATAATGAAAATTCAAATAAAGAAACAAGCAAAACAGCAATTACGTAAGAAGTGAAAGTTTTCTCGGAAACATGCATGCTCGCACCAATGATTAACCAAGGTAATATAATCAGGGCCTGACCAAAGACAAGCAAAGTCGGATAAGTCAGGTCCCCCTTTATTTTTTTACATTTAACCCATGCATGTTAACCCATGCATGTTGCCCCAATGCATGTTTAGTGTTTACAACCCTGGAAATTCAGTGAGCTTTTGTAAAAAATTTGGAAAAACCAAAATTAATAAATTATATTAAAAAAAAAAAAAAAAAAAAGATAGAAGGATGGAGGACACGTAGGTAAAAATGAGTATGAAAAGTGGGATATTTGGAAGCATTCAATATTTTTACCAAGAGCATTATAAGTTTACATGCTGAGTATGAAGGGGTCCACATGAGACAGATAATAACAAGATGAATAGCAGCGGCGCCGGAACGCCCTGTGCAGACAAAGGTCTAGGGGGGCGAACCATTGTTAAATGTACAATAGCTCCCCACCCCAAAGCCCCGTCCGCCCGGAACGCTCCGGCGCCACTGATGAATAGTCCTTACCTCAGATGTTTATTATTGGCCTGAACATGCTGTTGAGGGATTCTTCAATATCATAGAAAAATGATGCTAATTCATAACTGCATATATGAGTAAGCATGATTATATCCAACAAACCTATAATCACTAAAATGAAATGAAACATAAAAACAGTTTTGTGACAATTTTATTACATCCATATACCTTATATCCATAATTAATTTGATTTGCTTTCCTCGTGACATTGATGAGGATTCATGAGGGTGATTTATGATAGTTTTTCAGATAAATTCTATAGCAAACCATTGGGAAGCTTGACACGTGAGAGCAAATGACCGATTGTCGATTGTGTATATTAGAAAATGAATTAAATTTCAATTCTTCTTTACAAAAAAGCTACCCTTTAAAAGGCCAATTGCAGTAATCAAAGAATATTTTTAAATCAATGTCAAAGTTATTTTCTCATTGTGAATAACAGATTGATATAAAGTTTCGTCATGGAGAAACTACTGATTTCAGACAATTTGGAAACTTCCGTGCGTACAACTCAATACAATTTGTACAATATACTATGAATTACTAAAGCGGGACTTCGGATTGTTAGAAAGGTTTTTTTCCCCTCTCTCTCTCCCCCCTTCTTTTATTTTTTTAAACATTGAACAAATGAAACATAAAAAGCAGATGTCTGAATCCGATAGGAATTGACGTTGTAGTTGAAGATTTCTCCCGGATAAACAAAATAGACGCATACATGACTTGTAGTTGGTGAATTGCAATTTTCAATTCCTGCTTGGTGTTTATTTTGATTTTTTTTTCAAAATCACTTTTAGATTAGAACGTGAAACTTGCCTCTTGAAATCTTAACCTGACCATGTAGCCCAGGCGGAGTTCTGCGATCCACCGGCGGGAAAAGAGCAAGTTTGGAGGATTACCTTTGATCCGACAAGCCTGATCCTCGTTGAGACTTTCTCCTGCCGCCGCAGTCTATACGCTTCTGTGGCAAGCAGTGGCGGCACCAGGATTTTTAAAGTGGGGGGGGGGGGGCAAATGGGGGGCAAAAGAAAATGTTGGGGGCAAGGGCGGACAAAAATTTTTTCCACCCTTTTATTTTTTTTCACTCCGAAAATTATTGGGGGGGGGCAAAGCTTCTGACTGGGGGGGGGGGGGAAATGCCCCCCATGCCCCCCATGCCCCCCATGCCCCCTGCCCCCCCCCCCCCCTTGGTACCGCCACTGGTGGCAAGGCGTCCTCGTTCCTTCTTAAGTTTCGGAGGAAGATCACTCAGATCACTGCGGATGGTGACGCGAGCATACATCGGATCTCCAACCCTCTGCTTGGCTGCGTTGGAGGCAGCTTCGGCTCCTCTATTATCTGGCGTGGCTGTGACTCAAATGCGCGAAGAAGGCGATCTCGATCAAACATAGACGAAAAGCGAATGATGATCGGGCAGGGTCCGGTTCCCGGGGGGGGGGGGGGGTACTCAGATTATAATCGGACGGGGGTGTGCGGCTGAGAACTCCAGACCCATACCCACATCCAAGGGTCCTTTTGCTGTAAATAGGCACCCATGTCTCAAGGATTTTTTGTGAAAAAGGTAGACCCGTATTTTTTTTTTGGGTCTCGCCAGCTTCTCAAAAAGTCGCTCAGTGGGGGGGGGGGGGGGATTTTTGGGGGAAAATGGGACCCATGTCTAAGGATCTTTTTAATGAAAATGGGACCCATGTCTAAGGATTTTTTTGGGGAAAATGGGACCCGTGTCTAAGGATCTTTTTAATGAAAAGGGGACCCATGTCTAAGGATCTTTCTTCAAAAAGTCACCCTTCCCAGCGGCACGTCCCCGTATACCCAATATACGTGAGTACCCCCCCCCCCCCCCCCCCCCAGGGGTCCGGTTGCGGTTGGCCGACTAGTTGTTTGACATGTGGTTCTCTTCTTCAAATCAAATAGCTCAAGACTTTTATCTCCCGTTTTATCTCTCTTTATTTCACCATTGTCCCATCATAAAATGATTTTCTTGTCTGCTTCTTTCATTTCATAATGTATAATTATTTTCATTACCCCTCCTTACAGAATACCTCTCACCCAATCTGTCTACTCCCACCCCTCTTTCCCTTTCTCTCTCTCTCCCTCCTCCTCTCCTTTCCCTATCTGCTCTCTTTCTCTCTTTCACCTTCTCCCTCCCTTTCTCTCTATCTCCCCCTCTATTCCTTTATCTCACCTCTCCTCTCTCTCTCCCCTCTCCCCCTTTTTTCTCTTTCTCCTTCTCTATCCCTCCTCTATCTCCCCTCTCTCTACTTTCTCTCTCTCTCTCTCTCTCTCACTCTATTAATTCTTTCAGATTCAGCAGTTCATTTCCAATTTTAAAAAAATCACAAACAAAACAATCATGTAAACAAGTCAACTGTCTTGAATGCATTTAGTTTAGTAAAATCATATAGTTACAAGGCATAAGTGTTTACATAGTATACACACAAGTCTTAGCCATTGTATATATGATGTTGCAACATCTCAAAACCGTGACTATATGTAAATGTATCATGATTATATTTGCTAACTACATAAATGTTTAACCCCTTCCATGCCACCAGATTTTTGAGCAATTGTCAAAAATGAACTTTCAAGAGTTAAATATTAACTTTCAATTAGTTTTCTCTTGAGCAAACTGGGCAAAAATATGCTAGTATAACATAGGAATAAACAATATATCGAAGTACAGGTTTCTGTACGAGGAAGAATTTTCAAGCCATTCTGAGCCTAAACGCAATCTTCAACACAGAAACTTTTGGGCAGGATTTGCTGCCACGGCATGGTAGGGGTGAAGTATAAAACACATTGAAAAAGAGTTGTGCTGAGCCTTAATTCGCATACATGTATCTACAAGAAAACAGCCTGAAAATTCTTTAAAACAGGAGAGATTCTAGGCAGTAGCAGATTGAAGGGGGGTGGGGCACACCAGTCCCTGCCCCTTCCCCATTTGAAACCCAATTGGCATACTATATATGTACACAACAATTAGTTTACCCCATTAAATGAGTATGTTTTTCAAAATTATACCCCCCTCGAAATCCTGGATCTACCCCTGGCTTTCGTCTGCTAGCTGTCCTAAAATTTGTACAAAGAAAACAATTAAGCTCACTTAGCTCAGTACACGTTAACTGAATGTCCACCATAGTGATTTGCCTTGTACACAGAACAAATATTGTCTAGTTCTACTTCTGGGCAATTCCAAGGTAACGGAAGGACATTCAGACACAGTTTGTGTGCGATTGTTCTTCCGTTACCGTGGAACTGCCCTACTGTCAATTCCATTCCCTTTGAATACAGTTATGTTTGGTCACATGGTTAATGATTTTACTACTAATCATGATAAACTTGATACCTGACTGGTTCATGAATTCAAAATAAAGACATGAAATATCTTGATTCCATGATTCTTCTTAGTAAAAATAATCTAATCCTTTCAAGACAATTGACCACATTTTGAGATTTGGCTCAAAACTTTTGATTCAGAGCTCTAAAAAATATACCAGATCCATGAATAGAAAGAGCCAGTATTTCTGCACTCCCTGTGCCCATTTTTGTTCCATAACAATAATGTGTTTGTTGCTAGGAACTTTATAAATGAGAATAGACATTAAAAGCCTTAAATTGGCAACATGTTGAGAGATTCAAAGTCATTTGTTTTTTATCAAAAATGTTTCAACCTTTTGACAAAATTCCTAACCATTTATACTGTTGTCAAAGACATCACAGCTTATTAGATCCATGTGGAACTAAACAAAAATTATTATTCTTGCCAATTTGAAGAATAAAATGTGATCAATATAGCCCTTCAATAATTCATGTCCTAAAAGGGTTAACCAAGTTCTGATATCTAGCTTATTGACCAAATCTTTGATTTAATTCATCAAAAGGTAGAAAAGGCCCAGAAGCTCTTTGAATTTCCCCAATTTCTTTATAAAATGAAATGTATACTGTAATTTCTATAAGATTCAGATACTTTACTGTCATGAATTGAGATAAATTCAACACAGAACTCTTTCATAGAAAACATGAGACATGAAACCTCTTGATTCCTTAAACTTTCCCATCTGGGCCCCGTTTCATAAAACTTGTTATCATTAACAAGTTACAATAATTGTTTTAAGCTACTGAAATCCTTGAATCTGACTGGCTGAGAGCGGATTTGTAATAGAAATGAGGCAGTTGATATTGCTAGCAAGTTTTATGAAACGAGGCCCAGAATCAAACACATTATATCAGCAAATCTCACATACACTGTAAGTGGGTTCACTTGTGAAAATTTAAAAATGATGAAAATGTTTCATTACAAAACAAGCATAAATACATTAAATCTCTATGATTGTATTTTTTTAAAAACAGTAATTACTTTTGGCAAGGTTCAGCTAACATCAGGCTATGAACAGTGGATATAAACAAGGGGCATAGGAGCACGTGCCCCCCCCCCCCCCCAATTGAATGACAATGAAAAAATAAGGGAAAAAAAACAAAAAGAGAAAGGGAGAAGAAGAAAAGGAGAAAAGAAGACTATAGGACTCCCTCCCGCAACCTTTCCCTAATCAGAGGCCTTGTAAATTCGTATTTCATTTCCCGAGTAAAACCGGCATGACACACAGATGGATAGAAAATATGTAATTTCTAACCTACTCATTCCTGTATACTGGGTAACCGGCATCGAACTCCTGCAAGATTACTCTAGTACAGTCTTTGCTAATTTTCTGCATCTCAACATCAAACTCCACAGCATCTTCTAATGTTTTGCTTCTGATTAAATTGATGGCATCATCAGCACTGAATTGGGATGCTGGCTCCAGATCTACCTTCTCATCCCTGATCACACCAGCAAAAACACTGTCGCAGATCATGACATGCTCCAAGCAAATATCACGAATGTACCAATCAGTAAGCATGCCTCCGGAAGACCTGTTTGCATATACCACAAACGGACCCTCTGCCCAGCAGTATACATGTAGCTGAAAGTTCATGGACACTTCAAGGCGCAAGTTAACTATGCTTTGGATCTGTTGCTTTAACACTTCCAGAGAGAAATGGGATGCCTCTTTCTGAAGACGCTCCAACGTTGATTCATCAAGGTCAGTAAAGATCCCACCTCTTTGAAGGTAACTATGAACATGCCTAAACAGGCTCCCATCTCCTTCCATGACAAAATTTCCTTGAGAAGTTCTCGAGGCTGCCACATCTCCAGAGAAGATCTTGGTGAAGACAGAGTCTTCTTCCCTTGTCAAGATCTTTTTAGTCGTGTGAAACAGCTTGCCCTCATTAGGGATCTCTCCATCGTTAAACACCAGAGTTAAGAGCTGGAGACACACTGCGTCCTGGACTGCCTTTTGCAGTTTGTCAAGCAAGAAGAAATCCGCCTCATGTTCCAACAAGCCATACTCTTTGAAATCCTCCGGCACCACCATCCTTCCACATCTCAGGAAGTTGAGAACGTGACGAAACACCTGTCCATCGCGATCGATGATGAAATTACCAATGTCGTCCTTAGCAGATGGAATGTCCCCTTCCAACAACTTGGCAAAAAAGGTATTAGGGTTCTGGATCAGGGTTGTCCTTGACGTCTTATAAATGACGCCCCCCACATTCAACCCCACTAGATCACTGGATTCCTTGAAAGGTTCCATCTTGTCATAATCTGGGGGTAATTCCTGTATTTGCACAAGAAAACAAGAAACAAAAGTCATTGCATTTTTAACCACCTCGTATTTTGTGGATACCTTGTACATCATTTGCTTGGAATTTAGCTATAGGTTTACATTAGGGTAGTCTATGATTGTGCGCGGCTTGGCTTATAATTTGCGGACCGCTGAAAGATTGAATCTTTGATTACATTCATGCAAAATCTGAACATATTTTTAAAAATATTTTTCACATCGCCATTCCTATATATTGTAGATGGGGAACAAGATAAGAATGTGCAGTCAAACTTGCTTTAACAACCACCTGTCTATAAAGACTGCCTTTTTGTTTCTTCTGAACCAAGTTTTTCATTGCAACCTGTACATAGAGACCACCTACGGGTCTGTACAATTTGTAAAATCGTTTTTCTTGTCTCCCTTAAGCAGTCTTCATACACAGGTTTGACTGTATTCATCAAGTTTTGTTCCCTTTAATATGGCGCGTCACAGGTCTAATCTGTCCGATAACGATAACGAGATATTTCATTAAATAAAGTACATCCTAGAGCTGCCCTACTATTAACAGACATGAGCATGTTCACACCTACACACCATATGTAGTAGACTAAGTAATAATATTCCGTTCTTGTATAGCGCATATCACATTATGATATAACGTCTCTATGCGCTTCCAAAGGACTTTGGATATTATTACCCTGGCTTTAGCTCCGGCAACCGTAGCGCTCAGTGCATTCAAGGAATAAATCCTACCAGGTACCCACTTACTACACCTGGGTCGAGTGTGGCAAATGTAGATTAATGTCTTGCCAAAGGACGTTGGTACTGCGGTAGGGTGTACCTTTCATAGAAAATCTTTATCGGACTAATTAAAAAGTTATCCCTTAATCCATATAATTAACCCTTTAATCCCTTAATCCTTATTACTTGAACAGGGGCCCATTGCACAAAACTTATATTTAATCGCAACTCCTAATAATCAAACGCAAGTCCTTAATGTGCACTTCTGATTGGCTGAAAATAAAGTTGCGTTTGATTTTCCTGAGTTGCTTTCAACCACAAGTTTTGTGCAATGGGCCCCTGTAGTGGTTACTCTACAGTGCATCCCAGAAAAAATGTTAATAGTCAGAAAAAGTCTCCCCAAATAAATACTTCAAAATATTTGAAGCAAAATTTCATACCTGTGAATAGCTTATGATCTCTTCTATTACATAACGCCTAAAGATCAGGCTCTATTTTACGCTCGACTGAGCAAAGGACACTTTTGTGAAAAGGTGCAAAATTCAGACTTGACAAGAAATGGTATTTGTTCTGGTTGGTATCAGCAAAGATCAGAGTCCTGAAAAGGCTTTGAAATGAATATTTCGATCAATAATAGAATTTATGAAAGAACAGGTTCTCTTCATTGTATGTCCTTATGTATCTCATCAGTATTTTCATGCTTCAGTGAGCAATTAACTTCTTTATTGTGTGTTTGGAAATATTAGTTTTGGCAAGGTTTTAATTTAAGCTGGCTTTCTCAGTGAACCATAAAGTTTTGATAGGATATGGCAGGAAATACAGAAAACAAGGCCTATTTTTTTCATAAATTGCCTTTTAACAATCAGAATATGAAAGTTTAAAGCCTTTTCAAGACTCTCAACTCTGATGATACCAGCCAGAACAAATCCAAATATGTGTCAACCATGGATTTTGAACCATTTCACAACAATAGCTTTTGCTCACTCAAGTGAGAAATATCGTTAGAAGTTTTGGTGTCATTTGAAAGGAGTGACCTAAGTTATCCGTAGGTATGAACATATTTTGAAATGTTTATTTGGGGAGACTTTTTCCAGCTGTTAACTATGGAAGGTTCTCAAATTTGTTAATACCAGCCAGAACAAAATACTAATTCTTGTCAAGTCTGGATTTTGCACCTTTCACAAAAGTTGCTTTTGGTCACTGGAGCTTAAAATATTGCCAGATCTTTCAACATCATTTGATAGAAGAGACCCTAAGCCATCCACAGGTATGAAAATTTCATACACATATTTTGAAATATTAATTTTGGGAGACTTTTTCCAATTATTAACTTTTTTATGCACTGTAGATCTGCCCCTCTCAATCTGTGATCAACTTAACTACAATCTGCAACACAAAGGAATGCACATTTAAAAACAAGCCATTAGCGATATTGTGTCTCGCCCACTTGCGATAACTAGAAATATCGCGATCTCTGTTGCCATGCAACAGAATTGTATCCATTGTGAAATATCTGCCATAGAATGTAACATCCCATAAAATTTGAGAAGGGCTATTTCATGAAATGCTCGTCCCTTCACCGATTTCTCCTCCACATACTCCTCCCCCTTTGATACGAGTAATATTATTGTATTGATATTGTATATGTGTGAAGGTTAAATGTGTTTGTGGTTGCCGTCTAGCTGAGGGCTGTAGATGATTTGTGCAATGTAGTGTCATGAGCTTATTATTTAGAGGAAAAAATACGAGAACAGAGTTTCTTGATTTCAAGAGAAGAGTTTTATGGCTAATTGAGTACTGCAAATAACAGTAATGTGGCGGAATGGGGGGGGGGGTAATAAAAGTAGAGGAAAATTTGGAGAGCGGGAAGAATGGAGGAAACAAAGGGGGGTACGAGAGAGAGAGATAGATAGAACTGGTAGAAGGTTGGAAGACAAGAGATCAAAGGGAATCCTTCCCCTTGGTAGAGAGACCCAGGACGAAGAAGAAAAAGAAGACAGAGATAGAGAAGAAGGAAAGAAGTATGAGAGAAGAAATTGAAGACAACAGACAGAAGAAAGAGGAAGGAGAAGAAGAAAGAACAAAAGGGGGAATTTATCCAACTAACTGATCATCTGCCACTCATCTTCACAAATCTTCCTTGCCACCACAATTAAACAAAAACATTACTTCTCATACGGTAAGCTGCCACCATCTAGTCTTTATTAGGAGCACTAGATTCTCCTTCTCTTTATAACCTGTAGTTATGAAGAGAGTTAATTTCCAGACTTGCCGGTTCACAACAACAGCACTCAAACAATTAAATGTCTTAATTATGCACAAATTACAGCCACCCATTGGCTCGCTCACTTCGCTCTAAGTCAACGCGACGCACTCAAACTATTTCACAATTGGTCAACCTTTGACCTGAACCCTGGGACAATCATAACACTCGCGCTCAATTCATCCATGCCACGAGCGGTCCTGTTCATCTTGCAACATTCATCTCAAGTAATTTCTAGATTCTGCAACAGCTAGGTGAGTCTAAATTCCATAATGATTCTTACATCAACATTTATAATTACTAAAATTATCAATTCTGTACTCTATCAGAAATATTCAAACACTTTCTCTACTCTCAGCTCGTCAAGCACGTGCTTCCAGCACACAGCAAGCATGGCAAGCATGTCACATTACATGCACCAACAACAACATACAGTAGTGGCAATCTCTCTCGCAGTTCTCACTCATCTCTCCTGTACGGTAGCGAGTAATCTAAAGGCACAATGACATGGTTAAGTGTCTGTTACACAGCCAGACGATGATTTCGTTCTCTGAATTTCCAATACTGCTATCTAGATAAGATGTAAAACAATTCCAATTTCAATTACCATCATTGAACCTAATGTGTGACCAGACATTTCTAAGTAAGAATGAATCTGTCAGCCATAAGCACTATGAACATGGCGAACAAAAGAAGCGGACAAAATATACAGCTCCTCATTGTACCTTCCACACTTGCTCTGGTAGACAAATGAACATCCCTTCATTGCTATTATGTAAAAATATGTAGAACAGGTGTCACATGCATATTCACCTGTTCTACTTATTTTACATAATAGCAATGAAAGGATGTTCTTTTTTTCTACCGAGCAATTGTTGGGGTACAATGAGGAGCTGTATATTTTGTCCGCTCTCTTTGTCATCGTGTTCATAGTGTAGCGTTCAGTATGAACGAATAAGAAGCAATTATTTATTTACAAATATTTGACTAACAATAAGGCTCCAAGCCTTCATATAATCATGTATCGAATGCATGACCAATGAGTTCAATTCATGTTATTTACACTATGTTATATGTACAAGTAATGTACGATAGTTAAGATTCATTTATCTATGCTACAGTTACCCGAGTCTAAGTCTAAGTCCTATATATATAGAAAATAATGTTACGCCTATGGGAGATTGTGTGATATAATAAATGATTCACTGAATTCTTTTCCATCAGAAGAAACCTTTTCGTTCCTACTAGAATCCTGCAAGTAATTCTCTACTGGCTAAAGTAACATAGCCTCTCAACTACCAATCATCTGCTCATCTTCCAAAAATACTCTATCCCATAATTGAGCCTACCAAATCCGCAATGGCTCCCCACCGCTTAAAGGAGAATTATCCCCACGAGACTTTTATCATTGACCTAAAACAGAATTCTAAACAGTTTCTGATAAAGTAAAAACATTGTATATTCGAGAATCGAGAGGATGGGAATTGTCGATTGAATCCTCCGATTTTTATTGTTCTCGAGAGTAAAGCAGCGTCGCCATGTTCCCGGTGCGATCGGGCTGTGTGACGTAGGGCATGGAGTTGGCCGTAGCGCATTGTAATTGGCTCGCAATAGTTCACCAACATTATTTTAAAAAGAGTTTATTATTATTAATAATAACATAAATTACGCAAGAGTTTCATAATTAAATTAAATAAATCAATTTATATTATCTACGTAACTATCACATTTGAAAAACATTTATTAGAGTAAAATAATCATCGTAAGTAAAACGTGTTCCAGGACACACTAGCTTGATTATACGATTCGCCCGGGCATAAGCTTAGCCCGCAGATCTACGTGATAATCGTCCTCCGTGAAATGATCACTGCAGATCACATTATTTTTCCGATCAAGTTTGAAGTCTTTTCCTTGGAATTTTTCCACGTTCAATATGGTCACTCAACGCTTGAACAATTGCTGACATTTCTGCGGGTCTGGGAACTGATGGAATGATTTCCCTATCGTTTTCTTGGAACAGTTACAACAGCCGAACGCTTGACAATACACCATGTTTACCGTGTGTATATGCAGCGCGCGCTTCATGCAAGCTAGCTACTAGCTAGTGAGTTCTCCATCCCCTACGTCATCACGCGCAAGGTTTTATGGGAAATTTAGAGAAAATGGACGCCGCCAGTAGGAGTAGACGACGTTGTAATCATCGTAAAAAGTGGTCTCTATTTTCTGCTCTTACAACGGCATCAGTTGGTCTAAAACGGTGATTTTTATATCAAATTAAATGTTATTTTATTCACTGTGACCCTACTGACATTTAAAAGCCTAGGGATAATTCTCCTTTAATATCTAACCACCTACACCTCTCTCGGGGATTTCCATAACAGGTCTCTCCACCCCTCGTACTACATGTAAGCTCACTTTGTCGGCTTCACATGAGACTACCACCAAGGTCTCTGCGATAAGATAAAGTCTCGAATTCATAAATTCCTAAACTTATCGCCAACTTCAAAATTACTTCACAGCCCTAACGTTCTTCAACCATCAGTCATCCGGCTTGTCCTATAGTTCGTCCCTATCTGTCTGTATAATCCAGGAATTTTCTATCACTATGTTTAAATATCACCTGAAATCATTAATTGTGTCGTCCAAAAGAAACTTGTAATAAATGGTTTCACAACAATAAAGGAGAATTAGTGTACTATTTGTATTTTCCTGAGAATCTGAGAGTTTGCTAATTATAAATTATAACTTTACATTTAGGAGCAAGGCATATTAGATTACTAAGGAAAATGTCTGCCTTGTCCTGGTATCTGAGAGGCAAACCAAATAAGAACAAGTCCTAATCCTATAATTGTCATACCACTTAAGGAACTACAGTGTATAAAAGAACAGCAAAATGCATATAAAAGTAAAATCAACTACAACTACGATTCCTAATCTGAGTCAATTAAATTAATTAATTGGTTAATTAATTGGTTGCCTCAGTCAAACAAGGCACTGGTGACATTTAAGTAATGGAGGTCCACAACCTCCTCTTCCAAAAATTCATGGCCGCTGTTGCTATAAGCTCACCTATCAATAAAACAAATATTTCCATTTCAAACAAAACATTTTGGTGTCTATGTGTCACAGAAACAACCCTGGCAAAGGCTAGACGAGAACACGGCTGCACTTAAAGCAGTTTGTCAAGCTGCCCAACGACCTGTACCGCATCTCATTTCATTGCAGCTAGAATTTTATTCTGCCACAAGAGCTATAGTCCAAATTGCTCGACCAAAATCTTGGTTGACCTTTTCCAAATATTGTTTCTTACATGTGACTCTCACTTTCACTAACAATGTAAGGAAAGTTTAATTAAACTTAACATGTTAAAGAGACTATAAGTAATGGTTCTCTTCCAAGTTAATTTCCATTATCAATGCACATAGCACAAGGAATAACAAGAGCCCCAGGGGGCACGACGCTCACCTGAAGTGGATCAATTCACATCTGGTGCATGTTCTCTCTAGCACATGAACAACTTTCATTCTTCATCTATAGAGGTATCTCTATACACAATACCAAGTCTGAGCTTCCTACCAAGTTCGGTTAAATTCCAATCATGGGTTTTGGAGAAGAAGCTGAAAATGTAAAAAGTTTATGGATGGCGGACAACTTGCCCCACCCCCCCCCCCCCCCTCCAGTATGTTACCCCCACAGACCCCCTATAGGGCCACCCAGAAAAAAATCTCCATACACAATACCAATTCTGAGCTATTCCTGGTTCTGGAGAAGATGTTTGAAATTTACATAGCTTTTATACTTGGGGCCTCTCCCCCTGGGCCCCCCTGGGGGCCACATGTACCATTTTAGCACCTTTGGATCCCCTACCCCTAAGGATGATTCCTACCAAGTTTGGTTGAATTCCGATCATGTGTTTTGGAGAAGATCAGAATGTACATTTTGCCTGGCAGCGCCCCCCCCCCCTCCAGTATGTTACCCTCACAGGGCCCCACAGGGCCCCTACAGGGCCACTCAGAGAAATTTCATGAACAACATTCATTCTTCATCTATAGAGGTATCTCCATACACAATACCAAGTATGAGCTATGCCTGGTTCTGGAGAAGAAGATGTTTGAAATTTACATAGCTTTTACAATTGGGGGCCTTCCCCCTGGGCCCCCCTGGGGGCCACATATACCATTTTAGCAACTTTGGGTCCCCTACCCCTAAGGATGATTCCTACCAAGTTTGGTTGAATTCCGATCATGTGTTTTGGAGAAGAAGATCAGAATGTACATTTTGCCTGGCAGCGCCCCCCCCCCCCCCTCCAGTATGTTACCCCCACAGGGCCCCTATAGGGCCACTCAGAGAAATTTCATGAACAACATTCATTCTTCATCTATAGAGGTATCTCCATACACAATACCAAGTCTGAGCTATGCCTGGTTCTGGAGAAGAAGATGTTTGAAATTTACATAGCTTTTACAATTGGGGGCCTTCCCCCTGGGCCCCCCTGGGGGCCACATATACCATTTTAGCAACTTTGGGTCCCCTACCCCTAAGGATGATTCCTACCAAGTTTGGTTGAATTCCGATCATGGGTTTTGGAGAAGAAGATGAAAATGTAAAAAGTTAACGGACGACGGACGACGGACGACGCACGACGGACGACGCACGACGGACGATGGACAAATTTCCATCGCAATAGCTCACTCGAGCCATAGGCTCAGGTGAGCTAAAAATCCAAAAAGCTATCCCAAAATAATGTCATAGCATCATTAATATCACTTTTCCAAAACTTGTACCAAAGCAGCACTAATTAATTTCCTTGGGCCAAGGAGGCATCATGTCAAAAGTAGTGCCAAAGCGACACTAGCCAAAAGTGGTGCCAAAGTGGCATTGAATTTTTGTGCCAAACCAGCGCTAGCCAAAAGTAATGCCAAAGTGGCATTGAATTTTTGTGCCAATAAATATGGACTTAAAAAGACATAAAAATAAAATTACACATTGCAATAAATTACTTGATCTGATATCTAATGCATCTTGTCCACTATCTGATACCAAAATCATGACTCAAGAGATGGACAATCTGTCCTAATTTAGTTCAAACATTTTGGCAAGATCATTTCTATAACCCAACTTTTTGTCCCGCTTGGCCAAAATCAAGCCAAACAAACACAGCCAAACGCCACACACACTCTGTGTGTGCCCAATAAACACAGGCAGCTTTACGCTTAAACCAGTGCGCAGCCGACCTAGTCTTGCCTGGGAGGCATAAATTATGACGTCTAACTTCTAAAACAATGGACACGTAAACTTTGTTCAGCTTAGTTTCTCAGCCCAAATTTTCCTGTCACAAATCTACCAAAATTATTACTGCAGAGTACATGTACATGAATGTCATGACACTTGGTACCAAAAAGTAGTAAAGATAAAACCTTGACCTCGATCGAGACTAGGTTTATTTACCCTGCTCTCTCTGTTTTTTTCTCTCTGAAGATCAACAAATCTGTACGTGACTTGTACTGTGTAAGTAAGTCGGCTAACACAAAGTAACTCACATCAAAGTCAGCCGCGCTATTTATACTGCCCGGGGGGGGGCCGGGGCCGCTGACCTAGATACGCGCAGCGTACAATTTGACTACGCGCAATATACTGTAGTGTAATTGGACAAAATTCCACGCATATCATTTACGCCATAAATATTTATCTAACCCAGATTCCATTGTGACGCACTTAAATGCATTGTGACGTAATTCACAGCTAAAATTGCGCATTCAAAGTGTTCAGGCGACTCGTATCACATTCATCTCAATTAGTGAAATTAATCAAATTAGAAACACAACTTCACAGAGAGATTTACTTTCAAAACTAGCTTCAGAAGTTAAGAATGACTTCCAAAAAGAAAACAAATGTTGAATTACTGGTAGAAATAAATTCTACACAGTGATACCAAAATTTACCCCAAACAGAATCCTGTTTGTAGAATAGATTAAAGGGGCAAGGGTAACCGCTACAGTAATAATAAAAAGCATGCACGAAATTAAAGAGAACACAAAACACTGTGATTCTTTAGAACATACACTGAAAAATGTATATCTAATGGAACTCTATGGAACTATGGCATCTTCACTTATTCAGTTTCCATTCAAATAAATAACAATATTGACAGATGTTAGATCAGTGGCGAATTTAGGGGGGCACATCCGGCCCGTGCGCCCCCCCCCCCCCCACTTTGGAAGAAAAGTCTGCATTGTGCCCCCCCCTCCCTTTTTAGAACGAAAACCTTTTTCTTTTTTTTCCTTTTTTTGCTTGTCAGAGAATTATGGATGAAAACTGGACCCCCCCCCCCCACCCACTCGATATCGAAGCCGAAATAGAGCCGTTCCCAATGTCCGATGTGACTGAAATTCAGGTGCTACAGTAATAATAAAAAGCATGCACGAAATTAAAGAGAACACAAAACACTGTGATTCTTTAGCCACTTTGCACTGAGTATTTATGTATAGTTTTAATATTCTTTCAAGTGCAAAATGTTGCCCGGCCCCTCAACACAATCTGGGAACAATTTAACCACGTTTAAAAAAAAACCCAGCTCGTGATTTCAAACAAACAGACGGACAGACAGACAGACATTATCCAAATTATAGTAAGGATTATCATTAATATTAAATTAGAAAAAGCCCAAACGCACCATTTCAACAAAACAGGGGTGGGGGGGGTTGGGCTATGGACAGATGGTGGCATTCCAGTCAATGTGACGTGACCCGATGCTCCTAACACACCCTTACGGCAAAACCGGGGGGGGGGGGGGACTTTGGATGAATGGTGACGTTCCAGTCAACGCGATGCGACTCTACTCATCCTTTCGGTACAAGCCCAGTTGGTTAGCAAGCACATGAGCACTGTTAAAGATACTAGGTGTAAACAAAAATAGCAACAATAATAAAAAGCATGCACGAAATTAAAGAGAACACAAAACACTGTGATTCTTTAGCCACTTTGCACTGAGTATTTATAGTTTTAATATTCTTTCAAGTGCAAAATGTTGCCCGGCACCTGCGACATGGACGCAGATCACAAATGATATTCTTCACAACAGTTCTTGTTTTGAATATGACTTCACATTTCATACAAGAATAATGTATGGACATTTGCTTATTATTCTGGAGGGTTTTTTTGTAATATTTTTACATGTTTTGAATAATGTTTGGAAAGTGACGTTTACAAAGTTATTGACTGGAACGCCACCATTACTAGTCTAATGCCCCCCCCCCCCCCCCCACTTTTTCTAAACATTGTTATTATTGTTATTAACATTAATAATATATTAGAAAAAGGGCGGTGGGCATAGTGAGGGCTTGTTCTGAAAGCATTGCGTCGCATTGACTGGAACGCCACCATTTGTCTAAAGCCCCCCCCCCCCCCCCCCAGTTTTGCCGAAAGGGTATGTTGACTTTTTCTAAATATTGTTATTATTTTCACTAGCAGAAATTACCCGTGGCACCATGGGGGGGGGGGGGGGGGTCTTCTCCTATGTACAGCCCAAGTACCATTCACACTGAAAGGCAATTAGTTTGTTGATGAAACATATATATGAACTAGAAAGGCCGTCAAAGGCGGCAGACCCACGCCTTAGCGGAGCGATTATTCTTGAAACTGCAGATATATTTTTACTGGTTGGTTCCCCTGTCGTGTATAAAAAACCCAATATAGGTTTTGTTTTGTTGCGATTATTTTTGTAAGCAGTAGCCATTCAAAGGGGATAACAAGAGGCACATCTACCCCCCCCCCCAATAAATTTTGCCATATCCAGGTCATAGCTTTGTGTGTCCCCACCCTTGAAAAAATTCTTCTGAAAAAGATATTTTATTATTGAAACATCTCTCCCCTAAAAGTAATTGATTAGACATGTCAGAGAGCGTGGCGTGGTGAGGAAAAAAATGTTAGCAATTTGTATTCAGTGTTCAGTCATGTAAGTGTTAGTAAATGTATTCATGTTCTATCTTTAAATTACATTGCAATTGGGGTTGTTGTTTTTTTTCATCGGGCTTGGATAAAATAAATATGACGACAAAACAAGTTGGATCTCGACTTCAAAATGACATGCATGCGAGGCACAGAGCCTACTCACTCAGCTCAGTCACCACCCATCAACAAAGTCAAAGTGGATACTTGGCGTGCATGTATTCGGCGAACCTCGATCAGCCACCAAATTTTGCAAATCCACACAAATTTTAAAAAAATACAGTTTTTGTATATATTTTACAACTACGAAATCCACTCAAACAGACATAAATGAGTTATAAACTAACTCAAATCTCAAATGACAGGACCGTTATAACCCAAAGAAAAAAAGTTCAATCCTACTACAGTCAGCCAGGCACAGGCACTGCACTGCACTCCCTGGGGTTATGTACTCCGGCCCTAGCCCGACCAGATCGCCGTCACTTCGCGACAGCGCTGTGTATAGTTATGTACGTACAGCTAGCTACACAGCCCACTCACTCAGATCAACACACGCGAACGCTCGCGAGTGCGATAGACTCACTCACGTCGAACAAACTCACCAGATTTTCACCGAAAACAATTAAAATCACGTACTACACGTCCACCAGGATAAAATAAATCACAAAAACTTCCACAACAAAGTGGAAAGAACCGGGGAAAATAAACAGAAATGCACAGAAGATAAGAAATAGAGGAGAAGCCGTAGGGCTAGGGTAGCCTGAATCTAAATGAATTTGTAGATAAAAAAAGGTATCGCGCGCGATAGCTAGCTTTGAATATTCATTGCAGGCTCGTACGGATTTGAAGTGAAATATGGCAAATAATGGGTCTAAAAGTCTTCTAAAATTCATAAACCTGAAATAGACTTTTGGTGAGACGAAGTAATGAGTGTTTTGATTGGCCAAAATATTTCTGCATCTGCAGGCGAAGTTTGGGGTCATCAATCTTTCTAGTTTCTTTCCTGTCACAATCTGAACTGAAGTTCCTATACTTAACTACAGGGTCAAAACTTCAAGGTCACACAGAATGTGCAGGGGTCAACCAATCATCACCAAAATCTAATCGATTCTTTCCCGTCACTTTCTGAACATTCCCTGAAAATTTGGTGCAAATCCGTTCACCCGTTCTCTTGTTATCTTGTACACAAACAAACAAACAAACAAACAAACATACAAACAAACAAAAAAAAAAAACAAAAAAACAAACAAACAAACAAACATACGGAGCCCTTTACATAACCCTGCCGATTTCATCGGCGTGGGTAATAATTGATTCATAGCAGACTTCCCTTTAAATATAGATAGGTTTAATTTAATTAGCATTAGGAAGATATAACTTGAATATCATTGCGGAGTGAAATAAAAATTTAACTATAGAATGGAAAAAATGTATTGTAACACGATGTATTTAGTAAGCAGTCAAGAGGCAATTATTGTAATATAAAAATGTTATCATTACATGTATTAAGTCGAAAATAAATGTATAAGTATATGTACCCTACAATGTACAACAGTATAGTGGAATGTTTAAAGAAGCGAGAGAGAGAGAAAGAGAGTGATACAGTGGGAAACAGTGGTGGGGAAAATGAGTGAGAGAGAGAGAAACAGTGAAAATATGAGAGGGTGAGAAACAGCCAGTGGGAAATTGAGAGAGAGAAAGAGAAAAAAAAGACATGCAGGGGGATAGAAATTATAAAGAATACAGGAGAAAGAGAGAGAGAGGGGGGAGGGGAGGGGGGGGGGGGGGGGGGGGGGGGTTAGCAGCTGTGATGAAAAGTGATAGATTTGGAGGGCTTCCACTGGCATGTTTAGGTTTCTGATATTTTTTCCCCTGGTAGGTTAAGTAGTTATGCATTGAACGAATTGATGAAAATCTTAAAACATACACTGAAAAATGTATATCTTATGGAACTCTATGGAACTATGGCATCTTCACTTATTCAGTTTCCATTCAAATAAATAACAATATTGACAGATGTTAGATCAGTGGCGGATTTAGGGGGGCACATCCGGCCCGTGCGCCCCCCCCCCCCCCCCCCCCACTTTGGAAGAAAAGCCTGCATTGTGCCCCCCCCCCCTCCCTTTTTAGAACGAAAACCTTTTTTTGCTTTTTTTTTTGCTTTTTTTTGCTTTTTTTTGCTTGTCAGAGAATTATGGAGGAAAACTAGACCCCCCCCTCCCTTTTTAGAACGAAAACCTTTTTTTGCTTTTTTTTTGCTTGTCAGAGAATTATGGAGGAAAACTGGACCCCCATATACCCCCCCCACCCACTCGATATCGAAGCCGAAATAGAGCCGTTCCCGATGTCCGATGTGACATTCAGGTGCTACTGCGAGTTGTACTTTAGTTCTAGATTCAGGCGGGATGTTCATTAGAACCGGCAATTTCTGAATGTTGAACCATTTTCAGATTAGATCTAACGTTACATGTACAACCATACCATGTAGATGTATTCTTTTGCTTGTCAGAGAATTATGGAGGAAAACTGGACCCCCATATACCCCCCCCCCCCACCCACTCGATATCGAAGCCGAAATAAAGCCGTTCCCAATGTCCGATGTGACTCAAATTCAGGTGCTAGTTGTACTTTAGTTCTAGATTCAGGCGGGATATTCATTAGAACCGGCAATTTCTGAATGTTGAACAATTTTCAGATTAGATCTAACGTTAATTCCTCACCATATTCTTGTCAAACATGTCTATGGACCTCTGTCGTGTGCAGATGAGTCTGAAATAAAGTCTTGAATTGAATTGTTACATGTACAACCATGCCATGCAGATGTATTCACTGGACGTGGGGAAACACACTGAGTGAACGGCCTAGTGTGTAGATCCACTGTATGTGCGACGTTTCATTCCTCAGCATATAGCCTTACGTGTATTATAGACCGTGCCCAGTGCAAGCGCAGCGTAACGTGAAGCTATCTATGCCTATGTAATTTCGCTGATCCGAAAAAGGTCGAAAGGACGGGGATCTTCAAAGCTTTACCCGGGGCATGCCAAAGGAAGTTACGAATTGTAAAAAACCTTTAAATAATACGACCAAAATACCACAAACCACCCCACTCAGAACAATCTGGGAACAATTTAACCACGTTTAAAACAAACGGACGGACGGACAGACAGACAGACATTAGCCAAATTATAGTAAGGATTATCATTAATATTAAATTAGAAAAAGTCCAAACGCACCATTTCAACAAAACAGGGGTGGGGCGGGGGTGGCTGGGCTATGGACAAATGGTGGCGTTCCAGTCAATGTGACGTGACCCGATGCTCCCAACACACCCTTACGGCAAAACCGGGGGGGGGGGGGGGGGGGGGGACTTTGGACGAATGGTGATGTTCCAGTCAACGCGATGCGACGCTACTCATCCTTTCGGTACAAGCCCTCATTATTCATTAAAAATTCAACTTATAAATAATATAAATAATTTTACACAGTTGGAGCAGGAAAGAAAGATAACGGCACATGGCTTTCTAGTTTCTAATGTTAGTTTGATGCCCTGACTGCTTTTCAATTATTTGGATGCAATACTCAAGTAACAGGGGTGGACGAAGGTAAGCGGGAGTCCACCCTCCCGCACAAAGCTTTGACAGTTCAGCAAATTTTGTGAGAAAGGTAACGGCTTGTAGTACATTGTAGCACCTTTTTAGGCTTTATTCTCTCATATCCCGGCCCCATCTGCTTTTTCTCTCTTGCCTTTAAATTCATTTTTTTCTAGTCTGCGTTTGGGGGGAGACTGCCCCCACCACCCCCCCCCCCCCCCCCCCCCCCCACCACCACGCGCTTGCTGCAAACTCTGCAGTTCTCCAAACTAAACCAAAGAAAGAAATAAGAGAAGAAATATGATTGAAGATTGAGGAAAAGAAGACATAAAATGATAAATAACATTAACAATTATGAATTGAGCATCTCGTGAGGTTCAGAACTTCAGTATTATTATTAGGCCTAAAAAAGTTATAGGCCTAAGTTAGTATTGATTATAAAGTGAAGAGTAGACATGATGATTGATATTGGTAGAAATTAGAAATAATGCTTGAACTTCAACTACATACAATTTGTAAATTAATTGTAAATTTATTTTAATTGTAACTGTGTAGTGTAGACCTACCTTGGCTTCAGACTGAAGTTCAGTTTACTAATTTAGTTCAACTTCAAAGTTCAACTTCAACTCAACTTCAAGTTCAACTCAAGTTCAAAAACCAACATGACCAAAGTCAACAAAGAGAGGAAGACGTTGACTTGTGTTTTCTTTCCAACGCAACGGTTACAGCAATCCGCTCGTACAACTCCTGAAAAAGGGTGAAATATTACGACTATTGCACACTTTAACTTCGATGAAACCAGGCAGCTGGTTTGTGATTATATTTTAAAAAATTGAGTCTTTAAAAATTATCAGTGGACCTCTTACAATGTGATGTAGCTAGCTCAGCTCAGCTCGTTGCATATTTTGTTTTGGAAGGATTAGCCTGATTTCCAATCTTACAATAAAATATGTAGAGTATTATATTTCTAAATGAGCAGCAAGATTTCATAGATTTTTTGGGGAAAAACACATTTAACATGCACACTGTCTCCTAAAGTATAATCATTGTTTTGGATGGAGATGTAATATATGAGTTTTGTTTTCATTTGTTGTTAAAAACAAAAAAGTCTCCTTCGATCTAGGCTCTATCTGGAGGAAAGACTAAAATCTAAATCTTGGACTTGGCCATGGCTGAGGAATTCCACTTGAGTTGTAACTGAAAAGGTGAGCATATCAGTTTTATTTCCCGTACATATGGTAGATCTATAAAGTATATTTGGCTTAGCTATTGATTAGCTATTCATCATGTTTTTTTGTCTTATGACCGTAAGCGTATATCCTTGGCTTGATTTCATCAAAGTCTATACCGATTTCGGCACTCCGGAAAAGCCCGTCTTTGCCCTTCCTTCCCTCCCCGACATGCCAGAGGTCTGGGGGATGGGTGATGGGAGCGCCCAGTGCCCATTAGTGGGAGTCATGGGAGTGCTGACTACCTCTGCACGTCAACAGACATGACAGACAACAGGTCAAAGAAAAAGAGTCTTTGACTATTTTGGCAGAGCCCACTCACACTCGAGTTTATTGGAGATAACCTCGCACTCTGTACCTTTGTACCACGAGGAATTGCGGCGCTAGCCTAATGGGAATGCACTTTTGACAAAAGTTTTGTATCCAGCCGGCATCTCCAGATCTCCACTCCAGTTTTACTTAACTAATTACTCAATTAGTTTTACTTTTTTACTTTTACTAATTTTTAGTGAACAAATTTCCGTCAAAATTTCACTGTTCACAGAATAATCACCAACGTGTATCGCATCTTGCACCTGAATTTTAATCACATGAGACAGAGGGAACCCTCCGTTATTATGGCTTCGATGTCGGTTGTCGTCGCTCAGCATGCTCAGGAAGGTCTCTCTGCTGTATGCTTCGTGCCGATACTCTTAAACTGAAGCTAGCAATCAAAATTTAAGCAAAATATCCTACTAGGTGCTAATTGCTATATGATTATGGTATCCTCCTGGTTTTATAGCGCCTATGCCGCCTAGGCCTAGCCTATTTTGCATAAAGACACCCCAATGCTGATGACATTTTTGCTTTCTTTGCTTGTCAGAAAATTTTCTGAATATGGCTCTCCCTCACAAATCCATTGGATCTGGCACTGCTTATACAAAGTCATTTTTTGTTTATGTAGTAGATGCAGTGGCGTAACTGGACCTGGCTTGGCGTCAAGAGGGGCAAAACTTCAATACAATACAATAAGCATTTAGTACGCCCTTCCCATAAGGCTCGGAGCGTTTACAAAATATTTAAATTATAGAACACCTTATAATTTGTATATAAACACAAATCAGAAAACTCTTCAATCGTCCATGTGGGAACTACCAGGTGGTTTTATGGAGACAAAATGTAATGAATGTACCTGTTACAAAGTTTGATAGTGGATTTAAAATAAATATGATTTCACAGCTTTTTTAAAGGTCTTTATGGATGCTGATTGTCTAATGGTCAAGGGGAGAATATTAATAGACTTTAATTCTGCAAAAATAAATGAATAGTTTACCAACACAGGGATATTTTGTTTCAGTCAGAATTTTAGAAATAAGTTGTTTAAAATAACTGATGAAATAGTCATACAAAAGCCGTTTTTTCATAAGATTTCAAGTTGTTAAAAGACATATAAAAAGTATATGAGCCGCCATCAAGCACTCATAGCTACATTCCTATACTTCGTGTGTAGAATCTAGGCAGTCATACGGCTCAACTTTTTCAAACACCACTGCACAAAAGTCACCAACATTCACTCAAAATCACCGATGTTGGAAAAGATGATTCCAAAAATGAAATCCGTAATTTACTGTCGATTCTCGCGAAACGAGCTATCGGAGTCATTGTGTACATTTCCTGGTCGCTGCGGGCGCTGACATCTCCCCAAAAGAATTTTTTCGTTAAAAATTCGTTCCCTATCCCGTACACGGAAAAGTCCTGATTTTCTGTGTGCGCGATCGTAGAGAACGATGTGCGCTTGCGATCCCGAGTTTCTTCGTGGACAAAAATTTTAGTGGCCGATTTTAGTCTAAGACATTGGCGGTATGTAAACAACACGCGATCGCGAAACAAATCGGCGGGGATTTCTTCGGTTTTGGGCATGATTTTGACTTTGGATTTTGCTGGAAATATGGAAAGTTCTTCCTAACGGCCATTTGATGTAGGAGTGAGATTTTTAACCCTAACTAGGCCGGGGTATTTTGGGAGTTCTTATGGCCGGGGGAGGGCCTCTCAGGCCCCCCCCCCCCAAGATCTCGGCAACGGTTGACTCTGCGCGCATGAAATTTGGCACAGATGTAGATTAACTTATGTAGAACACAATCCCGGTGTAATTTTTTCAATATTCTTGTTCGTTTTTTTTTATTAATTATTTTATTACATAATATGCAAATTTTTTCAGTTTTTTTCTCAAAATGGTAAATTTTGCTATATGAAGATGAAAATGGATTGAATATTGGCTGTAACTGGACCTCTAAGACTCACAAATACATAAAAAGAAAGAAAATTGGGTAAAACGGTGTTTTATTCATTAATATTCATTAAAGGAGAATGAAACCCATGGTACAATCTGTAGTTATCTGCAAGGTCATTTATAACTAAGTAAATCCCCATAGGTTTCATGTTTCTACGATTTTCCAATAGGGAGAAAATTCATGGAATTTGAGAGTCTCGAGCTAGTGAATTGGCGGATCTGTGAGTAGCCATGATTTCGTATGGACCGCTGCCGATCGCGGGGTATGACGTTTTTGCGGAATGCCCTAGAACCGCGTATGATTGGGCAATAATGGTTGTTGATTCGATTTATTTTTTAAACAAAAAAATTTAGCCAAAACTCTAAAAACTTCAATTTTCTGCATAATAAAATATTTGTTGTGTAATAATATTTTTTTTAAAACAATCATATGTATATTTTTTTAAATAAGTAATTAAAATAATATTATATTTAGCAATCTTCAAATCGAACGCTCGTTCACGATCGACACGAATTGTACGTAGTCTTGAAGTGCAGACTGCATTCATGCCTACGCGTACGTGCGGCATTAATTGTGTAGATAGATCTATATATTTGGCGAGCGTTCTCAAAACTTCGATTTTATTTGGAATTCCAATGCTGATCATGTGCAGAGTAAATGAGAGGGGATCATGATAACACCGAACATCATTATTTTATTACAATATTCTCAACAATGGATGGTCCGAGGGCCTATGACTTCGAGCCAGTCTTTACTGCACAAGAAGTTGAACGTCGAAGACAAGAACGAGGAGGTGCAGATACCAGTAGCAGTAGCGACGAGGACCGCCCAGCTCCCCCGAACCTAGACGATCGCATGAGCAATAGTGACTGGTGCACTTGCGGGAATTGTGAGCCTCTTGATTCACCGGTGCAGTGTGTCTGCTGTAATGAAGTGAGCAATTGCGACAAGTTTTTTGAGACTGAAAACTGTGTAATAGAGCATGTCGATTTTCAACCGGTGTGCATGCATAAAGCCGTTCTCAGAACAGCTCTGATTGCCCGTTTGGACTGCCGGGGACATGTAAGAAGGAGATTACCGCGGGAATTACAACATGAGTAAGTCAGCTCAGCCATTCATTTATCACTAATATCAGTCTCAGTTGCAGGTTACTAGTTTTCCTAGTTAGAGCAGGGCTCTCACAAATTTAAAAATTACCAGCGGTGTTTTACCTGTGATGAATTTTTCAAGAACTGCAATTACGCGTGGTGCTCCATCTGCCAAATCTAAGAACGGGTGGTGTTAGCACCACGCGTGTTCCACAGTGCCGGGGGCCCTGACTGTTAGAGTAAGAGTAGCTCTTGCTGTTTTTTTTTTCCACCTCGTTCCGAGTCAGATGTCAGACAGATCATGTCTGACCGATACTAGAACCAACTCTCGTTCTGCTGTCTCACTTCTGCAGTGCGTGTTGAACTGGCATTAAAATTATGAATGATTTTGAATATGCAATTTCACCACGGTTTGTTGATCAAGAAAATAACCTTAAAGTCTTCCTTCGGGATATATAAAATGTACAAAATTAGTCAAACTACCAAATTGACTCTATCCCCGTCCCCATGACATGTTACTTGTAGATTTTGAATTGCTGTGCGCAATACATCCTTACCTTGGACTGGAGTGAAATTGTAATATTTTGCATTTTTATATTTTTTCTCCAGGTCATACCGATACGGAGCATATCGCATGTTTACCTATTGGACACACGGCATTCTTGGGAAAGGGAATAGACGAGTCATCCCTGCTTGTGTGTTGAAGACCATTCGTCAGGCTTTTCCTTCTGATGATGGACGCTATGTTGGATTTCGACAAGGCCCAGATGGAGAGCAGGTGCCAGTTATGGAGGAACTTGCAATATGATGTAAATTTGATGCTATGCACAGACTATATGTTGCATCATTGCTTGTTTTTTTAAAGTTGTATTTATGTAAAGTAACATTAATTTGTAGTTTGTATAAAATGGCCAATGGCTTAGCTAATGTTTTGTTAACAACAAATAAACATGTTAAATTTCAATATCGGTGGCCCAATATATAGGATAGGTTAATGTAAAGAAAAATTTAAAGAATTAAAAGGGTTGGTCACACTACAGGCACTAGAGTTGCGAAAGGTTACGATGACTTGTGAAAATTTATCACAAGTGACTGCAAATGAATGCATGTTCATCACATGACATTTGCGATCATTTAGAAAACAGAATTTTTGAAAGTATGTTCACCCGTGTTTTCTTGCAATTAACCATGTGATTGCATGGATGTTTTACAATAAACATGCATTCATTTACGTTCATTTTTGGTAATTTGTGGCAACTCATAACCTTTTACGATTCTTGGTGTAACCAACCCCTTATTAAAGCATATGATCAACTGAAGAATGCTCTGGATTAGAATTTTAGTATTTATTTTGTACAGAGGATAACCCTTACAAAAGATATACATGTACTAATTTTACCCCCATTTTTTAATGTAATATTTCAACATATCTCTGTTTTATAAGGCCTATAATTTTGTAAATTGGTATGCTTCTAGACACTTACGTGAAAGTGAACATATTATCCAACTGGAAAAAAAATTCCTACTGGAAAGTTTGCAATTATTGATAGTCCCACTTTGAAAATGTAGCAACCAACAACTAGATACTGGATGCGTTATAACTGGTCTGGCTGCTAGCACACTTATATTTACTTTCTTGCAAGTAGGTTTAAAAAGTTATGGTGTCATTTATGAACCAACAAAAGTTGACACAAGTGTACATGTATGATTCTATTTCATGTGAGTTCAATGTGTGTTTGTATTCCTTATTTATAATACCTTGTAATTATGATTTAGCTTCATTTAAAGTTTGCTCTCAGTACATGTATAAAACATTTAAACGAGTACCATACCTTGCACCCACCTGCTGTCAAATGATTGGTAATTTCCATAGTATTCTGGTGTTCGGGCTTCAGATGCAGACATGTATGTATCTTGAAATGCCTGACCCTTTTCATTTTTAATTCAAGTCTGTTGGGAAATGTTCCAAGAAGTGCGTCTAAAAACAAAAAATTCATTTAGAAATCTGTAAGCATTGCACATGTTTACTTCCTCTACATTTCTGCTGTAATCACATAATATTGAAGCAATTCCACCGGTGACAGCTCGAAATGCTCACACTCACAGTAGTTATTAGTTTTTCCTTGTTCATTCTGGTACATGATCTTGTATACTTGTACTAAAAATGTTTTTGTCACATTTTTAGCTCTGGACATTTCGATAGTATACATGTACATGCCTGTAAGTACACTGTACGGTATGTAAGTTTGCATCTTGGCATTTGGCATACATGTAGTACAGTCTGCTCTCGTTATAAAGAGCACTGATATAACAAACTCTCGTTATAACAAGGTAAATTTTCTGGTCCCAACTCTTTGTATTCTATTGTATTTTAGCCCTAATATAACAAGGTTTCAATATACATGTAGAGAGGTAATTTCTCTGGTCCCAAGCACCTTGTTAAAACGAGGTTCCACTGTACATTCAATTCCTTGAAAACTCATCGTGACTTGTTCACGTCCATGTAATGATCAGTTTATTTTATTAAAAGTTGACATATTCGGACTAAAAATTTAATGTGTGTACGTTTTGATGTTTCGCAGTACTGATAGAATTTAAGAAATTTGTACAAGATCACTTTTGTGGAATCCAAGCATATGCTTTTATTAATGTTAACATTTCAGGGAATTCAGGCCATATTGGAAGTTATTTGGTCTTCTAAATGTACTTTGATGCAAGTCTTGTACATGTACAAGGTGATTGTGCTCGGGTAACTTATAGAATATTTGGAATCTTTGAAATTCTGTTATAATTCTGTTTTTATAGCGCATATCACCGCACATGCAGTCCCTATCATGCGCTTGCAGGAGAAAGAGAAAAGAGAAAGGAGCAAGAGAGGTCAAAGTGAGAAAGACATTTAAATTCAATCTTAAACATTATATAGACAATGAGAATAGCATCTCATAAGGACATGCCAGTGCAGAAAAATGCAGCAATATGTAACCATGCACTTTAGGAATATAACCATCCAATAGAGAGAGAAAGAGAGAGAGAGATGGGTGAGAAGTTCAGAGGGTGGTAGAACGTGCTTATAAATCATTAATGGGGCCAACAGGACAAACATCAAATAAAGGAATTAGAATGAGCGGGAGAGTGATAGAGAGAATGAGCGGGAGAGTGATAGAGAGAAGGAAAGAGAGAGAAGCAATGAAAGATGAGAGGAAAGAAGGTAGAAAACATGCTTATAATTCGGTAATATTAGTGAAACTATAACATATCAATAAATCATTATATGGCACTAAGAATGATTCAATACAACCATAAACCAGTAAAGTAACATGTTCCCACGTGTGTTTTATTGTTCTTTGCTGTAGGCTAGTGTAATAATGGTACATTCTTTTAAGCCCATCTAAAGATGCTTGTTATGACAGGGGTCCCTGTGCATTATTCTGATCTGGGCAATCTTACAAATATGTAAGGATGAGACAATAACAATATCAAATCAGGAACAAAGATGAGGACAAATTGGTCAGTGGCGGCTCAACCCCCCCCCAAAAAAAACCCAACAAACAAACATGAAAAATCATGTAAAAACGTATAGAAAAATGGCAATGATGGCCCTTCAGCCCCCCTCCCCATTATTCTGACCAAAATTAGGAAATGAAAGCATACCTACACTTACCCCCCCCCCCCCCCCCCTCAGCAGCTCGATGGGAAGTTCAATTTCTCGGAGGTTGGTGCCGGCAACAAAAAAGTTTTCATGACCTCCCCCCCCCCCCCCCACCCTGGCTTGACCCTCCCCCAGACAACCCTGGATCCGGCACTGAATTTGGTACAGTACATTGTACAGCATATCACAACAAATTCAAATTATAAATTACATGTATTTATTATTACCGAGTTTCTCACAGTAAGATAGAAATGGGTCTTTGTTTACAATAGTTGGTATACACAGTTGCTCTCTTGCTGTAGCCATACCTTCACTTTTGTACAAAATGGATCCGCACTAAAATAGTTGTGTACATGAATGATAATTCATCAAAAAAAATAAAATACATTAAAATCTTACTCTTTCCTTGTATATATGCAAATCTGAATTTGACTGGTGTTCTTCTGTCATTTGAGACATACTGTTCGTGAACCCCAAATTAATGTATCATGGAAAATAGTACTTGTTACATTCACTAAAAAAAATGTAGTTTGAAAGCACTTGATTATCAAAGAAATTTGAAGCTAGACAGTACACAATGAGATGAATACATTACTTTTCATAGATTACTATGATACATGTAAGCATGTCTGAACAAAGTTGAAATGTAGCACTCGAGCACCTGCTCTTGTCAACCCTTTTCCTTTTTAGATTCCATTTGCAAAGTGACACTTCACGATTCTCACTTTTAATAGGCGACAAGATCAATTTAATCACCAGGCAATGATGCAAAATCATTTTACATGCACACTCCTGTGTAACACTCATTACAAGCCGATACGAAAAGATAATGTGAAACAAAAAATAAATAAATCACGCATTCCAGATCGGAGTTCCAGCTGAAAGACAGTACATGAGCCAAATCTTGCTAAATCTTGTTTAAAAATACATGTACATCATACATTTGCCCTCACTGAATTTGCATTTTACACTTCTAACAAAGCAATGTTAGACAAGGTAACTTCATATTCAATGCCCTTTCACATTCGACCTTAAACTCGTTCACTACAAATATGTACATGTACAATGTAAAAAAAAAAAATCCTACCTTTGGTAAGGCATTGATCCTCAATTACCAAGTCCCTCGGACAGGACTTAAAGCCGTAGGTCCCCCTGGCTGCTTACTTACAAGCATGTAATTGCTTTCTTAGCAGTCAGGTAAAACAAATCATACAATCATACATAAATTTTGCTTTCTAACATTCTTATCCCCCAAAAAAGGTTTTAATTGAAATGTTTTCTTCACAATAAATTAACATACATACATGTACATGCTTGGACGTTTTGAGGAAATTTGTGGAGTGTGAAGGGTACCAGGTTTCATCAACATACTTCTATAAGGTAAGAACCTTTTTGCCAAAAGACTAACATAACGACTGATAGAGCAGTTTCCTTACTTCTAATTTTAATCATTACATGTAGCAGGTGTTTCATTATGTCACTAAAACTCATTAGGGGAGTCATGTACAATTTCATAAAACAATTGAAATGTAAATTAATGTTCCTGACGTGAACAAATGTCGGCATGTTTCAGGCAACTATGATATTGTTTTTATGCTAAAAATGGCACAGAACTAAATATCACGCCCTCTTTACTTCTGTATGATTGCCTTTTAACTATTTCACATCAATGCAAATGAATAATTTTACATTTATGAAACAACATATTAAAATCACACATCCTGTTTGCTTTATGGAGCAATGCCAAGATCAAGCCATTGGAAAATTAGAACTGGAAATGCATAATGCTCATTAGTTATACCAAGTTTTTTTTTTAGAAAAAAAAATGTTTCAGATGGAGTGAACGTTTCCACTTTTCATACCAACATAATCGGTTAAAGGAAACTAAATACTGACACACAAAAATATGAAAAATTGAAAATACACACTGAGCTTCATAATAGGGAATAACATTAAGTGGTAGTACTTGACAGTTCTTCACCAACCAAAATGTTCTTAGATGCATGGTATGCTAATGTTTGTAATATTCAAGCTGTCTCCTTTGAAAATCTAGATGTAGCTTTTGCAAGCAGTTCTTCTCGTGATGGACGCTGAATTGGGGCAATGTTTTGGGGTAGCTCTGGAATGACGGATGCCTCTACTTGAAATTTCCCAGACGTGACTTGGAGTACAGCAACCATTAGGTCCCAGAGGTAGGTGTAGTCCTTGTCTTCTGGAATTCGAGATGCGATCCAGTTTTTTGCTGCTTTTGAGTAGGAAAATTTGAAGCGTCGATCTCCTACATTTGCAGTACCTTTCCTTGCTTTCTTTACTGTTGCCTGGGGTCGCTTCGTATTTGAATTATGATCCAGCACAGCAAGCTGTGACCTGGCCAACATACCTGGATACCGGAAGTGTAGTCTTTTGGGACAATATTTCAGATACAAGTTGTGGTATGACTCGATGGCACCCGTGTGGCAAGCCAGTGTGAGCTGTCGGAGATCCTTCACCAGTCTCTTGTCGAAGATGATATCTTGGATTGCTTTGTGTGACTTGGACCCAGGAGTGATCCATTTTTTGGTAATTGACTGCTCTGGGGTCAACGGAGGGTGTGCACATTTATGAAACTGGTTTGCAGAATTCCAGCGGTGTATATTACATACGTGGTGCGTGACTGACTGGATCATTTCCACCAGCTTTTCTTCGTCCCTGTCACAATTTTGGCATGCCCACCAAATGTGATTTGTGATTGATTTGATCCAGTTTCCTAATTCCTGGCAGTCCTTTTGTTTAGCCTTTGTTGAGAGCTTCTTCGTGATCGTTTTGTTCAGGTGCCAGACATCAAATTGATGCTGGATGTTGCCATATTCTTCTCTGAGTAATTTCCGTATTCCAACATGTCGATCTGTTGCTACAACGTTCACATGTAGCCCAGCCTCCAGCAGTGACTCTAGAGCTCTTTGGCATCCCACCTTCTCCATTCCTACAGAGCTTGTCGCCTGGCTCACTTGCGTCAGTGCCATAGCCAGAATTTTGTGTGTTGACATATCTATGTAGGTATATGTACAAAATTTGGCATTGTAACCAGGGGAATCACATCGGCCATCCCCACAAATGGTGAGTTGGGTGTCGGCAACTGCTTCCTGTTCGGAACGGATGTGGGATTGGAAGAAGGTATTAATGGTTGGGAAGAGGATGTCTCGCTGTATTTCGAGGAAAGTGGTGTGGGACAGGAACTGTAAATTCAGGAGATGTGTGAAAAAGCTCACATCCTCGTATGTGCACCCGCCGAACAGGAGTGATGCTGATGCTAGGAGATTGCCTGCAGGTTGTCTCCCAAGGGTGGGTTGTGACTTCCATGATATGTTGCTGCCGCAAACACAAGTGGCCGTAACTGCTACCATTGTCCCAACAAGAAATTTTTGAACTTCGGTAATGTGTCCCCCATTACAGTTTGTGCACTTCATACGGTGTATCATTTGATCTAACTGGCTTTCGAAAACGATGAATTTTCTGTCCATGCAGAAATGCAGTTCATCGGGGTCCTCGTCAGTGTCTGTGCTTGAAGAAGAAGCATTTGATTCGTGGTGAGAAGAATCTTGTGAGGTCGAAGGACTTGACGATGATGACAGACCTTGACTCAAAGAATAATCATCTTCACACTCCCCATTGCCGGTACTCAACTTCGATGGTGATGGCTGAGGCAGTATATCTGTGAGCTCTGGCACTGTGATATCTGATGAATCTAGATTCACTGAGGGAGATGGAGGACAGGGAGAAACTGACAGAGGGATTCCTGTTGGTTCTGAAAAAGATTCATCTTGTGGGACAAGAGATGTCAAAGTCTCTTCAAGAGGTATTGCATCAGGTGTGGTTGGGAGATCAAATGTGGCTGGTGCGCTGGTGTCTGGAGACAAATACACAAAGGATGGTTTCAGCAGAACTGGAAGTGTTGATGGATAAGTGTGGTCTTTTTCAATATGTGAGAAATCATCTGGGCACTGTGTTGACTTGGTCTCCATGTCCTCCATGTCAAGGGTAGAACGTGTCTGCGTACTGGCATCTACAGTCATAACTCCTGTGGCTGAAATGAAGGGCTCCATTTTCTGGAAAACAAATATAGAAAAAAAAATATGTCAAAGCATGCCCTAAGGTCTTAACCCTAACTAGGCCGGGGTATTTTGGGAGTTCTTATGGCCGGGGGGGGGGGGGGGGGGGGGGCCCAAGATCTCGGCAACGGTTGACTCTGCGCGCATGAAATTTGGCACAGATGTAGATTAACTTATGTAGAACACAATCCCGGTGTAATTTTTTTAATATTCTTGTTCGTTTTTTTTTTATTAATTATTTTATTACATAATATGCAAATTTTTTTTTTCTTTCTCAAAATGGTAAATTTTGCTATATGAAGATGAAAATGGATTGAATATTGGCTGTAACTGGACCTCTAAGACTCACAAATACATAAAAAGAAAGAAAATTGGGTAAAACGGTGTCTTATTTTAATATTCATTATTATGCAAATTAGCTGTCATGTGTATTACAAGCCAATAATGTATTTCTTTGTTTTTAATCTTATGTATTTTTTTATTTTTGAATTTTAATGTATTCTATTGTTTGCCAACCATAAAGCATATTTGTTAAATGAATATTATGATAAACAAGAAATTGTAATTCCTAGGAATGGTTACTGTTTTGCCATAGGCTAATACACACATGAATGGAGAATTTGATCATTTTGCTTGACATGTGATCAATAATTGTAATCTGACACCAGAACCGTATGACCGATCCACATAAATGAGGTATCAAAATGTGCGTGAAACATCAGGGAAAAAAGTCATGAAATTTGAGCGCGAAAGATTCAGCCGTCGCGAGGCCACATACAAAATTCGGGAGGGGGGGGGCCTCCCAGGCCCCCCCCCCCCGGCCTAGTTAGGGTTAACACCAGCAATGGGTGGCCAAATCACTGTGCTTAACTTTACAAAATGGTAATATGAAAATATAATAACACTTTCTTATTCATAAACAATACTACCTGTGATTGGCTTGATCAAGCATTACATTCGCTCTAGACTATTTCGTTCTCAAAATTCTTCCTTACTTGTCATTCCTAGGCTTAATACAAAGTGGGGGGAGCAAACCTTCGCTTATGCGGAGCCGTCAACATGGAAATAATCTCCCTCAATGGATTAGAAATAGCTGCTCAGATGAGGTCTTTAAAAAAAATCTTGAAAATTATCTGTTTAATTTGGCCTATAATTGATTGCACTTTGTTTGTCAGCATTGTCATCTTCTGCACAAGTTGCACCTTGAGCACTTGATCAAGTGGCTTTAGCGCCTTAAGAATCTTATATAATATCATTTTTATTATCATCATTAAAAGGTTAAGAAATTTTCAAAAATTTCTTTCAAATTCATAGTTTGTTAACAAAACTGAAGGTAATGTTTCTTTTATTTTCATTTTGTCGGGCCACTTAATTTCTCTTTTGGTTCAGGAAATTTTGTTTATTTAGTGGCCAAAATGGGCCTAGTTATACAAATGAAAATTGGCATGGAGATCTGACTCAGAGAAATTTAAAATATCAGATTTACTATTTGGCACTCAGCAAGTTGATAGCCTAAACATGAAATTTAATTTGGAGTCCAGAATATTTCTTTTAATAACTGGAATATCTTTCACAAATCATAATTTTTAAGACTCTGCTGCTGACATATTAATTATTACTTTTGTTTTAGGCTAATTTCTGTTGACCTGGCTGCATACACTTTTGATAAGATATAAAATCAACTTTATAGCAGAAACTGAAACTATATGGTGTTCTACATGAGTGAATTTCATTATACACATTTACAGCAGCTGTAATCTACAATTTGAGTAACTCCTTTAATAGAGTTAAATAACAAATTATGCACATTAAAGGAAAAGTAGAATTGTACCTTCAATGGAGAGGAGTGTATTGGAAATGATTTCAGGTTTCTAGTTCTCTTGTGCTGTCGCCTTCGCTTTCTGGGTGGATGGGAAGGCCATTGTGACTGCTCCTGTAACAATAAAAAGTGGTACATTAACAAATTATTAAAAAGGGGGCCATTAAAAACACTTGCATACATCATTGAAGGTATATTAAAAAAACATTAAATTGCTAGCCTGAATCTGAAACAAGGGTCAAATTGTATCTAAAGGGAATCACAATGTAGCAAGAATGGATGAAAAATATTTTGCACAATTTCTCATCTGTTGGTTTTCCACCTGAAAGGATCCTATTTATACATCATTCCATGAAATAACTCCTTTTACATGTGCTGAATATTTGAAGTTCAAAATAATTTGTGTATTCGTCTTCAAGAAATATGCACTAAGTACAGTCCCACATATGCCAGTATATTTACATGCTTTGCCCAAGTGGTGATTTAATTTGAAATTTCTTTGGATTGAATAGTTCACCCTGTTCTCAACAACGTGTACCAGAATTTCATTTTCTGAAAGTTAAGCAATTAAGGGGGGGGGGGGGGGGTTATAAACAGTTTCTGTCAAGGTGAAATCATACTGCAAAAATTCCTGATCTGCAGAACTGATTACCTTTAAGATCAAGTAGGATAATTAATGTAATCATGTTTACTTATTGAATAATGTACAGGTATAAAACCAAGTGCAAGCATTATATAGCCATTCAGGGATAATGGTGGATAGAGTCTGCACGTTTATAAGTGTAATAACTTAATATAAGTATAATTCTTCAAGATTGAAGAACAATAATAGGTAGGTCTGTATAAATTTCCAAAAATATGTGAAATTATCATGTCCATTAATTTACATACATCACTTGGATGGGAGCTTGAAGATGGCTGTGGGTCATCAGGTGGAATGTTGGTTTCTGGATCTCTGCCTTTTTTTCCAGGAGGACCGGACTGTAAAAACAAAAGAATATACATTAAGTAATATCTTTAAGACAACCTTAACCTTTACAACAATCTATTTATTTCAGGACAGAGAATGACTTCAAATATTCAACCCATCCCTTTTCTATCTGGGCAATTTGAGACCCTGTTCTTCAGTGTAACGCTTTGTCTGATCTCTGCAAATTTCGTACCAAAACTTGCGCAAGACTTCACAGGATAAAGAGAGGACATGTTCTTATAGTTTCTGTGCCAGTTCTGCAGTAATTTCAAGGGGGGGGGGGGGGGGATTAAGTTTGAAATTATTAATTGACCCCCCCCCCCCCTGTTGGATTGTGGTTAAACAAATTTCCACAAAAAAATAGATTGAAATTCTTACATCTTCAAATTTTTATTTTCATTCTCCTGATTAATAGGGCAAATTACCAATACATAGGAACTTATTCCATGGATAAGACATATTCACACAGTTTTAGTTAAAAATCGAATATATACCTTGGACCGAGACTTCCTTTGTCTCTTGTAATTGCGCTTCCTCCCTTTTGGCACTTGAGACAGCAGCTGCAATCGACTCTGTAATAAAACATGACTATGCTTGTAAATAACTGAGATACTTCTTTTAAAACTACAAACCTCCAGGAAAAAAATAGTGTTTAGAATTTGTTTTTAGTATACTTTGCAGGTGCATACTTTTTAATTCATTGCTCAATAAAAGACATCTGCAGCAGCTTGATTTAAAGTAATACAGAACTTAAATGTCTCAGCTGAATGATGAATAGAATGCCAAGAATAATTAAAGAAAAATATAATTTCACATATTTTCTTGATGAATGACTAGAAGCACAATCATAAACCATCCTAAAATATATTCACTGACATGACAGTTTATGGAAAACCTTTATCATGAAACCAGCAATCAATAATTTTTAACTTATTAGAATTAAAATTCATTAATAATCAATGCATCAATTTTACCATATTTGGGGAAATTTTGCATGCATACATGTTAATATAGCATAAAACGTGTTAACACAAGGTCATGAAAAATGAGGTACTTACATCACTTGGGAGAGGTGAAGAAGGTGTGTCGTCCGAAGAAATATCACACACCGACGCTTTGTCTCTACCTTTCAAGGGACAAGACTGCAAAAAAAAAGAAAAAAAAAGATAAACAAAATTACGACATATCAATCAAACATTGTACTTATTGACATACACACCCTGATATGGTGGCAGATTGTTTCCTGCTTGAAAGAATAAATAACAACTCCCTTACCACTTCAGCATAAATTATTTCAGAATACAAAAAATAAAATAAACACATAGACATGAAGGAGTAGGGTAGATGAGAGACATCATAAATTGATTATCAGATAAACAATGTCAAATGTCAATGCTGCATGAGCAAGCTACAATGTAGGAATAAATTCATCTAGCGTCAGTAATAGTACATGTTTAATAATAAACTTACATGTACACCACCTTGTGGGAATGGTAAGGAAGGATGTGGACCATCAGAAGGAATGTTAACCCCTGGATCTTCAGGAAGATGAGACTGCAAATGACAAAGAAAAATACATGTATATAGTCGTGACTTCAAAGTATTCACAGCTTTATGGCAAGAGAAAGGGTAATGTTTTCTGTTTGGTTTATACATGTATCATTCTATTTATATCTATTGGTTGTTATTGTTTTAAACTTTTTTTGCTGTTACCTTTAAACAAATGGATGGAAAAATAAAATACCTTAGTATCAAAATTCCAAGGGAATGCAAGCTTCTGGAGCAAAATTTTAAAGCTGCATTTAATTGTCCATAAACCACTATTTTTAAGCTGCACTTCATTTACCTCCTAGGATACGGTAATGTGTCTCACTGTCTGTTTTGGTATACTTAAACAAAAGACCATTATAATTTGTCGCTTCGTTGCTTTGTTACCTTTGAACAGACTGAGTAATTAAACCCAAAACCTTACTATCAAAATTACAAGAATACAAGCTTTTGGAATAAAATTCTGAATCTGTAAACCTGCCCATAAGCCATTATCGGTAAGGTACACTTTACCTCTTTGAATATGGCTTGCGAAGTCTTACATGTAGGTTCATTCCTGGGTTTGGCTTGCGAAGTAGAGGGTTTATCAGAGGACGTCAGGACTGACTGGATGAACTAGTAAGTATACAGAAAAAACAAATTGTTTTAGTTTTAAAAAAATACATGACCACATGAGAAAAAAACAAACTGATGCTGTATCACCCAGGAGTCATATTTACAAGTGGTTAATGGAAATCATATTGAACATTCAAATAAAAAATAATCCAAGTTTAACATTCAAAGATGTAATGTTATGGATGGATGGCTTAAAAAAAAAAAATAGGCCTACAAAGTACAATGTGTAGTACATGCAGAAATTGTGATTTTTAACATTACATGTAAATATCATAAAAGATGTATATTCAGTTTGAAACTAAACACATAAAAAGAAAAATCTTTGCCATAGATTGTTTAAGGTATTTTTATGTACATGCAATTCAATAAAAAAAAGCAACATAAATAGAAATGTTCTATAGACGATTCTATACAATACAGATCACTAGCAAACCATCCGTGAAATGGCAAATGTGGGACCACACGTCCCACATTTGCCATTTCACGGATGGTTAGGTAGGCAAGATCTTGCCACACTAAACTTTGCCTGTAAATATCCAACCTCGCTGAAATCACTTGAAAATGCAATATTACATGTACATGCAAATAGAAAACGCTGCAGATTCTGACGTTTTCAAAATTGCAATTTGATGTTAACTTACGCAAATATGCCCACGAATGACGAATCCACACTGTCTTTTATTAAAAAGTAAAAGTTTTAGTAAAAGTTTTACCTCTCATTTTTTATTTTTTATCTACTTTATTTTTTTCGGGGGGGGGGGGGGGGGGGTCGCCAGTTATTGCAACCCAATGACATTGTTTTCCCCCTTTAGTTCATGTTTGATATCAAATACATTCTAATTAATACCTAAATGTCGTTCCATGAATGTAAACAAATGCTGTAGATAAATATCCCAATGTACAAATCTAGAGTCTAGATCTAAAGGCGAGTGTCCCCTTCTCTGTGCACACACATAACGGCAAGTTCAAGTTCAAGTTCAAGTTTATTCAAAACCAAACAAACAAATATGAGAATGTAATATAAAAAACAATGGTATAAAGGACATGAATATGAAGTTAATCCAACCGTCAACATCGTTCCTACTCATGACATTACAGCGATAAATATCCATGCAAAAAAAATTCTAAAAATTGTGCTAAATGTCTTATTTTCAGGAATTTTAGTTTAAAAATCCAAAACTGCCTGAAAAATGAAGGAGTGCGCAGACATGGGAAAAAATCAATTTTTGCAACGTCTAAAGTTAGACCTGCGAGTGCTGTCTTTCATGTCTTTTCTTTTGTATGATGCCTTTACCTAATACCGACCTCTTAACGATGTTTCCAACGACTACGCGAAAGATTCTTCATGAAACGTAATGAAAATTCATCAGACTATTACCCAAATACTGGGGAACAAGATCCAGGTACTGACGAGCGATAATACTTGCGCGTTCTTGTAGAAATGACGTCGCAATAGAGTCATCTCATTTTACGCATAGTCGAGAATTGCGTCTTATTTCCGACCCCTGCACATAAGTCAATGGCAATTTATGAAAAGAAATTATTTTAATAAAAATATTAAAAATTAACAATAAATTGATAATAATTACGTTTTTATTCCTCGTCTTGCTCTATTTTGGCTGTTCTCAACGTTGCTAGGCATTCTACGCGTAGTCCCATGGGTTGATTTGCAAGACGCGCGCTAGATGCCATGATACGCTTAATGGTCGGTATTATGACATGGCCGGTATTAGGTGAAGTGATCATACTAAGCTTTAATTAACGATTAAATGTAGATCTTGATCTAGCATGTCTAGATCACTTTTCTCCAATAAGAACAAGATATTTTACATAATTACTCTGTAGAATATAAGGAATAATATACGGTAATTCATAAGAGGAATTGGAGAAATTTTCCTGTTCAATACAAGTTGAAATGTTAGGTGCACAGTCAGACATAGGGACCAAATCATATAGAAAACACGGAGAGTCTACAAATAATGTGACTTCCGAGTACGGCGAGTTCAAGTGGTCTGCGCGCGAGACTACACTACACAAGCACACATGTGAGAATACTACCACGACTCGGCAAACCAAAACAAACTTTGAAAGTTATATTATACGTACTAAAAGTCACCCTAATTTACTCACTTTTTTCGATTCCAAACGTGAAATTCGCGAAGAAGTTCTTTCCCTTTCCTTTACTGCAATTCGATGGACAAAAATCGAAGGGACGGCGTGCTCTTTCAGCAGTTTTCTTGGCTTCGAGCCCGTAAGCTTTGCTCGTATGTCTTCTTCCCAATCGTCAGTCGAAAAGTGGTCACTGCAGATAACATCATTCCTTGAGTATTTGTAACTGGTTTTCAAAAACTTTTCCACTTTTATCGCGGCCGCCCACTTCCTGAATGATTCTGGATTCTTTTCCTTGTGTGGAATTGGATGGAACGATTTATTTAGCCCTTTCCCAGCCACATTGGAACAACCGAATGCTTGGCAGTAAACCATGATTTCCACGAACGTACACAAGCAATGCACGCAAATCTAGCGCGACTCTGCACGCATCCGGGAACTTTGTTGTTCAGCTTTCCGCAAAAACGTCACAACATCGCAGGGGATCGAGGCTCAGGCCTGCAAAATGGCGATTCCCTGTGAGTTACGCTAGCGGACGACACATGTCCCTCAAAGTTGATTGAAATTGCTTATTAATGCCTGAATGAGTGGGATTTTGTTACGATATGTATTTTTTAATTACCCCTTAATGAATAACCGGACAATTAGCCGTTTCTTTCATTCTCCTTTAATATGCAAATTAGCTGTCATGTGTATTACAAGCCAGTAATGTATTTCTTTGTTTTTATTCTTATGTATTTTTTTTGTTTTTGAATTTTAATGTATTCTATTGTTTGCCAACCATAAAGCATATTTGTCAAATAAATATTGTGATAATAAACAAGAAATTGTAATGATTACTAGGAATGGTTACTTTTTTGCCATAGGCTAATACACAAATGAATGGAGAATTTGATCATTTTGCTTGACATGTGATCAATAATTGTAATCTGACACCAGAACCGTATGACCGATCCACATAAATGAGGTATCAAAATGTGCGTGAAACATCAGGGAAAAAAGTCATGAAATTTGAGCGCGAAAGATTCAGCTGTCGCGAGGCCACGTACAAAATTCGGGAGGGGGGGGGGGGGCCTCCCAGGCCCCCCCCCCCCCCCCCCCGGCCTAGTTAGGGTTAAGGGCTGAATTTGAAAGCAAGGTATTTAAAATATTTATCTTATTTTCCCCCCATATCTTTAGTACATGCGACAGAAAATACCAACTATTTTACAGTAATGTAGCCATGAGTGTATGGAAGCGCTGGAATCTCATCTTTTTCATCGTTACATTCAAAACATCCATAAATTTATGACAGAGTCAGGATCCATCAGGATCCAGCAATATTCAGCCGCAGATTATCCGTTGTCAAGACCATGGTCAAGACCATAGAATCTTAGCCCTGTGATTGGCAAGCGAGCCATCTGTAACCAAGTGCGCGTTGAATGAAACAATGCGCAACCTGTTGCTTCATCCTTGCGCAAACATGCGCATAGCTGTTGCCTAGCTGTGAGAAAACATCTTGCGTGGTGGTAACCAATCGGAATGCTGGAATTGACTTTTTTAAAGACAAAGTGTGTACATTGGTTACATATTGCTGGATCCTGACCCTGTCATGAAGTGCACATTAATGTTATTTCAATCTTTGGAAAGTACAGAAAATGCCCTTTACGCTCATGTCAAATTTGCCCTGGCTCACAATAAACTATGGTAGTTTTGGCCAGATTTATATTTCATTTCATTTCCATTTTTTGTCATAAAAGGAACACCATTTTTTATCAATTTCGTCTTTTATTTTGAACACAATAAAAGCATGTCACAAATCTCTGATCCCTCTTCTTTTATTGGATGTATAACTCATGACAATTGGTGAATGATAAGTAGTCTATTCAATAGTTTGCAAATGAGATGTTCCTGGCTGTTCTTGCTCATTATGTATTCATAGTCAGGCAGAACTGGAAATAAAATAGCGCGCTTTTAGGGGACCTGCGGATTGGCTGTGTAATGATAATCACACCCTAAAGACTTACACAACGGACAAACTTTTTTCTTTTACGAGTGAAATTGTCACCAATCTCCTGGATCAGGTAGCGTATTAGCTAGATATACCCTCACTGATTTCCCATAATTAAAGGGCGGGGGGGGGGGGGGGGGGGGGGGGGGATGGTTTCATGTCGTTCAAGGTTAATGATTCCGATGGTTCATTTACTATGCAATGGGCTTCGTTACATCTAGGTTCATAATTCTGAAAATTAAATGTACGGTATGGGTCTTTCCGAAATAAAAATCTGCTTCATCACTCGGGCCTGCGCTTACACAAGAAATGTGATGAGGGCTCTTGATCTGTCTAAGTTTAGAGCTTTCAAATAATCTGTTTGAAAGTTCGTTTTATCTTCCCAAAATATGTGCACTATATGTGACCCGGCACCACAAAACCACCAAAAAGTTTTTCTGATTTTATCATATTTGGATAGAACAAAGCCTCGGCTTTAAAATGATATATGACTCATTATCATATGACTTGTAAGAGATGTTTGCTGTTATTAAATAGGGAGGAAATGAGCTCTAAAGTTGCGGCCTATTCAAGCGTGCGGAGTAAGAAAACGAGAGAGAAAATCGATAGAGAGTGAATCAAGAGGCCATAGCATCCACTATGAATGAATTGTCGGATTAGGTTGATATTTGGAAGGAGTGTTAAACATAGTTTATTCATTCTATTACCAAGATTTCAAATTGTGAACTTGAGTCATTCGAAAGTTATTATGATGCAAATGAGAGTGTTCTAATGGGAGATTAAGCGTACCTTGGTGGCCTGACATGTGCACAAGACAATGCCTATTCACTCCTTGTTACATAATATTGGTTTGTTACCTGTGTAGTCCTTCTGTTATCATACACTGAACTAGTAATTTAGCCTATAAGTAACAAATAGAACCTACTCTTTTTCTTGTTCACATTGATTAACCTGCGATTTGTTTTACATAGAACTTATACTCCTTCCTTGCTCACATGAATAAACTTGATCGTTCGTTAGCAACAAAATCCTTTTTCAGACTCTGTTTCGTCATCGAAATGGAACTTAAAACAGCTCTGTAATTTGCTTTCGCGGCAATTGATGAGCTGTAATACCAGTATGATGAGAGTGCTGAGAATTTATTCTTTTCTATCAGTATGAAAATCATTAGGGAAAGGGTAATTTAAGGCCCCTGAGATGCAGTGATTTTACGAGGGTAATCTTCTACTACTGTGTTTTAAGCTTCCAGATTTTGATATAAGGTACAGAAAACAACGATCTTTCAGAAAACCAAAAGTCCGAAAATAAAATTTTCAAAACCAAAATTTCCATTTCAGCTGTTTACACAAAATCACGGGTTGCGACTTTTTGGTGGTTTTGGTGGTGCCGGGTCACATATACCCCTCACCAGTAAGAAGCCAGGTCTGAGGGTTACCCATTTGAAATCATATTACTAGTAATTTGTTTCCATATTTTCAATTTTTTTATTCAATTTGAATTTAATGAAATTTATTTCCGAATTTTTTCAATTTAAGTGTACAGAGTAATTAATGAACAAAAACAGTGCACATGTATTTTCAACAAAATTATGACAAAATCATGTAGTACATACATATTTGGAGGACACACCTCTAAAAGCAAAAGCTTGGGGTGAGGGTGCACTTAGTACATAATACATAATAGTACATAATTAAGAAAGTACTATACATTAAAAAGAAAAAAAAGATTCCTAGACCGCTGAGCTTGATTTGAGGGAAGAAGGGGGAAAAAGCGGGGGAAAGAGGAAAAAAGGGGGAGAATGGAGGTGCAACATAAAAGGAGTACGGAAAAGAGAAATATTCACGAAGAAGAAGAGACGGAGAGAATAGCCCCGCAATGCAGGTGGAGGAAGTGTCTTCAACCATCATTATTTTTAAGATGAAGTGAACTGTTTTTTCCTCCTTGAGAAGCTGGCAAGAGATGTGCAGATGATGGAATTTATAGGCGTATACGGGTCCGATTTGGCGGGGGGGGGGGGGGGCTCGTCCTAATATCAACTGGCTGTCTTCTCTCAGACTTTTTCAATTATAACTCCTCGCCTGTTAAAGCACTTAGCTTAAGAGGAAGGATAGGCTTGTTGGTACAGCCCCCATGCAAGAGAGTTTAGAATTTGATAGGCCTATTCAGGCACTCATTATTTGGGGTTGCCGTAATGCTCTTTTTCAGGTAATTCAGGGTCCAAGGTATTCTCCATTTGCAAATATGGTAGCCGTATTCAAACTGTCTTGTTCTGCGCAGGAATGAAGATGGCATCTGAATTTCGCTACCAATTTCGCTTTCGTTCTAGTCTACGTACGAGGGAAAATGATTATGAAGGAAAAATGTGTTAAATTCATTATGAACTCGTATTGATTTCTAAGCGGTTAGTTCTTTAGATTTAGTCTTCATTTTTCAGCACTAAAATGAAAATATTCAATATTCAATATATCAAAAAGGAAATGAATGGAAATCAATGTGCACGAGCTATGAGTTCGTAAGTGCCGGCACTTCATAATCACGACATTGTGCCTACATTCATCCTTTTGATTTAATTGAAGACTCGTTTATTTCTTAAGGTTTATGCTTTAAAATTAAAATTGACTTTTTTATCCAACTTTAGATCCCAATCTAATCTACCAACACCACAATGACAAAGAAGGAGCACAATGACCGGATGAACATGAAGAAACCAAGAAGGAGATCTCCCCCGTCTTCGTCCTCCTTGTGGGAGAACATCCTGCAGTACGACCGGCAGTGGACGCAGCGGTGGGGCATCTGTGCCACCAAGGACTCGACATCCGGGTGGCTTCGTCCAGTCATGAAGGGGCTAGAGATCTCTGGTCATGGTCTTCCATGGTTCACCATCACCCTGGCCATCCTCTATCAGTCGTACCTCTCCAAGAATTCAGTCGTCTTCAATCCAACTGCAAATCTGGTTCTTGGTAAGCAAGTCTCCAGTTCACTCACACATATGCGATGTTATTGTAGATAACCTTGCACTTTGTACCTTCGTACCGCAATGAATTGCCTCTCATAGCAAGTGTGATATATTGCACATATGTGTGCTGGAAAGGAGCAAGATCGCTAGCCAAAAACAGCCTGAAAATTTCACTTGATCAAGATGATAAAGATCCTATTGAAGAATCCAGCATTAAATTAGATATTCTATCATCCTATAATGTAGAAGGAAGTATTTCTCAAAATATTGTTGATTATATTGGTATTTTTATCTCTTCAACTTAGAGGTCATGACCACCGCCAAAATTGACACAGCCCCACATAGTATGGTTCCGTGAGTGTCTCCAGTTGGGCTTATCCACAAAGAAAGGGAAATTTTAGGGATGGTTGAATCCATTTTAGTACTACACAAGTATGAATGATTATATAACTTGATCCCTCAGAGTTAACTGCTGCCAAAATGTGGTACCTATCATGATGGCCTTCAAACATCACTGTGTATATTTACATTGAAGGTTAGTAACAGGACAGAAGAGTTTTGGAGAAAAATTCTGTCCTGGTACCACTTACCAGTGCTATATGAAAATTGGTAATTTGTGTCCTGAGATCACTTGAGAGCAAAGTTCTTGTGGATACATTCTGAGGTGACCAGGGGAGCGTTTCATCAAGCATTTTGTCAGTGATTTTGGCGACAACTGTTATAAGCTACTGAAATCCTTGCATCTAATTGGCTGAGAGCAAATTTGTCGGTAAAAATCACTGACAAAACACTTGATGAAACGTTCCCCAGGTGTGCCCTTTGTTCGGTTGTGATTTGATATAAACCTAAAAATTTTGGTGGATATATGGGTTTGGAACTTTGCATCTGGGCCAGATTTTGGGGACAGCTTTTTGAAACAAGTCTTGGGGATAATGTGGCGCCTTGAAATCTCTAGAAACAATAATAGTAATAATAGTGGCTACTTGAATAAAGCGCTCAGGTCCGTCACGGTGTGACAAGGCAAGTCAAGAACTGTGAACCAATTGTCCAGAAGTTTCTTGTAGCTCCAACTTTGTAATATTGATTAGCAGACAATTCTCATGAAGGAGTGTTTTATCTTTCAATCTACTACATGATAAATCTTAATTTACCATGATATATCTATCCTTTATATGTAGAGCAATTGATCACTGAAGTACAGTCAAACCTGCTTTAGCGACGACCTGTCCATAAAGACCATAACTTTTGTTTCCGTTGAAAAGTGTTTCTCATTGAAACATGTATTAAGGAACCTGTACATAAAGACCACATTCTCACAAAGACCACTTTTTTGTCTCCCTTGAGTGGTCTTTATAGACAGGTTTCACTGTAATTTAAAATCATTTTGATTGCCTCCCACAGGAATGCTGCTGGACCTGCTCGTCAATTTCATCTTAAAAGGAACTGTGAGGCGCCCTCGCCCTGCAGTGAACAAGCCAGACATGCTCCTCACCGTCTCCGTCGACAACTTCTCCTTCCCATCAGGCCACTGCACGAGGGCAGCATTCGTGTTCTATTTCTTTGTAACAACGTTCACGTTACCACTCTTTATGAACGTTTTGATTCTTGTGTGGATGTCAGCCGTTTGCGTTTCGCGTGTTCTCCTAGGGAGACATTACTGGAGCGATGTTATATGTGGGACCATCATTGGACTACTTCAGGGCGTAGTTATACAAAGGCATTGGAAAACATGGGACTTGGAGAGTGACGATTTATGAGTTTTAGTGAGCAATTATCTTAGTGTTTTTTAAAATTTGCAATGAAAATATGTGGTGAAACATTACCTTTTTGGAATGCCAGTTTTTCATTTTCACAGGAAATTGTTCTGTGGTTATGATTAATTCATGCCAGTATTCTTTCATTATTGTGATAATTTGACTATAAATATTTTGTCTGTATGTATATAACTTTTATACTTTGAAATGGAAATTCATGCAATATTGTGGCATTGTATGTAGAAAATTGTAATGCCTATGTAATGGAGGGAGACCTTTTACGTACGTGTATAAAGAATATGAATATGATCACTGTTAACCCTAAAGCAAATATTTAGTGGAACACAGTCACTTTTTATTCATATAATGAGACTATCACATGCTTTTTAACCCATAGACTACGTGAACCAGGTGGCTGCTGTATTAAGCCTATGAGAGTTATAGAATTCAGTAGTCAACAGGTTAATTTGATGGGAGCATCGTGGTATAGTGGTTCATTCACTTGACTCTCAATCAAAAGTTTGAGGGTTTGAATCTCTACCCTGTGAATATGCCTTTAGACAATGTCTACAGTTGTCTCTCTCCGCACATGTGTAAAATGGGTACCTCGCAAGATTTATTATGCAAAATGCGCTGTGCACTGATTATGGGCACTGCAGCTAAAGCTAGGGTAATAATATCTAAACCCATTTTAAGTGCATGGGGACGTTATCATAAAGTATACATGAACGGTTTATTATTTTATTTCTATTGTGATAAAGAGTGCACTCGTTTCCAGTACTATCCAACAATTTTATCTAGGTGAGTCAATGCAAAGCAGTGTGTGTGTTAGTTAGTGCACTAATACTCTTGTGTGGGCTAAAGTTAGCCCACTAAACTTTGGATTTATTTGCCATCAATAATGTCATCGTCCATTCTGCAGTTGTCTGCTCTACAAAATCAGTTTAAAAAGATCTAGGAGCTTTGTTGTATAAAACAAATAATGCATATCTTCATTTGTTCATATGGGATTATCATCTATCAGCTCTCAATGAGCTTGTGTGCACCTGTCGTACTCAACTGGACAGTTTCCAATGAAAGATAGTAGCACATAGCGTCATCTCATGCTGATAGATCGGTATAACAAACTTATTTGCTTGCATAATTTATATATCACCTTTCTTACATAATTTGTCAGTCAATAGGAACTGGGGCCAAAATTTTTGTTTTGCTTATTTCATTTGTTCCGAAAAAACCTATGAAATATACATGTGGTATATGCACAATATTTTGCAAGTAATCAAAATCATAATAAGTTGCCACTTAGGAGGAGATGAGATAAAGGAGCATCCATTGCCATGCCCCCCCCCCCCAGCAAGTTAGGGCCCTTGGAAAAGGGATTTTTCTTGTTCTTGCCAAAATTGATGGGTCACCATTGTCTCAAATGTTTTGCACTCCCCCCTCCCCCTTCCCTCCCCAAAGCCAATGTGTATATATGCCACAGGTCTTTCCAAATATTAGATGGTCATTTGCACTTTTAGCTCCTGGTAAGTATTTTTTTATTTTGTATTGAAACAGGGCGTATCCTGACATTACTGTGTCTTATCCGGAATCTGATACTTTTGACACCGTTTAGATACTCGTATAATATGCATCACTGGATTCAGATATATGAATGACAGGTCTTAAGTCTGTAAAACCAGAAATTTTAAAGACCTTTTGAAAATTGGTGAGAAACTTTTTAAATTGAAAAAAAAATTGTGTTGTCGTGCAGTAATTTCTCAGCGTGGATTTGTGCAAACCTGGGGAGCGTTTCATGAAAGGAAGTTGTCGGATATTTCATCCGACAACTGTTATAAGCTACTGAAATCCTTGCATCTGATTGGTTGACAAGTCCTTTCATGAAACGCTCCCCTGGACCACTTACAATATTTGAGAAAGTGTCCAGTCTTTACTGTTAGTACATGTTGATCATGATCCCCATTCTAGCAATTATTCTTTTGAGCAATGCTGATACTAGCACCACAACCCACCAAATCTATGACTGACAGTATTTAGATGTCTCTTATCAGTGTGTGGGATGGGTATCTATGCATGTGCTGGAATTTTACACAGTATCTGGTGCAAGCGAATTTTAAAGGTGCAGTGCACATCAGAATCTCTGATAGTGCACGTTTAAAGGGGAAATCCACCTAGATATCAACTTACAAACAGATCAGTCACAATTTGAGAAATATCTGATAAGAAATGAGAAGGTTATGAATTTATGAAGTTGTAGTCAATCAAACACTAATTGGCAACTCTGTGACGTACCTCACGAGCGTATCTCCCATTTGCCCTGTACTGAAAAAATCATGGATTTCCATTTTCTCTAAAGTGTTTTAATCATACTTGCATCCTAGACATAATCATTTCTGCTTTTACAAAATCTATTCCCTCATCAAAAACAAGGAAAACAAAAATGTATAAATTTTTGTGTAGGGAGCAAATGGGAGAGGAGCTCGCAAGATACGTCCCGAAGTTGCCAATTTGTGTTTGATAACAACTTTTAGTCATAACTTTCTTATTTCTAATCAGATTTTACTCAAACTTTCATTGATCTGTTTCTTTAATTTTTCTGCTTCTTTTAGAACCAACCTAATATCAGGGTGGATTTCTCCTTAAAGGGGGAATTCAATTCTGTTGAATCTGCTCAATATTATTTTATGCAATTACCTCCATGGCACATGAAATCGGTTTTATCCTATCAAAAGCACATCTTTTTAAAATATGTAGACTGTTTAAATTCTTCTGTCATATCTGTGCATTGTCAGAGGCAATGGCAATGTATCATGATGTTTATATGAAATATCTTTAATGATAAGGTCACCTTCACATCAAGTTGGTTTGAATAAAATCAGAAAGACAATGGAACCTTGTTATAACAAACTCCTTGGGACCAAGGAAATTACCTATTTATATCAAAACCTTGTTATATCAGGGCTAAGAAACAATGGAATACAAAGAAGAGGGACCAGCAAAATTACCTTGTTATAATGAGAGTTATGGGCCAACGTAGATCCCCCTCCCCCCCCCCCCCCCCCCCTTAGGCACAATTTTTAGTGATGTTTTCCTGGTAGCTAGGACCCTTGGCTATCAGAATCTGCCTGTTTGCCATAGAGTTAGTGGTGGGTGTGGCCACCAGGGCCGTTACCATGGCAACGCATCAAGGAAATATAGGAATTTACTAAAATACCTAATATTTCTAATTCAGAAATTTGAAAAATGACTGGTAAGCATCTAAATATATGTATTTTGAGTTTTCTAATTGATTAAAACCAAAATCTAGGTCATTATTTTGAAGTCACGGTCACGTCAAGAAATGGCCGTTACTATGGAAACGGTACCATAAAAAGTTTATATTTTGGAAAAATATCTAAACTTATCAGTATAAAATAGAGAGGTGTCTACACAATCTTAGCTTATATTTTTCTATTAGCTAGGACCCTCAGCTATCATAATTTTCTATAGAGTTCATGGTGGGCGTGGCCGCTAGGGCTGTTACCATGGTAACACATAACGAAATACTGGAATTTAGAAAATACCGTATATTTGTCATTTAACAGCATAAAATATATGGTAAGGACTCTAATATATGTATTTCAAGCTGCCCCACTGATTCCAACCACAATCTGAGTCATTTGAAGTCATGGGCATGTAAAAAAAGGGCCGTTGCTATGGAAACGGTCCCACACAATGCTGATATTTGTGGAAAATATCTATGATTTATCAAAACAAAATAGAAAACAACTGTCTGCACAATCTTAAATCACGTTTTTCTGTTAGCTAGGACCCTCGGCTCTCATATTCTTCCTATTCACATTAAGTTGGTAGTGGGCGTGATCACTAGGGTTGTTACCATGGTAACACACCAAGGAATGGAATTTTAGAAAATAACATATATCTGTAATTCAATATCACAAAAACAAATTGTAACCATCTAACTATATGTATTTTGGGGTGCCCGTTTGATTGCAAGTAGAATCAGAGTCATTGGAAGTCACTGTCATGTCAAAACATGGCTATTGCTATAGAACATTGATAAAAATTGAATATTTCTGTAACTAATCAACACAAAACAAAGAACAAGTGCATTTACAGCCTAAAATGGTGTTTATCTATTAGCTAAATCTGAGTCATTGGAAGTCACCGTCATGGCAAAACATGGTTGTTGCTATAGAAACATTATGGTCTATTAATAAACATTGGTGAAAAAATCTGTAACTATTCAATGCACTTTATAAAGTAAGGGTCTCCACAACCTGAAATGATGTTTTTCCCCCTGTACGTTAGATAGGACCCTGGATATTATCATCCCTGCTGCCACAAAGTTGGATGTCGGGTGACCACTCAGGCTGTTACCATGGTAATAAGATAGGAAATAACATATATGTGTAATTCAACAACGTGAAAACATTAATAGGCATTACATCTATTTCAAGCAGCTCTTTTGAGTGCAATTTTTTGGTGTGCTTTCAAGGTCACAGTCGGGTAAAAACGATTATAATTCTTATTATCTGTTTGGTCTCAAACTGACGCCAATATGGTAGGTGTGAGCACCAGCCCCATTACTATGGCAACGCACCATCAAAATATTGGAAATTGTTTGAAAATGACATATATATTCTATTTTAACAATAGAAAACACATATTTGTCTTGATATACATATCATAACCATATTACAGTCATAATCCGAATCTCTTAAGGCCGTAGTAATGTCAAACCAGGGTTGTTGCCATGGTAGTATTACGATGAAAACTGAGAAATTGAAAAAAAAACGTGACAGATTTTTGTTATTACACAGCAGCAATTATGTTGCAAATACATTTTTTAACTGTTCGCCGTGTTCGGATAGCTCTGGGCAAGATGTGGGTGTCGATGTGTCGATGTGGGGGGGGGGGGACCGTTGCAGTAACAACAGCTGATCCTAACTGGTTAGCTGTACTTGAGTAGTTATGCTTCCACCTCTATGCTTTGGCATTGGGAGGGAGGCAATGGAGGCTTAATAGATGGATTAACCTCAGTCACAGAACCTAATGTATTCATAAGATGATAAACTTGTCGGTCTGTAGCTAAACCTGTCTATTTGAAATAAATCTGAGGAGATTGGAATAGAATTTAACATTTTTTTACTTAATCCTACCCATAAGAAATCTGCATGTTCATTAAGGATTAACAGCATGACCAAGGTGGTCTAGGATTTGGACTTCATCAGAAACGGGGCCAAAGAATTGAACTTTTGGGTACCTCATCATAGATAAGGTCCAGGACTAAAGTGCTGATACCTCCCTGGATTTTTTTATATTTGCTAGAAGGTATTCAATAGAGTCACGGAGAAGGCCTGTGGTGCTATTGCAGCTCATCATTCTCATGACTTGCATGATTGGGGTACATGTATATTAGCCATGGACTTGACGTGTTGGGGACCATAAGACCTATGAGTTTACATATTGGTTGCCCTTACAGGTAAGCTGCAATTAACACTTGGTTGACTTTCCTACAAGTCTGATATAGTGAGGCACTCTTATCTGGCTTGAATCACAAGCTAAGAAGGTCATGGTGTGGAGATTATCCAACCCTCCCCCGGTTTGGTTTGGCAGAATAAAGTCAGAACTCAGGATGAGATATAGGTGTCATATATACCTCCATCACTATGTTAGAAGAGAATACATTTTTTGCAATACTTGAGTAATGTCTCTATGGTTAGGATGAAGATGATGAGTGAATCCTCACTTCACCCTAGAGGGAATTCAAGTTTACTTATAGTTTGGTATGTAGTTCTGAAGTCTGTCATGCCTCCTTGTATCTGTTCTTCATGATAAATCTGATTGACGGGTAATCCTCAACCTCATCCAAAGTAGCGGGTGTTGCTGCAAGAGGAATTCTGCTGAAAATGTTCCGTACATCTATCCAAAGGATGCTCTCTAACTTCTGATTCCTAATGGCATCCATTTATAGAACTCCTTGCAGGGGGAAAGTGGAATACATGTAGCTCTCACTCATGTCAACTGGGTGTGGACACTTATGTACCTCACTTATCATTTCACAGATGACCGTGAACTCAATACCGACACATTAATTGCAGTTAGCAGTAGTCAGAAATTAACTTTGTAAAAATAATATCATCACCAACATTATCTTTCGTGTTGTGAAATCGCAGAAATATGCCACTTTTTTTTCTAAATATAGATTTCTCGATCATAATCTGCCTTAGCAGCGACCATATTTGGATATGATCATTGTCATTTTCAATGCAATCATTTAGGCTGCCTGCAATGGAGATATCTAGCATGTCTAGACTGTTATATTGTTTTAAAATAATAAAATAAAACAATGCCACTTTCTGAAATGCCAATATTTTAAAGATGCTTTTGGTGCTCACAGCCACAGTACAACACCTACCAAGCAGTCACAGTTAATACTGTAATACGACAGCACAGTAGATGAGAGTATCTCTAAGTACAGTGGTACCTTTTCAATATGAATTGGCTTATGCACTGAGTTTTCAGAAGCCTTGCACATCTATTTGAACATTTGCATCTTCGTTTGTCATAGCGAGTGTCCTACCAGGCATGAACTTGAGGCCTCCAACCTGGAAAATATTCTTGATCTGGATTTGAACCAATAGGACAGTTACAAATTTATGAACTCAGGCACTTGTTTATAATTCATTATTTAGATACATAAATATCCCTTTCTTAAAAATCAATATTAGCTTTGTTATATGACTGACCTATATTCATCCGGCTTTTGATTGCAATTAAAGGCGCAGCTTCAATTGTGTATAATTAGATGCCTAAATTGTACTTTGTTACATTACAAATACATGGTGGAAGCACTGTGGTATATAGGCGAAGGCCTTTCACTCTCATTCGAGAGCTCTTGATCGGTGCTTACATCCCAGGGCAAGGTGTTTTGCCCGCATTTGTTTTGCTTGACCCAGATGTATGAAAATGTGTACAAGGCAATGATAGTTGCAGGGCAGTATTATTACTGATGTGGTTATCCTGGGTAAGTAAGATCAATTTATTATTATCTATTATTCTAAAACTCTGTTTCTTGGTGCCTTACCATGGTAGCTACCTTGACAGTCTCACCCACAACCAACCTTGTGGCTACTAGGAAGCTTTCGATTATGATAACTGAGGGTCCTAGCTGACAGATAAACACCATTTTAGGCTGTACATACACTTGTTCTTTGTTTTGTGTTTTGTGTTGATTAGTTACAGAAATATTCAATTTTTATCATACTGTTTCTATAGCAACAGCCATGTTTTGACATGATGGTGACTTCCAATGACTGATTCTACTTGCAATCAAACGGGCACCCCAAAATACATATAGTTAAATGGTTACAATTTGTTTTTGTGATGTTGAATTACAGATATATAGTATTTTCTAAAATTCAATTCCTTGGTGTGTTACCATGGTAACGACCCTAGTGGTCACGCCCACTACCAACTTTATGTATAATAGGAAGAATATGAGAGCTGAAGGTCCTACCTAACAGAAAAACATGATTTAAGATTGTGCAGTTGTTTTCTATTTTGTATTGATAAATCATAGATATTTTCCACAAATATCAGCATTGTGTGGGACCGTTTCCATAGCAACGGCCCTTTTTTACACGCCCATGACTTCAAATGACTCAGATTGTGGTTGGAATCAGTGGGGCAGCTTGAAATACATATATTAGAGTCCTTACCATATATTTTATGCTGCTAAATGACAAATATACGTTAAATTCCAGTATTTCGTTATGTGTTACCATGGTAACAGTCCTAGCGGCCACGCCCACCACCACCTTGATGTCAAACAAGCAAATTATGATAGCTGAGGGTCATAACTAATATAAAAACATCAAAGCCTGTGCAGACACCTTTTTCTTTCTATTTTTTAATGGTTAGTTACAGATTTTTTCACAAATAACAGCTTTTTGTTGGACCATTTCCATAGCAACGGGCTTTTTTGACACGCCCATGACTTTAAATGGCTCAGATTGTGATCTATCAGGCAGCTTGAAATACACATAATGGGATACTTACCATATATTTTATAGCTATTGAATTACAAAGATGCAGTATTTTCTAAGAATCCAGTATTTTTGATGTGTTTCCATAGTAACGGTCCTACAGGCCACACCCACCACCAACTGTACATCAAATAGGCAGATTATGATAGCTGAGGGTCCTAGCTAATAGAAAAACATACTTTAGGCTTGTGCATACACCTTTTTGGCTATTTCATATAAGTTTAGAAAGTTGTCAAAAATACCCGCTTTTTATGGTACCGTTTCCATAGTAACAGCCATTTTTTTACACGTCCTCTGATTATGGTTGCAATCGACTGGGCACCTTAAAATACATATATTAGGTTGCTTACCAAGTATTTTTAGATTCGTGAATTGGAATTATATGACTTTTCCTAAAATTCATATTTTTCTTGATCCATTACCATGGTAACGGCCCTGGTGGCCACACCCACCACCAACTTTATGGCAAACAAGCAGATTCTGATACCTGAGGGTCCAAGCTAACAGAAAAACAAAAAACATTTAAAATTGTGCCTAAGGGGGGAACCTTTTCGGTTACAAATAGATCATTGAAAATTGGAGGAAAATCTAATGAAGGGCAAGACATTTATATAGTTTTAACTCTGTGAATTGAAGAGAGAGATAGAGGTGAGAGAGAAAAATAGAGGTGAGAGAGAAAAATAGAGGTGAGAGAGAGAGAGAGAGAGAAATAGAGGTGTGAGAGAGAGAGAAATAGAGGTGTGAGAGAGAGAGAAATAGAGGAGAAAGAGAGAGAAAAATAGAGGAGAAAGAGAGAGAAATAGAGGTGAGAGAGGAAAGGAAAGTAAGAGAGAAAGAGGAGAATGTGATAAGGTGACTTGAAATTCTGAGAAAAATTTGGAAATCATTGATTGGTTCAAGGGAAACATTCGATTAGGTAAAGACCTGTTCTCACTTGGCGCAATAAACCACCTACACAAGAAAAGGAAAAATAAAACGAATTAAGTTCAGTACGCTACACATTTCTGTATCTATAATAACACATAGATACATTATGTACATTTGGAAGCCTATGTAGCACACAGCTACTTGCTATTTCACCCCCACTTCATTTATTTAGGCAGAATTTTTTTAATGATTTTGCTGCAGCAGTTTTGGATGCAGTTTACCATATCGTCTGTTCAGAGCCAGAAGGGCATTAACTTGTATACCTTAACACAGAGTTAATGCCCTTCCGGCTCCAAACAGATATCATCGCTGCACAAGGCTTTAAGTTTCCATAAAACAATACATGGTCCATCTTTATACATCACTTTCCTCTTTCCATTCTTTTTTTTTTATAAATGCAGTGAAACCTGTCTATAAAGACCACTCAACGGAGACAAGAAAAGTGGTCTTTATGACCAGGTGGTCGTTTAGGACAGGTTTCTGTAATACACATTTCAATGAGAACATTTCTCAAGGGCAACAAAAATTGTGGTCTTCACAGACAGGTGGTCGCTAAAGCAGGTTTGACTGTATGTATATCATCGACTAAAAGGAATACCCAGCAAGGAGATCGGATTTTCTACTTTAAGTTTTTAATGTAAAAAGAGGAAAAAAAGTGATACATCAATATGATTCAAATATGAATGACATCTTGAAAATAAATAAACCACTGCACAACACCCAATATCTCAATTCTAAATTTTAAAAAAGTATCATTCAAAATATTACTCTACTATTGCATACATACAACACATTTACATCATAAAATGCAGTTTTATGATTGTATATAATATGCTGTTGGTAATAGTCACAAAATACATTTGCTCATTTTTTTCAAATTATCTACAAACCTATGAGGGTAAACAGAATATCTTTCTCCTGGAATTCCTACTTTGGATAAAACAAATAATTTGTTGCAATCTTCATCATGGGACAAATAATCTATCCATGAATTGCAGTGGTTTATAAGGCCACATCGTATTTGGAAGACAGATTTGTATTGTAAAGAATGTACATTAATGACAGTGGCCTCAAAGTTGCAAAAATAAAACCTGGCTTACCAAATTCATAACCATAAACAATTTGAATTACCGGTATGTTTAATATATATGCTATAGTTACCAACAAATCTCTCATTATATTTTCATTAAAACATTGCATGGAGCTTAATAATGAAAGAATTTAAAATTTTGAGACAACTGACCACAATTTGTGGTTTGGCTCAATAACTTTTGATTCACAGCTCTAATAATTATACCAGATGCACGAGTAGAAAGAGCAAAATTTTCTGCATAAACTACAGCCATTTTTGTTGCATAACCATATTGCGTTTGATGACAGAAATTGTTAGAACAAAAATAAGCTTTAAAATCCTTTAATTGGCAACACATTGAGAGGTTACAATCATTGTTTTTTATCAAAAATGTGCAGTTTTTCAACTTTTTGACAAACTTTGTAACCTTGTATTAAATGGTTTTCAAAGACATATTACCACTTATTAGAACCATGTAGCACTAAAAGAAAAATATTGTTGCCAATTTGAAGTACAAAATTTGATAAATTTAGCCCTTAAATAATTTCTATCATGAAAAGAGAAAACTTTGCCAACCAATTCTGCATAGCTGTACACTTCATTCGGGACTACTCTTCAAGAGTAGATGTGTTCTGTAAAATTAAATTGTAGATGAAATTTCCTCTAACACATTAGTGCCTAAATTCAGCCCAAAATTTTAGTCCTGTAATCAATAGAATAATGGTTTATACATTAACTCAACAGATATAAGTTCAGGAATTGTGATTTTGTACTATGTCTACAGTAGAGTCAAATACAACTTCCAGTATTAAAATCAAACCTATTCACATAGATTTCAGTTTCAAATCTAACTTTAATACACACATGCAATTATCTTTGGGTTATGCCCCAATTTTTACAATACAAATAATTCACAACACATCAAAGAGTAAAAACTGAACAAATCTCCTACTATATTTCATACTATATTGCAGTCTAATAAACTCAGTGTAATGATAATTCCAGATTAACATATTAGCAACAGTGAAGTCAATCTCCTTTTAATTTCAAATTTCATTCGTACCTGTGCAATTATCTAAATTAGGTTGTGCCCAGAGTTCAACAATGAAAAATCAATCAAACTCTTCAAAACAAGTAAAAACTGATAAAAAAAACTACCTAGTATATTTCATACTATATTGCAATCTATGTGTTAACAAACTATGTGCAATAGAAAATCTGGATTAACATTACCGAATACGAAATCAATCTTCTTCTAATTGCTGCCTCATTCATACACAACGCCATAAACCACCTACAAAAAAAACAGGATCTTTAACAAGCAGACAAGTGAGTACATGGAGGGACGTATGCTGCATGCAGCTACATGTAATTTTTTTCACCCAACCTGAGAATCATTTACATGTAAAATGGTTTTTAATTTTGAAGCTGTGGTTATTTGAGGTGATTTACCGAGCCGTGTGTGAACAAGATTGAAGGTTCTATCCGGTAGATGTTATGCTAGTAACTATTCAAATCTTACACAAAAAAACGGGAATGATAAAATAAAATTTCTGATGTCAGAACATACATCGGAGCATGTCAAAATAGATTAATTCTAATGTTGCATAATGTCATGACAGCAGGGCCCTGTTTCATAAAACTTGTCATCAATAACAAGTTACAACTAGAAATGTGCATTGCTGGTGCCGCGCAATGCGAAATGTATCCCCCGGCACTGGCAGCGATTTGAAGGAGGGACAAAGACCCTCCCCCATCCCCTCCCTCAAACAAAAGGATGGTGTAGAAATTGCCGCCAGTGGCCCGGAATATTGTCAACACTAGGAGCAGCATTACCAAAACGATTTGTGCATTTTTATAGAAAATTCGGAAGAAATACATGTATGACCTCAGAGCGCACATAAGCCATCGACTAAAATATGACCTTTGATCCTATGAAAGACGGAACACTAGAGGCAGCATCACCAAAAACTGTAGAGGTGTAATCTATAATGGACCTACATACAAAATCTGAAAGAAATGAGTTAACAAATGTGTCCTCCAGAATGCATGCAACGAAAATATGACATTTGACCCTAACAACAACCTGAATATGACATTTGACTGTATAGAAAGTGGTACAGTGGGGGTAGCATCAGCAAACAATTTAGATGTGTAGGTTTCACTAAGACACATCTTCATATAAAATTTGAAAGAAATCCATCAAGAAATGTGGCCTGCAGAGTGCACTCACGCCATGCCCTGAAGTATGACCTTTGACCCTATAAAAGACGGAACACTGGTGGCAGCATCACCAAAAATTAAATATGTGTAGATTATACCAAGATACATCTCCATACAAAATTTGAATGAAATCCGTCAAGAAATGCAGAAGTAAGAGTGCACAAAAGGGACAAATGAGCTTTGACCCTATAAAGGACGGAACAATGAGGGCAGCATCACCAAACAGTAAAGATGTGTAGATTATACCAAGATACATCTCCATACAAAATTTGAAAGAAATCCATCAAGAAATGTGGCCTGCAGAGTGCACTCACGCCATGCCCTGAAGTATGACCTTTGACCCTATAAAAGACGGAACACTGGTGGCAGCATCACCAAACACTATAGGTTTTTAAATTACACCAAGAGACACCTTCATGCAAAATTTGAACGAAATCCGTTGAGAAATGTGACCGCCACAGCGCACACAAGACTACACACAAGACATCTATCAAAATATGACCTTTGACCCTATAAAAGACGGAACACTGGGGGCAGCATCACCAAAATCTATAGGGTTCCAGATTTTACCAAGAGACACCTTCATACAAAATTTGAACAAAATCCGTTGAGAAATGTGACCACTAGAGCGCACACAAACTATCCCCAAAAATATGGCCTTTTACCCTATAAAAGACGGAACACTGGGGGCAGCATCACCAGAAACTATAGGGGTCCAGATTTTACCAAGATACACGTCCACAGGAAGTCTGAAATGCGTCGAGAAATGTGACCGCTACAGCGCACACAAGAATGTGACGCGGCGGCGGCGGCGGCGAAACGCTGCTGAATCCAAAGTATCCTCCGGCATACTGCCGGGGGATACAATTACAGTTATAAGCTACTGAGATACTTGCATCTCTTTGGCTGAGAACAAATTTGTCATAGAAATGGGGCAGTTGTTATTGATAACAAGTTTTATGAAATGGGGCCCAGGTCACCATTTCACCATTGGAGAGGCAATGTGGAATGATGCCTTAACTAAACAATATAATTACTATTAATTTGGACAAAATAGGGATTCAAACGGGAATGACCTTTAGCACAGGTACTATATATAATAGTACTGCTTCACAAAAATATATCAGCTGAAGACACATCATTCAAATTTGTTTATTAAACAAATATTTTGCAATATATACCAATTAATGCAATACACTTTGTATGACATTGAAATGCAAAACTTTCACTAGATACTCAGTGATGAATCGTTACCCGAGACTGTAAATAAACCATTCATGAATGCTGGTAATTGTCTCCAGTTACAATTTATGAATAATAAAATCAATCGTAAACCCTAATTGGCCTTGTAAGGTACCCAGAAGAAGCAGTAAAAGTATGATATCAGTGTTGCCAATTTGATGAAAAACTTGTTTACTTAGTCTTCAATAAAGTCCTCTTCTCGAAAGGGCTCATTTTCAACATGCAGGAGATGCCTGTAGTATGGGTTGACGTCTAACTTGCACTCTGCACAGGGGAATTCCTTGGTGAAGAATGGCTCATACCTGCAAAATAAATAGGTTTAAAAAAAGACATATCATATTATAGCATTGAATGATTAAATGTCAGTGTTTACAAGTCATCAGTGTAATAAGATATGTTTTGATATTTCAACACTTAGATAATTCAGTAATTTTCGACCTACAGAGTCGCAAAACTGATGAATTTCTCCCTTCATGATAAATCCCTCCTTTCATGCAAATTCATACTTGAGCTTTGTGAAGTTACTACTGCTTTGAACTTTCTTTCAATATGCAAAACTACCAACCAAACAACAACTAAGGTGGATGGTCCTTTATTGTCGTAAGCAAGTGCATGTTTGGAGAATTGTCCTGCGTGAGCAATTGTCCAGGAGTAGTAAGACAAAGACATTTTGGAAGGACACAGAATGAATGAAGATCAGAGGAGAGAATCAAAAGGAAGGCCCCATTTCTCTCTCCACCCAGATGTTAAATGGGTACCAGCAGGAATTAATTCCTTGAATGCTGTGAGCACTGAAATCGGTAGCCTAGCTAGAGCCGGGTAATATTGGAGCGCCTTGAGCACCATTCATGGTGGATATGAGCGCTATATAAATATCCAATATTATTATTTCCATTTAAAGGGCAAATCCTAACCACTACTAAGATTTTAGTACATATATATGATCAACATTTTATTAAGCTAATAGCCCTACTAGATATTGGGTCTGACATATAACAAAGATGGATTTATACAGCGCATCATTAACTATGCAGTCCCTCTATGGGCTTATGTAAGTGGCTATCATAAACTACTGTATATGCAGTCTCTCATTCATTTGATGTCAGTTAATGTTCAGGGGAGCGTTTCATCAAGCGTTTTGTCAGTGATTTTTACCGACAACTGTTATAAGCTACTGAAATCCTTGCATCTGATTGGCTGAGAGCAAATTTGTCAGGAAAAACCACTGACAAAACGCTTGATGAAACGCTCCCCAGAACTCCATTGTTTGGTGTCCAATATATTGGACACCAAACTACCAAATACACTGGACTTGCCCTAGATGAAAATCTCGGAATTTCTACATGGTATTCGCTCAAGACGACTGTTTGACTGTCCTGCTGTATGAAGATAGAGAGAGGAAGGATGTATGAGAAAATAGAAAGGAATAGAAAGCAGTGAAGAGGTGATTAAGAAGGATGTCGTGTCAAAGGTCATTGGGCCACTTACCAGAAATTAACTGCTAGATTTCTTCCTTCGATTTCATTGGGATAGGACTGTACCTCATGCCACCAGAACGCAGGCATGAAGAGAATGTCGCCCTCTGTCAGGGTGCAGTTTAATGGCCGAGCTTCAGCAAATTCAGGAAATCTCTGTATATAATTGGTAAAATTGAATAAAAACAAAACAAAAGATTCCCATGAGATTACATGGAAAAATTACTGAAGATATGCAATAAAAAGAAAATGAACAAAATTTATGATACACATATTATGACCTACATTAGAATTCAATATATGACACACTTCACTGAAATTGAACTCTTACTGTGCCTAGAGGTTTAGCTCTCTTCAAAATTTTACCAAAATGTGATCGATGCTTACTTTTCAAATGTCTGTACCTCATGAACCATCTATCATTTCACAAACTATTGTGTACAAAACTTGTAGGAAATCTATTATTATTATTATTCTTATGATACCAAATATTATTACTTTAAGCAAATTTATGCATAAGAATTATTAAAATTACATTTGAGTTTCTTTTTTGTCCATTATCTTTTGGTTTCTCATTTGTTTACTATTGCCTAATGTTGAAATTAGGTAATATCTTTTTAACAATCTGCAATTTTCTCTGAAAATGTCTATGATAGCATATAATTATAATCATATATTTAAAATGCTTGATTTATGCTCAAAATTTTGATGCATTTGACAACCTTTCCTGATATGCCTTTCCTGTGCTCGAGCAATTGGTGAATGAAAATGACAAGTCTATCTGTCACATATACGTTACATCGGCACTGAGACAGTTAAGATGTCTGTAAATATCCATTAGGCAATAAAAGTACAGGGTTTACCTAGTTACAGGTATGATGATAGTAAACTCTTTTGGAGTGGTACCACAAAAAATGAAATCTAACTTACCATTTTAGTTATCAAAAAGTGAAAATAGCTTTCTGTTTTATATTACTCATAGTGGAAATACATTCATGGAAATGATTCCCCTTAACCCATTTCTGTCACTGTATCACCTCATGACTGGGGTTTTAAAAGTAATTGTAATAAATTTAGAAATGGAATTTCTCAAATGTAAGTTGTATCTGACCAAGGTCCTGAATGGTCTTAATAATGTCAAAACTGCATAGCATTTCAAGCCTCCCTGCCATAGAAAAAGTCAAAAAGGCTACCAGTCTTTGGGCAATGACTGGTGTGACCTCTCTATGACTCCCAGCATTTTTCTATGACTAGCTGCAGACAGTATATAATACTGATGAGGCTACCCTGGGTAAACAAGACATATTATTATTAATAATATTACTATTATAGCACCTATTATAGCACCTGCGCATGCTTGAAGCCACATACATTCAGCTCACTGACCCTGTTCTGTGCCAACAGGAGTTCATGAGGACGCTCGTATTATTTTAGCTCCCGTTATTACAAAACCGGCTGGCAATAAGCCTAATTTCCTGTTATCTTCAGGCAACCAATCAGTATACTCCGGTATATTCCGATGAGTGCAAGACGAAAAGCTTCAGTATTTCTCTCTTCAACGCCATTTTCTGATATTATAGCACCCCAATATTTTGATATTACTATTCATATGACAGGTCAGGACCTCAATCAAGAAGAATTTACCTTTTTTTTAAAAATATTTATATAAAATCCTATGTTAATTACTTTCAGACCAGTTGAAATCTGGTTGTCAGGTGTGTCATGACCTTCACCAATTTAACTTATTTTATCCATTACTTCAATATACCCGTTTTAAAAATGAAAGTTCCAAACCTGATAATCAGGGTTCTCTATGTCCAAAGGAGACATGACCATGGAGGTGCTATCCATCAGCTTCTTACGACGGAATCTCTGAGAGGCTGGATCAAAGCCTAGCAGGGCCTCGGGAATGTGGGCTTCGTAAAGCTTAGTGTTGTTATGAGGTTCAAAGAGGGTCAACTCTTTCCTGCCTCGCAGCTGAAAACCCAAAAATAAAAAGCAATAAAAAAATAACTATAAAACAATAGGGGTGGGAGTTTCGGGTATTTTTTCAATTCGGGAACCCGACAATTTTTCGGGCGGGCTCCCGGTTACCCGAAAATCATATAACACAAATTACAAGCTTATATTTACCCTTAAGAAGCTATTAACACTGGGAAAAACTCGAAAGCGCATCACTGCAGTGGGGCACTACATGGATATTTACATGTAGATATTGAATGGCTGGTCGACGTTATCTACCGCCTTGTCATGTTACATGCATGAGTAATCAATTAAATACTTATTTTCGGGAAGCGGGCATGTAATATTTTGACCCGGGACCCGATGCTCTCAGGCGGGACCCGGGTACCCGGTTTTTAGTCCCAGCACTACTACATAGCCATATTTTGGAAGGGGGAGGGGGCACTCATGTATGCACTGATTTCCTTTTTCATTGCTATTATTTCTCTTCCTTCTTTCCCCCTTTTTTCCTCCAATATTTTCCCCTCTATGGAGAGCAATACCCTATTATAGCTATGCCAGTGCTCACAAGTCATTTGAAGTTTAACAGTTTGAAAGTCACCTGATTTTGTAATTGTAAATCAGTAATTGATTAAAGTCAAGGATGTGAAAAATATAATTCTCTCCCGATACATTTTATGCCAAAATGCTATAATAATACTGATTAATATCTGCACAATTCTTTCATGGATCATTCATTTTCCAAAAGCAAGATTGATCTAGTTATCTTTCTACATTAGTGCTAAAATGAATTCATAAGAAAACACATTATACTGTTCTTGTATAGCCATACTACATAATGATATCACATAAATAATATTACAACCCCAGATTCTGTTCTAGCAACCATAATATCAGTGCACAATGCATTACAAGAAATAATGATTATAAACACCCCAGAAACACATTTACCAAACCTGGGTAGAGAGTGGCAAATGTAGGACATTAGTCCTGTGCCAGGGCTCACACCCACACTATTCAAATTAAGTGTTTAAATCACTTGACTATGACACCTCTAAATAAAGTGACCATTTTAACTAGTTGGATATGGTTTAATTTTGGTATAACCCCATTTACCATGGATCCCTACCCAAGTTATCTTCGGTTTAGTATCCAATGGATTAACCCTTTCAAGACAATTCACCACATTTTGATTCAGAGCCCATAAAATATACCAGATGCATGAGTAGAAAGAGCAAAAATTTCTGCACACACTGTCCATATTTTTGCATGACCATATTGCGTTTCATACCAGGAATTTTAAAAGGAAGAATAAGCTTTAAAATCCTTAAATTGGCAACACACTGCGAGGTTCAAAATCATTGTATTTCATCAAAACTTTTCGACGAAACTCCTAACCATGTATATTTTTTTTCAAAGACACTACACTTTATTAGAACCATGTAACAAAGTAAAATATTATATATTGTTGGCATGAACACGTAAATGAAGTTTGTAGCAAAGTTTCTAAATGTATTGGCGTACTTTATAAATTGAAATATTTCCTACGTAATATTTTATTAATGATTTACAATGCTATAATTTCACCTTATTTAAATTACTGTAACATTGCATGGGTCAATTCTAGAAATTATTCAATAATGAGACTATTCTTGTTACAAAAGGAAGCAGTGAGAATAGTTTATCATGCCAATTATCTTGCCCATTCCACACCAATTTTTACTGAATTAAAGTTATTGAATATTTTTGATATGAATAATTATATTGCAGTATTTATGTTTTTAGTTTTTAACAAAATAATACCATCTAGTCTTTCAGCATGTTTTAAATTGAATTCTGAAATACATTCATATAATATGCGAAAGCCATTAGATTTTCACTTGCCGTTTGAGAGAACCAATATTGGTATCAAATCTTCTTTAAGGGTCCTAAAATTTGGAACGAAATATTTGATGAAATTAAGTTAAGTGTATCACTCAGTGCTTTTAAACGATTATTTAAAAAGTCGTTATACTATTTACAATGTTCATGAGATTTTTTCAGGCTTTTCTTTAGTTTATGTTATGTGTAGGGTTTGTCTAGGTATATTAATTTGTTTGTATTTGTATTGTCATCCGTACATATTTTTATTCTTTTAATATTATTGATCAAAGTTATTGATCAAATTGTTATTTTTCATTTGGTGGCAGCACTGTATAAGACCTGTTTCTTTTTTAAGTTGTCTCCACATTCCTATATTAATACTTAGTTTTACTTTGTATATTTATGTGTGTTTATGAATGGAATAAATTAAAATTGAATTGAATTGAATTGAACAAAAATGTGAACAATTTAGCCCTTGAATAATTCCTGTCCTGAAAGGGTAGTATGTTACCTGACAAAGGAAGTTATCAAAGGGATCAAAGTGGAGTTTTCCCAGGGTGTTTCCATCGCTGAGCCAGATGTTTAGATGCCGGCGATCAAGGACGTTCTGGATGAAGGCAGGTTCTTCCACATCGTCTTCTAATTCAGGAAAGTGGGCTGGGATGGAGGAATACTCAAGATAAGCAGAGACTCTCGGTTGACGTTTATCATTCCTGAGAGGATTCAATAAAATACACAATTTTAGGAGATGAAAGTCTAAGATTTCCCACTTTTCATGAAGTTTATATGCTGTTACATCATAATTATTTTTTTTAAATGATGTATTTGCAAATAGGCGCTAGCAAATAACAATAATAACTATAATTAACCACACAAGGCTTTTATAGCTCATATCACTGAGACAGTATCTCTATGCCCTTATGAAAAGCAATAGGAAAGGTAAAACAGATTCTGTAATTTTGAACACCTTATAACTCATTCAATATATGCTTTTTAAACAAAGTGATACATTTTGAAAAAGATTTTACACTAAGATACTGAGGATGAATCCTTCATGTTATAGAGCGTTCTCACGGCCGGCAGCCATGCTGGAGGAAATAACAATAAAAAGCTGTGCATCAGACTAAGAAAAGCCATGGTCTAGTGCACAGGTTTTTATTGTTATGTCCTCCAGCATGGCTACTTCTGGGAACCATCTTTAGGAGATAGTAATCCAACAGGAGTATTCCAACAGGGTCAGTCTGAGCATGGTGATACATAACTGTAGGATACAAACTAAATTTTATTTTGCAATATCAACAAACCAGGGTCCCGTTTTATGAAACTTGTTATCAGTGATCAGTGATCAGTGATAACTGCCACATTTCTATGACAAATTTGCTCTCAGCCAATCAGATGCAAGGATTTTAGTAGCTTATAATAGTTTATTGAACTCGTTATTGATAACACGTTTTATGAAATGGGGCCCAGGAGGTGTCAAGTCTACACTACCTATATACATGTAATTTGCAGAATAATTACAAATTAAATAATTTCTTGAATGTGATCTGCCGGTGTAGTCTGCTAGCTAATGCTGCCTAACCTAGTGATCTTATTCAGACTTCGAACTTCAAGGGATATATTTTTCTTTCCAAATTTCAATAATTTGTTCTCCTCATTTTAGGTTTTCATTCCCTCAAGATACATATATACTGTATTAAAAGCCAGAAACTTTCACATGCATTGAATGTTCGCGATTTTCGCGCGTGGTTTAGACTGACAAAAGTTTTATACCGTGAAATTATTCAATTCTAACTGACATATTAAACACAGAATTTTTGCAATTAGCACAAGTTTCTTGCTGTGTAAATGGATGTCGTTTAGAAATCGTGAAAGTTTCATGTCCTGAATATTTCTGGTTTTACACTGTACTCACCTTTCATTTGTATTTGTTTTACTGGCATTTTGAATCATGTCTAAAAACTCTGAGAACTTCACATTCTGCGTGGCTGGCCTGACAACGACAAGATCCGGGTATAATAGTTGACTGCTCACTTCCTCGGGCACAGAAAACTGATTGTAATCCTCCCACAGCGACGCCGGTTCCACACCTTCGAAGACACCGTCAGGAGCAAGCTTGACGTGGACAGACTTCTTGCCGTACATCTCTTGTAGGTACTCCATGGTCCATTTGGAAAAGGCCGGCCAGTGTCTTGCCCCGTTAGGAATCACGACCGGGCGGGAGCGCTTCAGGTAGTAGTTGGAGAAGTCTTCTTTTGTTGGAAAAGGAATCCGCTCGCACTGGGGCATCGGCGTATTTGACTGACTGTACTTTGCTGCATAATGTTTGAAAGACTCTTCATTTTGCAGATTGTCTTGGAGATCGTCATTGGAAATATGGGTCTCATCATCAATTGAGTCCGAAGGAAGACTTTCCTTGTGACAACTTTCTTCTCTTTCACCCAATTTTTCTGAACAATAACGGTTGTCATGCTTCTGCTCTCCATGTGAAACATCCTTCATTTTTTTGCTTTCTGATAGGTAATGCATGTAGAACATGGTCTCTAGAATACTCTGCCTGTGAAGGCCCTCTATGTTCAGTCCTCCGCTAACATCAACATACGTATGGCATTTTAGATTGATGAATTCTAACATAAGCAATTTGGAGATTGGACCCTGATACACTTCCCCTTTTAGAAATGAGTGTGGTGGAGCAAGCAAACACGTGCGATCCTTCTTTTCCCGTGGAAACACTATTATTGTATTATCTTTTGACTCTGAGGCTGAATTCTTTATCCTAACACGTTGGTCATTTTGATCAAACGGCTCTCCAAGCAGAATACCTACAGTCAGTGGAGTTTCCGACGCGGCGCTCGCTTCCTTGCCCTCTCCATTCCCCGCAACTCCAGGCGTCCTCGAGCGGACCTGTGCTGGTTGAAAGAGCTGCCCGATTTCGTCTGCAATTTCCAGTAAATTCTCATTTTCGGTGGGAAGCAACGCAATGACACATTTTTCGGTCACTTTCTTACTTATATCAGAAATCGTTATTGAAGGTAGAATTCCACCAACGTCACTAAGAAGAAGACAAATTGTTAACAGTTCTATGAATAGGTTTATCACTGTAGCAGCCGCCATGATTGTAAATTCGCGCGTACTGCGCAATCGCAAGATTAAGAGCACACCAGGAGCACACGTGGCTGGATCTGGATGCCTGCATCCAATCAGATAAGTGGTGCACGGTAGCTCTTCAGGATAGTTAAGGTTCAGGATTATCAATTTTACCGGTTTTGGTTTCTTTCAACTTTCAACTTATTCCTTCAGTAATGGCCTACTATCTACTTTGAAGAAGAAAAAGAAATAACAAAAACGTTAAGGTTCCACGATTCTATATAGCTCTCCCAGATTGCCATGAAAATGGACATGACAAGATATAACATTTGAAGTTCGATTTCCTCATAGTGCATGCCTCACCAATCCTACATACCCTACAATTTTTGAGTCCCAAACACCTGCTTAAAAAGCTTTTTTTTTCCAGCTCCAGTGCGTATCCAGCACATTCACGATACTTTAATATATCATGCTGTAATCACAATCAGTCGGTACTACCTCCCCCGACAGACTCGGTCAAGAGTATCCCCCCCCCCCCCCCCCCCATTTTTATCAACGCATTCATGGGTATGCCACTGATGAACACGAACAATCATGTGAGGATCGCGATATATTTTAAGCTTCACTCCTCCTCTTCCACACCAACGCCGCCACCTGGCCAACTCCACTTCTAAACATACTCTCCATGCACCACGACCAGGGGTGTCGATCCGTGTTCATGATTTGGGGGGGGGGGGGGAATGACCAGCGATTGAGTGAAGCCAGTGGCGTATCTAGGGATTATGGCGCCAGGGGCAAACAACGAAGTTATGCCCCCCCCCCCCACCCCCCTCCCAGAGTGCCCAAACTTATCTACGTTATTGTACAAGCGAGGGAGCAAAGCCACCAAGCGGAAATTTTTTCAGTTTTTAACCCGAAAAAACACAATTTCTTGTGCATTGTACCCAGGAAATTTTGCAATTGACCACCACAAATGAGCGGTAGAGAAGCTCGAATTTTATACAATGATAAACGGTTTTCTATTCACTCACTTCTACAATCGGGAGCAAAACTAACAAAAACCCTAAAGGCTTGAGGAAGAGTCACGAAATTCAGCAAGGCTATACCTGAAGTTTCTTTAAAAAGTTAAACATTTGCAAATGTTATACACTCTATCTATATCCCCTATATTGGGGATGCAATATTTAGCAGGGGTCATATGAACCTTACACGATATAGCGATCAAGTAATTACATCTTTATTTTTTCAAATTTTTAAACCGTTAAACTATTTAAGAATTATATATATGAGATCCTGAAAGAAAATAATTTATGCGAGGGCCCAAAGCGACCGAGTTTTGGAAAATTTTAGCATTTCAAACCTTCAAAAAAAAGATTTCTGGTGCATTTACCCTGCGGATTGGGGGGGGGGGCGCATAATCCGTAAGGATTATGATATTTCTTCATTTCCCCTTTTTTTCTATCTCTCATCGTTTTTTGCGCCCCCTCCAAGTGCCGCCCGAGGGACGTGCCCCCCCCCCTAGATACGCCACTGAGCGGGGGAGGGTGTGGGAGGGGGTATCCCCCTCCACACCATGGACTTTTTCAAAAATCTGTCTACGAAACTTCCATTTTAGAGCATCTAAAAATCGTTTTTAATGAACAGAAGGAATGCACGGATCTACACCAATGGACGGAACCCCTTAATTTTCTTCGATATCTTCGCATTGAAGTTATGGCATTTCTTATTTCCTTACTTTAATCATTAAAGAATGTGATGGTATTTCAAGATCAAACATATGATCAAACATAATGAGTTTGGATAATTATTAGTTAATATAATAATAATAAAAGGATGCTCTACAATCAAACTAAATTAAATAAAAATACATTAATGATGCTTACACTACAATGTTCAAGAGGAAAAAAAATTGTCATATATCATAATTCTTGTTTATTTTATCCAAAAATATTGGGGGTATGATAATACAGGCCATCCCCCCCCCCCCCCACCTCAATTTTTTTTTATATATACCTCCACCCCCCCCCCCCCCCCGGATCGACACCCATGACCACCACCACCAACCCCACTTCTCCCACTTGGGCTACTCCACCACTATACCATAATTCAATATCAGCGGCGGTTCCAGGGTGGGGCCGAAACGACCACCCCCCCCCCCCCCTCCTCCGCCCCCTTTAGGCCCAACTGGCATACCTTAAGTACACAATTTTAAAAATGCCTCCTTAATTCGGTACTTTTCCGGCTCTGTGCCCCCTCTTTTACAAAATCCTGGAACTACTGTCCGGTGTTTGTAGTTCTTGATAAGAAAGAAAATATTGATCGCATTATACACAAGACATAAAGAACACTACCTTCCGTTGCTCGATATTATAGCGTAAACATTACTCGGGTTGTACCGATCAAACTTTTTCTTGGTGTATACACAACGTATCAGTTCGGAATATTATCGGTATTACATCCGCTTATTTATAACAGTAGGTCAATTGGTAAATATTTGCTATGCTTTTTCATAGATATATTCTTTTGTATACAGATATTCAGCTTACCACTACCACCCATACACCTTTTTAATGTACATGTCACCCTAATCACTACCATCACCACCACTACTACTATACATTTCATACCTGTCGCCACCACCATCATTCTACAAAAACACCACCACTACACTGTAAAAACTGAAGTGCTACTTTTTCGGTGCTCGTATAGTGACTGCACCTGAAGTGCTGTTTTAGCACTTACAAGTGTGCTAATTTACAAGGAAACAAAAAAAAAATGTGACCGTGGCGAGCCTCGAACCAGGCTCCGCTGATAGAGAGGCGCTGATGTTACCGACAGACTAACAAACGCTTCTTGCAATCCAGCTTCGTCATGGGAGTCAAGTAGATAACATGAACTATGTGGTGTCGTAAATGCACTACGTTACAATAAGATCTGCTCTAAATCGTACGATGTGAGTTAGTCTAGCGGTAATGTCAGCAATTCTCGATCAGCGGACCCTGGTTCGAGGCTCGCCAGAATCACGATTTTTTTTAAAACGAATGTTTAGCAGTTTAAGGAGCCGGTCCAGCTCTCGTGAAAGTGCTGAAATAGCACGCTGTGTGCATTCAAATAGCACTCTGAGTGCAGTCCCTATGCAAGCACTCAGAAAGTGCTAAATTCAGCACTTAATTTTTTAGAGTGTATAAACACGAACACATTTTACATTTTGACTCCACCACTACCACCACCCCAACACCAACAACAACTCCTCTACCACTACCACCACCACCAACAACAACAACATTACTTCCACTACCACTCTGTACCACTACTAACACTTCTATTATACATTTCACTCCAAAACTATACTGTATACCAGCACCACCTTTTTCAATCAAGTTGAGATAGATTTGTGGACATTTATTTATTTTATAATGAAAACAGAAAAAAATTGTAATAAGAGGATTAAGAGAATTATCAAAGGTTCTTTAAAAACATGGAAATATGTTTATCATCCCGGCCTAGACGTACCAGGCTGGGGGTTGGGGCTGCAGCCCCCTCCCTTGACAACAAATATTCGAACAACCCCATCTCATATTCAGTAAGTTGATTTGTAATTTGTTTAATTTATCTCCTTTATGTAAGTGATAGTATTATTCGATTTCATATCATTATATAATGAAGAACTTTTTTTAATTGTACAAATTGAAACGTTGATATTCGGGCAATACCGGTAGATGTCAGCACCCCTGGTTAAAACTGTGTCTGTATATAATTCATGATCATATTCGTATGAGTTTGACGCAATATTCTCTTTGATGAATATTTTGAAGCAATAAAAAGGCATGACTCAATTTTGTAGGGGTGATGAACGGAATGCTGGCTAATTACTCTGCATTGCTCTTATTTCGTATATAACTACCATGATGCATTCTGAAATGAAGGGAAGAAATCGACACTAATAACCATGGTAACACCACGTGTTGATTTCATCAGTGAGAGCTTCCTGGCCTGAAAGAGTTTCAGTCATCACTCCCCCTCATTTTATTTATATTTATTTATTACGTTTTATTTAAAAACAGGGTCGTCTTTCCAGAGCCTAAAGGCCTGCTTTAAAAAAGAGCCCTGTGTACACACAAAGAAAAAAACAACAACTGGACAATGTTAAAATACAGCATAACATGAAACTGAGTGAATATAACAGTAATAGGTATAAGCAACATAAAACAAATAATCAAAACAATGAGGCAAACATAAACAAAACAAAACAAAACAAAAAGAAACTTTTATAATAACATGCTATACCAGTGTATGTATTTAAAGCCCTAAAGCCGACCTTAATAAATTAAGCAAGCTCCAATAAAGAGCATTATCTTTATGACAAATAGGGCATATTTAATCGATTTAATTTTTAAAAATCGATGATTTCAATCTAGGCATAGGCAGATATAAAAAGATAGTTATCGATTACTACTGTTTAAAGGGCCGATATTTATTATCATAAAGTTTATGCCAATACTCATTTCAACATATTATCGTCAATATCATTCTCAATGTGAAATAATGGAATACTATAATACAAATCTTTTAAAGTATATTATACAGTAATTTTTTCAAAATTATGCTATGCATTACACTCTCAAATAATACTTCTATCGTATACTTTGTAATAATTATGTTTATTTTAGTTCATAGTATTTATATGATTTTTATATAATATTAATAATAATAATAATAATAATAATAATAATAATAATAATAATGATAATATGAGGGTAGCCTCATCAGTATTATATATATTGTTCTCACTGAGGGCCCTGCAATCATACTATTTCACCGGCTTTAGCCGAACGACCATGATAAGGTGCTTAAGCATTCAAGGAATTCCTGCCTACCGGGTACCCGTTTACTTCACCTGGGTGGAGTGTGGCAAATGTAGATTAATGTCTTGCCAATATAATATTCATAGTTATCAATAAACTATATAGGCCTAATATAGGTCTCAATATATACATTGCACCGTCAGTCATATTCATCGAAAGAGGGCATAATAACGATACAACTAAAAAAAATAGTTCTTCAAGATGCCAGAGTCATAATGTCAAAATTTCTGGCCTCAACAGTTCTAATGCATGTTTTATGCAAACAAAGGAAAGGCCGTTTGTACTAAGACATTATATTATTATAATATCATTTTGTTTTAGATTATCAGGTACAAACTGAACCACGGTTATAAACGCTATTTCCAGTGTATGTATAGATGTATAGATACCACTTCGTGATGAAAAATTACACATGTTGAGTTAATGTCAAACGAAATTATTTAAAGGTAATTATCCAAATTTAAAATCACTTTGTGAAGGTATATAATCATGATTATTGAAGGACTGATTACATAACAATTTGATAATTTTGTAAGGTATTGGCTGTCAAATATTATATGGTATCTGCATAATTAGGTTCACACAATAGATTGTGAAATGGTATACGGTTCTGCAGTGAGAAAAAAGAAATTTCCCCTCGAACATTTCCAAATCATTCCCACGATTCGAGAAGCAAATCATGGAATAGCAAACAGCAGAGCGTTCGTTGTTGCCATGGAAACTGCTCGTATACGTTGCTATTTTAGGAGCTATAGTTCATCAAATATCGATGAGATGTGAGATTATCGGGAGTAAAATAATGCTTTATAAAGAAAAAGTTTATTCTCTCCAATACTGTAACCCATTGTACATGATAAGCTATATAGGTATTTTATATTATTATTTCTGAATTATACTTCCAGTCATTCAGTCGCACTTATTAGTGCGAGTTTTAACACTTCCATTTTCACACTTTAATAACGGTTTTGAAAGTATATTAATATGCAGTTCTAAACAACTCAGTGAACAAGAATATTATGTTACGACTATAAGCCCTAATAATATTGATAGGATTGCTGCGGGTATAACAATAAACAACCACTACACGTAATAGAAATACTATAGGCAACAATTAGGAGAGACAAGATAAGGAGGAGAAGAAAAATAAGGGAGAGAGAGAGGGGAAGCGGGGAGAGAGAAAGCGAGAGAGAGAGATAGAGAGAGAGAGAGAGAGGGGGGGGGGGGGGTTAATAATTATTATTCTCTCTTCATTTGACATAAATCTTTGTGTTTAATAACTAAACTGTTAACCGTGAACAGACTGTCCGGTGTTTGTAGTCTTCTTGATAAGAAAGAAAATATTGATCGCAAGACATAAAGAACACTACCCTCCGTTGCTCGATATATAGCGTAAACATTACTCGGGTTGTACCGATCAAACTTTTTCTTGGTGTATATACACAACGTATCAGTTCGGAATATTATCGGTATTACATCCGCTTATTTATAACAGTAGGTCAATTGGTAAATATTTGCTATTGAAAACCGAGGGGTGGGGTGAAATCGTGAATTAGGCAAAGATGCGTCTGGGGATTATGCTTATGTAGGCCTAGTTTAGTATAAAATGCCAATGTTCCCATCCCCAACCCGGTATACAAGTGTGGGTGTGTGTTGTGTGTTGTGTGTGTGCGTGTGGGTGTGGGTGTGGTGTGTGTGGGGCGGGGGGGGGGGGGGTAAGAAGCTCCGCCCATGTCTATTAAAAAGCAGAGGCAGTTATGCGAAGTGCCCTAAATAATTTGTAAAAGCCATTACAAGCCCAAACTTTTGGACTCATTGGAACACTGTGGGAGGGGGCGGGGCATTCGATCGGGACCCCAGTTGACCCGCATGTCAACCCTGTTTGAAACTAAGATACCGCATATGATTTGATTTCATCTAATTTTGCCCTCCCCACACTCGACTCACACATCGAAAGTTCTAAATTTTCCTTGTCTTCAGCTAGTCCCTCCTCTCCCCCCCCCCCCCCCCCCCGAGTCCAAAGTCTGTGTGTATACGATATGCAGCGAGCTACTAGGCTAGCTAACTGTACAAATTTCGATTGCGTTGAGTCGGCTATGCGCACGCTACATGACTTTTGCAGCGCATGCATTAGATTGATATGGCCGGGCAGCTCAGGCGCTAGCGCAGCTCGCAGCTCGCGCTTATTAAAGCTGTTCAGATGTCGTCTGCAATTTAGACACCACCTGGTCTATCACAGAACAACTTTTAGCATCATACTTTTGTGAACGTTAGAATATGAAGGGGACTGAAAACATCACTGTGTTATTATGACTTTTCTTGACGTAGCAATATGGAAACATTCAATACAAAGGTGAGTTTCCTTTCAGATTTTATTAAACTCATCTCTGACTCTGTCTCTTTGTCTTAAGACTTAACAATAACATTATTATTAACAACAATACAAACACTCAACAGTTGCAGTTGGTCAATGTTTCTTTAAAAATACTAGCATCTATTGTTAGACCAAATTTGTTGTAGCTAAATTCATGTATTCATGCCAATTTATTATCGATAATGGAATTAGATGGGATCGGAATAAAGCCTTTTATCCATTCTTAAAATTTAAGACGTTTAACACTAACAGTTAGGTTCAATTTCATAGTGAAACAATCACCGCCGGCTCAGCAGCGCGGTGCAGCCAGCACTGGGCCGTTCCGTAGGGCCTCGTGGACGGCTCGGTAGCTCTCTTCGGGCAGGCCACAAACGTTACATCTAACGTAGATCTATCCTACTTAGTACCGGTAGTTCCAGCATTGTCACTTGATTTAACCAGCTTCTACAAGGCCCACTGAAATGAAGTAGGTTTAGTACACTCCAGATACACTCCAGATTAATTGTGTGCAGTGGCGGCACCAGGATTTTTAAAGTGGGGGGGGGGGGGCAAATGGAGGGCGAAAGAAAATGTTGGGGGGGCAAGGGGCGGACAAAAAATTTTTCCACCCTTTTATTTTTTTTCACTCCCAAAATTATTGGGGGGGGGGCAACTGGGGGTGGCAAATGCCCCCCATGCCCCCCTTGGTGCCGCCACTGATTGTGTGTAATCTTTTTGATACTAGGTACCGGTAGACCTCAGTGCAGTCTTAGAAAGAGTAGATCTTCTAGATCCAACTTATTCATGTAACTTAGATCTAAGTCTAACTTACAATAGATCCAGATCTTGAAAAGATGGATCTAACTAACAGAATGTGGACATGGAGACTGGAGTCTAGAGGCTAGGGCATTCTTTAAATAAATATTTTTATCTTAATGGTACAGATGAACATTTGGAAAAGTAATTTTTGATCCAGCTTACAATTATTTAGTAGAATACATACATGTACATGTCTAAATATCATTTAGATGTCACATCAAACTGTTGCTGTTAGTGTCAGTTATCTTCTGTTTGTTTTTAAAGTTTATGTTGTGTATCTTCATTCTGATCATTGTAAACTGGCTAATACTGTACATTTTAGTTTTTTACTTTTTGTTGTCTCCTTGTTCCTTCATTCTCTTGCTGTAGACAATGTAGTATTCTCTTTCCAATAGCTCTCTCTCTCTCCCTCTCTCTCCATGCTATTTACTCTCTTTTCCTGTCTTTATATCCTGTTTTGAACCACTTTAATGTGCTTTATGTCTATATTATTTGACAGCAAAATTGTGTGATATGGAAGTGAAAGTACTGCATGAATGCAGCCTGATTTTATAAATTGTACAAAATTAATATACATCATACATGTACATTTACCACTATATATACATGTATGTATGATAATTTTACAAAAAAGAGAAAATCTGGAGGTTAATTTGATTTCATTTATCTGGTGTAATGCATTTACAACATGAGAAATGTGTACCTTTGAAAGGATAGGATAACTGACGAAAGCTAGCAATTAGCATATGTATTCTATGTGGTTTTGAAAAGGATACAATCAAGAAAAAGGATGTAACATTAATGTAACTTCCTCTCTCTTTTCCCACAACTCCTCCCCTCTATCTCTCTCTCTCCTTCTCTCCCCTTCACCCACCCCCTGCTTTTTACTAATGTCTACCTTACTATTTTCAACCTCATAAAGTGCAATAAGTGAACATCTATTTGTTTTTTGTTTCTGTTTAAAACTGTGTCATCCTTGTATCTTGTTTGTTTACTTTGTACAGCCCTGGAAAAAAATATTAGTCCAAGCTTCTGTAATAAAGGTACTATAATATGCATTGAATATGCATTGAAAGTAATGAAAATGATTTGTCTTTGTATTTCATTGAAAGAATAACAAATTCCAGCATTTGTACTTTGCTTTTATGATATTTTATTTCCTACTTACCACAAATATAACACTGTCAGTAACCATTCTTGGTCTCATAATTGTTTCAATGGCTGTACATATTTTTATTGAAATTTGTATTTTGATGTATTTTGAATGTCCATTTTTACTCTGTATTTTGACAATTTGGCAACAAAATGAGGATATATGAAGAAAACCATTGAATTTAATTGGATGAGAAATCATAAGAAAGGGGTTGCCACAGTTAAATATTGTCTGTTTGGAGCCAGAAGGGCGTTAACTCATACACTTTAACATGGAGTGAATGCCCTTCTGACTCTCAACAGATGATATATGTTCATTGATGCTTTTCAGCAGAATACCCTAGAGGGTCAATTTATTCCAGATCAGAGTGATTGGAGCACACTGTCTCGATCCTCCCTCGCTATAGCTACCCTGACCTGCGTGTGTTTACGTCCTGGTTAATGATTGAAAAGCTCAACATGTAGGATTTGCGTTTGCACTTAATTCGGAACCACTGTGTGCAGCAGTATGTTTGCCTCAATGAGGGGTGGAACCATTCTATATGTATATACAGTGAGTCACAAAAGAAACCCACATTCATCCGAAAATATGACATTGTAATATCATATTAGTACACATGGATTAAGTCAAAGATATACTCACCTCATAGCCTATCTTGTTTTCTTTAGTTTAGTTTGATACCTTGATCATAAAATCTAGCCATGGGACAACGGAACAGCAGTATTTGTTCCTGATTCATGTGAAATTTACCTCTGCCCAAGTTTTGAATGAAATGGATGGTTAACCCAAGTTTTGGTTTAATGGACCCCACTCCATCTGAATGCATTCACATGTAAAGGCACTCCTGAACACCATTCATCCCGAACTTTAAACAATGGTCAGTGTTCAATAATCAGTGGTTGCATTTGAGTTGCAACTTATCAACTTGAAAATCAAAGAAGGCATTATCAGTTATCATACCATTATGATGATATTTTATTTCAACAATATTATTAGTGATATTAAGACTTAAATATGAGTTTTCTTTTCTTTATTTTTATTTACCCACACTATACATGTACATGTATATCACATGTCTTTAGTACTTTGCCAAAGCTATCATGCACTTTGGTTGGTGATAAAACTTTGGTACTAGATTGCAAACAAATGCATCTGTTTGATATGTACATATTCTAGAATCTTAGAAGAAATGAGCCTTTATTACATCAGTATAATTCCAAAAATTGCAAAATACATGAATTGTATTGAAATGCGAACTTGATTTGAAATTTGATATATATTAAAAATTTGTCTTCCAGTCTTTATTTTCTCAGTTATTATTATTTTTGAAAACTAAACTTTTATGCATATATCATTTCTTAAGCTTATTTTATAGGAATAAATGAAGTACAGACTATTATAGTTACTGATGGATAGTCGTTTTGTGATGGGGTTCACCCCTTTGTTACTACAAATTAAAACTGCCATATATACATCTAATATCTTTCTGTAAGAGTATTGCAAGTTATGTGTTGGTCATGGGTGGAATTATGTAGGAAATTCTTTCCATTTGGGGGGGGGGGGGGGGGGGGGGGTGGGGGGACGTAACAATAGGCTGCCCCCCCCCCCCCCTCCCCCGATGAAGAGAATTACGTAACACATCTCCGCCACTGGTATTGGTCATGACCTACAAATAAGATGTGGTAAGCAAATATCTATCTGTTTTCCTTGCTGCATTTTAGTCCTTGGAGACCAAGTCCATAATCAATTTTCTTTAAATAGCCTAGAAAAATATTAAAACCAAACAAGATTGCCCTGTCTTTGGAGTCTATTAACATTTATTCATTTTTTTAAATTTATTTATTTCTGATGTTTAGACAGGATGACCTATTATTACCAGTAGTGGTGATCTTCCATGAGGTCCTGATGACAATAATAAGTAACAAATATAGTCAGTAAAAATCATGAATATAAACTCATAACAGCAATGAAAAATATGTAAAAACATGATTAAATATACATATATATGGAAAGTATTTGGTATCCTTTATAATATTTTTTTTTCAAGAAAATGTTGCATATTTCTAATATCTTATTTGATCAATTTTGCCTCGGATCTCAATTCATTAACCTAGATTTGTGGTCACTTATTAGAGGCTTATGGACTCAAATTACAAGACTAGTAGCTACTTTAATGTACATATCAATATCATACAAAATAACATTCTAGGAAGAAATATTGTTTGCTTAACCAAATATTGAAGCATGCCAAATAATATATTTGCAGGGTATGAGCGACTAGAATATCAGATTTGAATGATACGCTATTCTCTCATAGCATCATACATCATATCAACCACATATATCTTTTACACAGTCATTCATACCTGTACGATTCTTGAGGAAATTGGTGATAAAATCCCAATTGTTATGTACAATACATTATAGTGTATTGTCTACATGGTAAGAATAACTGTACATTCATATTGTATTAATCAATGTATTTCAGTAGGTACATGTAGTTCACTGAATTATATTCTTTATCCTGGAAAGTTATGACTACCATCAGTCTGCTTCGATGTATAATTTGTATAGCAGGGGAGTCCTTGCTGTACATTCCGTTCTTAAATACATTTCATTCTTATATACATGCATATCTCAGAAGAGAAGACTTGAATATGGTTTGACTAAAATGTTCTTAAAATCATTTTGAACTAGAGATATTTGTCAGAAGTTGCAAAATTAATTTCCATGCAAGCAAGTGATATAGTTTAATTTGTGAATACTTGTTTATTAGAATAAATCAGACAGGAAGCGACTTCAGGAATACAAGCTGTCCTTGTGGATATTAGGTTTCTTGAAGTAAGTCATTAATTAAAGTTAAGTGTATAGCAGGGTAGAGCAGGGTAGGCCTTACTGAATATTCAGTTCTTAAATAAATTTTATTTTTATATACTTGCACAGCTCAGAAGAGACGACTTGAACATGATTTGACTAAAATGTTCTTAAATTTTGAACTAAAGATATTTGTCAGAAGTTGCAAAATTCCTTTGCATGCAAGTTACAGTGATATAGTTTATAGTAAGTGATATAGTGATAATATGTTTCTTGAAATAAGTCATGAATCAAGTTAAGCGATTGGGAAAAGAATGAACAAACAAGCAAACAAAAACAATAGAGGACAAAATAAAACAAGATGAAGTTAATGAAATGCATGCTTGACATTTGATATTTGGCATCTCTCTGACGTATTGAAATACATAGTACTTGATAAATCAGAATAGAACTTCAAATCTTGAGAGCAAAGAGCAAACGAAGGGAGGGCCAGCTGTCTGGTAGTAGTTCATGACGACATGGTCACATGTTGTCAAATAACGCCTCTTAATCAAAGTTCTAAAGTAAATGGAAGAACTGCCATTTTTAAATACATCACTGACTATCATACTAACAGAGCAAAGCTCAGTTTGCAGTCTGTGCAGGCGATATGTCCTGGGAAGCCGTGAGCTAGCTGTCTGTTAGTTTTGTATGATGCAGATTTTCCAGAAGATATATTCTGTTGGGTGGGCTTTAAAAGAAATTTCTTTTATTTTCTATATTTTCTGTGATTATTTTGGGGTATTTGCAGAAAGAAAAGAATAGAACATAAACAAATCTTCTTTGGGGAAGCCCTGAGACAAAAGCAGGAACATAATATCAAATGACAAGTATTAAGTATATATGGAATAATGACAGTTTGTATTTATTACGGAGTACTGTGGGAACAGAGCAAAGCTCAGTTTTCTGTATTATAGTCAGTGTACCGGTATTATGGTATGTGATGGGATAGATATTGCCTTCTAGTTTTGTAGGATGCAGACTTTCAAGAAAATATACTCTGTAAAGTGAGTGGTTGGATTTGTGTAAATGAAGTAGCTAATATAATGTACACTGCTACAGTGTATATGATTCAAAATGCCTATTGCCCAAACCTGAGTGTATTACAGTCGTCACATCCTATAAAAATTATTTTACCAACAGGTACTTCGGTATTCTAATATATTTTGGTCTGTCATTTACAGGCTTTGTGTAAGAAGAAGAAAAATGAAGAAGATGAACAAATGTATATTATTTTGGGGGAAGCCCCCAAGATAAATGCAGGAACATAATATGAAATGACAAGGCAAATATATGGTACAGCCACAGTTTTGTATGTATACACCACTGGATATCAAAACAGAACAGAGAAGAGCTCAATTTTCCCCAAGTATGGTGTGCTGGATATATGTGCTGGGAAACTGAGCCATCTTCTAGTTTTGTAGGATGCAGATTTTCAAGAAAGTATCCTCAGAATTCTTATTCTTTATACATGTATATTTTTGTAATTGTTTTCATAAAAAGAAAGAAAAAAGAATTATACATATACACATGTATAAGAAAAAAAAAGCATAATATTAAATGACCAGACAAGTCAAGTGTATGAAAGAACTACAGTTTGTATATATACATCACTGAGTATCCTAGTAACAGAATGGACAAAAACTCAGTTTGCTCAAGTATATAGTGTACAATATACCTGGTATGGCTGGGAAACCAAGCTGTCTTCTTGTTTTGTAGGATGCAGATTTTCCAGAAAATATACTCAGTATGGTGGGTGGTTGACTCTCCTAGTGCCAATTATACCGCTCAGCGTGGAGTCACCTAGTTTCGTCCTTATGTTGTGTATTGTGTTATTAAACTTGAAAGTTCTTATTTTGGGAGATGATTTTTTTTTTTTTTTTATTCCTCCTTCAACTTTAACCTTCCAATGCATGTGTGCACATGTGTATATTGTTATTGAAATTAAAACAGCATTATGATGAGATGTATTTGATTAAGTTCTGTATGTCATGATATCAGTTTTAATAGTTCAATATAGGTAACTTTTACATCATGAATTCATTCACTTAAATTGGAACATTTTCATTGTTATGATGATGATGATGGTGATGGTGATGATGATGATAATTATCATTATCATTAGTATTATTATTATTAATATTATTATTATCATCAATATTATTATTATTATTATTATTATTATTATTATTATTATGAACATTATTATTATCATTACTTATTATAATGATTATTACTACTATTATTATTATTATCATTATTTTGTTTTAAAAAAATTGTTTTCATCAATTAATTGCAACACTCTTAAAAGAGACTGAATGAATCCTTCCCAGAATGTAGGCCATATGTAGTCTAACAATGTTTAAGTCATTATATTTCAGCTAATGGTTGTGACATGTAGAAATGTTCCACCATCCATAAAGGATGATTAGGCAGTTAATGTGTCACAAGAATTTGTCTCAAGTGTCGGAATGTAAGCAATATTTGTAGTCCAATGATTTTTAAGCCATTATATTTTACCTACCGGTAATATCTTTTGGGGGAAATGACCATGACATAGAAACTTTTCCCCACAAAGGATAATATGTACTGTATACAAATGTATTTCATCTGTGCTCAGAATAATAATTCACGAATGTTCCTCGTGCGTGCACTTCAAATAATTTCGTAAACAAACGACGTGCACTTATGACACATTTTCACTTCTCTTTTCCTGAGGCAAATGCGTCCTGATAGTTGAAACCAAATTATGATGTCTCCCTGTGGGTTTCACCGCTGTGCAGACCAGCAGGGTAGTAATTTGTTTCAGTCTGTGAGCAAACTATTAATCCTCTTTGAGCGTTTTTGTAAAGTATATGTACAACTATGCTACATACATGTGCATGTATCAATATTGGGCACACGTCCTTGGAATATAGCACATCAGAAAGGACAAGGGATGAAATGGACATTTATAACCAAAATATAAAAAGCTTTGATCCAAGTATGTCAGAAATATCAAGTCCTTTAAGTCCAAGCTCCCCCCCCCCCCCCCCCCCCCCCCCCAACAACAAAGGAAGAATTACATTTATACAGTGGGTTTCTTTGAAAATTTGTTGATAAACAGAAACAATTCTTAGCTACTGTAAAGATTTTACTTCTGTGTAAGTGGAATATTAAACAAATTAGGGGTGAAAAATAATATGTGTGTAAAATGCTTAGAGATAGTGTAGACATATTTGCACTATATAAATGTAGAATATTATTAATATTAAACGAAGAAGCTTGATGGGAGGAATTTTTTTTTTCATTACAGATCGAGCATACGATCTTTAACACTGGGAGTAAAATGCCTAAAAACTTGTTTACAAATTATTAATATTATTAAAAATAGTTTATATCCTGGGCCAGGATGTAAAATTAGCTCATGCAATTGTTTGAATGCTTAGCTGTTTTATACACAATTGTACATATTTCTGTGGGACTTCTGCAGTGAGTAACACTTTGGCAAATTAGCCTTGTTTTTTAGTTTCTTTTCTGTCATAATTTTAATACACTTGAATATATCAGACTTTTGAGTTGGCAGTATCTTTTGATACACATAGAACAATGTGAGACCATATTTCAGACGTTTCATTTCATTGCATTTTCCATTTTGCTACCAATACTAACATGGATTTTCAAGATAAATTAGTCTTGGAACATGAGAAAGGTGGCAATAAAAACGGAGGCAAACGCAGTGTGATTGAAAGCCATCAAGTCGGAAATTGATACTCGATGTGACACACATTTACAACATTTTCCAATGATGGACTAACATTCGGGGCAAGTGTGCATGGATACCTTCTTCTGATACGGCAATTTCTTCATCTTGAAATGATGGGAAATCAAGCATAGACTAATGTCATGGTTGATTGCTTGAAGGAGGAGGTGAGAGAATGTATTAATATCGAGATCGTGAAGAGGGAGATAAAATTTCAGGGGCAGTCAGAGGGGCACCTCGCTGGTGACAGAAGCCTGATAAGATGCAACTTAACACCAAAGGGAAGATGGGATAAGTGTGATGAATAACCATGCTAGCACATAGGCTATGGATTGTGTGAAAATGGAACCTTCATGTGTAATTATTTTGAATGTCATCAAATCTAATTATGTCATCGTTTATTAATGCTTGCTCACTTAGTTGTAGGAATCCAATTACATTGTTTTTAATTAGTAAAATGTTTATATAAATGACGATGACGATGGGAATGATTTTAATGATGAGTTTGCTTTAATAGTGATGCTGCTGTTGCTGATTATGATTGTGATAAAGATGATGATGTCGGTGGAGATGATAATTGATGAAAATGATCGATGGTGATTATGATTATGGTGATGATGATAATGAAGACTATTCTATCAATAGAAGTTATGCAGGTCAATGCCCAAAAGCATGTAATTTCCTGCTTGTAAATTCATATCGCATTAAACTACATGTATCTCACAGAATACAAATTAATTTAAGCATGATATTTATTTCAAAACAACCGCTCTTCTTCTAAGAACCTTTTCACACCATTATAACCCCAGGGATTTTGTTTCTTCAAAACGAGTTATGCCGAGCATATCAAATCTTGTGAAGCATTAAATCTGTCTTGTCAAAGCGGTATAGGGGTCTGTACTTTTATGACCCACCTCGGACCATCTTCATGAATTTTTTAATCAGATTTAACACAATTTCATGGACGTGTGAATATCAAGCTAGGTATTAAAGGGCCCACTATTTAATATTTGGACATGATCTTGAAAGTAGTACAGTACTGCTCAAGAGAAACAATATGATGGTCTTCATGGGCAGGTGGTCTTTCTGTACAGGTTTTAATGAAGAAAAAACTATTCAAGGGGGAAAAATATAATGTAGACCATCTTGGATATATGTGAATATCCAGTTAGGTCTTAAAGGACCTACTTGATATCTTGATGTGATCTTGAAAGTAAAGGACTGCTCAAGGGAAACAGGACGATGGTCTCGAAATTGGTCTTTCTGTACAGGTTCCTGTAGTATGAGTTCCAATGTGCGATGCTGTTCAGGGGAAACCAATTAATACAGTCCTTATACCCCAATCACACCAGCAAACTGACCCCAACTAATTCCAGAACAGTCGGAATAGTTTGCCGTTTTGTCAATCTGTCGTCTGTCTTGTTGAAGTGACTGGGCTATTATAGACAAGTGGTCTTTCTATGCAGGTGGTTATACTACAGCAGGTTTCACTGTGGTTCACTGTTTATAATTTTCTTCTTGCAAAGAAAGGAGAAAACTCCCCCCGACAGTTTTAAAACAGATGATCAATGCTTAGGAAGGGACAACTAAGGCTCATTTTCAATTAGAGTGAAAACGATTCTATTCCTTCTGTGTTACGATAAAGTCATCAGCATAAAGTAGATACAGTGAAACCCGTATAAATACTGCTTGAGGGAGAAAAGAAAAAAGGTCCTTATGAGCAGGTTGTCTTTATGTATAGGTTCCCGTAATACAAATATTAATGAGAAACACTGTTCAAGGGACACAAAAATTGTGGTCTTTCTATACAGGTGGTTGCTTATGCAGATTTGACTGTACTTTTAAGTATATTCAAATTCCCAACCCAAATTTTGCTACTTTCTATTGCCTTTTGGGTAAAAAACATATAGTCAAACCTGTCTATTAAGGCCACCCAAGGGAAACAGAAAAGTGGCCACTGTAGACAGGTGGCCTTTATAGACAGGTTCTAAGACACATATTTCTTGCTGTAGGGAGGCAATATAAGTGACCACTATAGACAGGTGGCCACTAAGACTGGTTTAACTGTAGTCCCGTTTTCAAAATACCACCAAACCTGCTTTAGTGACCACCTGTATAAAAAGACCTCTTGACTATGAAGACCACAATTGTTGCTTCCCTTGAAAAGTTTTTCATGTAACCCTGTACATAAAGACCCACCTGCTTATTGGGACCTCATTTCTTGTCTCCCTTGAGTGGTCTTTATATACAGGGAAGTGTTTCATCAAGTGTTTTGTCAGTGATTTTTACCGACAAATTTGCTCTCAGCCAATCAGATGCAAGGATTTCAGTAGCTTATAACAGTTGTCGGTAAAAATCACTGACAAAACGTTTGATGAAACACTCCCCAGGTATCACTCTAGTACCTTTCATTAGGACTGCTGTCTACAGTAGATGTGAGTCTGTTTTTTTTTTTCAATTTCAATTATTTATTTATTTATTCATTCATTCATCAATAAACAGTTTGGAGTAGTACATATAACGTAGGAAAATGATGTCATGTGTATGACACAATCAAACATCCCACTACGCATAAGAGAAATAACCTGTCTTTACCACCTTCAAAAGATCCCTTAAAGAACACAATTATAGAACACAAGTATAGAACACAATTATAGAACACAAGTATAGAACACAAACGGTAGTAATTTGGAATTGATTCTGGTACCGTGCAAGACACTTTTGTCCCCCTCAGTTCTTTAATTGCTTATATGAAACTTGATGGTTTTCTTTATTAATTTTCGAGAAAAAAACAATTTAAACACTGTCTTTATGCCAACTTTGATGACTACAGTGTATAGGGTCGGCATTTTCACCTGTATCTGAATCCTGAAATTTGTCATGATTCAAACACAGCACGTCCCCTTGTTTTTTTTTGTTTTTTTTTCAATGGATGCTTACGTGTCCAATTAATTTAGGCCTGTAATATATCTTATTCGTTACATTTGTGTAAACATACCGTGATCTTTGTACTGCATGTACTGGTCGATATTGTGCCATTTTGCTTTTTTTTTTCTTTTCCTTTGTAAAGTTGTTTCACACAACTATACCCAAAATGGAGACTTCATTTATGACATGCTGAACTGGCTCGGCATGCTTTCTCCCTTTTTTGTATACAGAGATATACAGTTAAAGGGGAGGTTCACCCTGAGGAGAATTTGGTTTTGTTTATAGCTGAAAGGGTATTGAGAGTGCTGGTGAGGGTTTGGCGGGGGTCCGTTACTAGTTGGGGGTTGTGGGTTTTCAGAGTTTTTGTTTTGTGGCGTCACCTGCGGGCGGCTGCCCCATGACATTGTGTCGTGTGATATAGGTTCCATAGATTCCCATTTTTTAATGGACTATGATGACTGAAAATATTTTTTTTGAATGCACAGGTAAAATAATTTTCAATTTCTTGAAAAAATATAATTTTATTGAATTTGTAGTGCATGAGTTGTGGGGGGCTGCTCGCTGGTGGCGTCACGGGCTCGAGACTTTATTTAGCTCGCTTATTCTTTGGCGGATTTTTGTCGGACCTTCATCGGTATGTTCCTTTTGTTTTTCTTTTTTGTCAGAACGAACTTTACGTCAGGGTGAACTTCCATTTAAATCTCTGTTGTCATCTGTATCTCGCGAGTGAACTGTTTTTTCCACCTCTCTTTTTTATGAAATGTTGTTAATATGACTCTATCCAGTTAGAGTCTTCGGTATTTATGTCTCTCTGGGGATCTTGGTTACGGCACCTGTTAGCTTTGGTCCATTGAATAATGCACATGTCACGGTTTTTTCTGTCTGTGATCCGAGTAACATCCATATTCCATATCCTCATTTTGTGTACCTTTTGATGTAAAAAAAACCAAGAAAACATATCAGGAGAGACGGATACATACTGGATTTTTGTTTGTTAAAAAAAAAATCATTTTTGTATCCCTATTTTCTATTTTTTACTTTTTTGTCATTTTTGTTAAATAAGTATTATTACCAATCCTTAATTGATTTGTTAGTTTATTTCTAATCTTTCTATCCTATTTAATTTAGTTTGTATAATTTCCTGACCCTTCCCCCTTTTGATTTTCGGGGGCTGTGTGTTTGTTTATTTTCTTGCACTGATTTTTTTTTTTCTTTAATAATGTCTGCCTTTTTTTATTTTCCCCTTTATCACTTCTGTCTTTCTCCTGTAATCTATCTTCTTCTCTTGCACAGACACATGAGCAGGAACATGGTATCGTGTATTCTCGTTAGGCGTTACAATTTTATTTCCTCCTCCTCCTATGGCCGATTTATCTGAGTTTCCTTTCAGTTCGCTCAATCATGACGACCTGTTGTCTCTCTCATCACAGCATGCAGCTACCTTTATGCGAGAAAATTCCCATTATGATTCATATATAAAGAATTACATTAATGATAACACTGCCGATCTAAATTTTAACTTTGATCCAAATGACCCATGTGGGCAGCTCATCACTTCACAATATTTTACAGAACAAAATTTTAAATCTTTCATTAACTCTAGCAATTCTGAAGATGACATTTTTCTTCTTCATCTAAACATTAGAAGTGCCAATAAAAATTTCGATAAACTCAAATTATTCTTGGATAACAACATGTTTCCGAAATCTTCAATTATTGCTTTAACAGAAACGTGGTTTTCGGAAAACCCATGTTCCCTTTTTTTACTCACTGGTTTCAATTTGATTGTTAATAACAGAACTCGTAGACCGGGTGGCGGTGTTGCGCTTTACATACCGCAACAATATGAATATACTCTTATAGGTAACATGACTATATCCAACGATATTTTGGAATCCCTTTTTGTCGAAATCAGAAACCCCAAAGGAAAAAACTTAATACTGGGTGTTTTGTACCGACCTCCACAATCGAATACTCAAAATTTTATGGACACCCTGAATGAACTTTTACTAAATCCTCTGTTGAAAAATAAAGATTGTTTTTTTATGGGGGATTTCAACTTTAACTTAGCTAATTGTAACAATACTTCGCAAGAGTTTCTTGAAATATTTTTATCTAATTCTTTCTTACCACTTATCACTAAACCAACGAGAGTAACAGATAACTCTGCCACTATTATTGATAATATTTTCAGTAATATAACTTCTCCGACCCCAAAAGCTGGTGTTATCCTTAGTGACCTTTCTGATCACTTTCCAATTTTTGTTAAGTTTCGTACAAACAAACTTGTTAGCAAAGAAACGTTTAATACTCCATATCGTAAAATAAATGACGAAAACATTACCCATCTAATCAATGATTTGGGGAGTACAGATTGGTCGACTGTTTTTGACTCCTCAGATGTTGATGTAGCTTATGACTCTTTTATCGCCAAATTGACCTTTTCTTTAGATACACATATTCCCCTTATCACCAACCGGAAATCAAATTATAAAAAGATTCCAATTCACCCTTGGATTACAAAATCGCTTTTGAGATCTATCAACAGAAAGAACAATCTTTATTATAGATATATCTCCAAACCAAGTGATGTCTCTCGTTCTAAATACACCTCTTATAAAAACACCCTCACCTCTTTGTTGCGTATTGCAAAAAAGGAATACTACACTTCTCAACTTAATATGTACAAAAATGATACCAAGAACACATGGAAAATTATTAATGGTGCATTGAATAAAAAGAAAAAGAGTTCTTCAATCACAAAAATAAAAACAAGCAATACCATAACCGATGACAATAACATTATCGCAGGAAAGTTTAATTCATATTTTTCACAAGTTGGTAACAATCTGGCGAAGGAAGTGCCGCAAGCTAATAAATCTTTCAATGATTTCCTTGACAACCCTAACCCTAATTCCATGTTTTTCAATCCTACAAATACGAGTGAAATCATCAATATTGTCAGCAATCTGCAGAATAAGAAAAGTCCTGGGTTTGACGGCATTCCTAATTTCCTTTTAAAGAAAATTATCATAGCTATCGTTGATCCCTTAGTGCACATCTTTAATATTTCTCTTAACACAGGACGGGTCCCTAATAAAATGAAAATTGCAAAAGTTATTCCTCTTTTCAAAAAAGGTGACAGTCAACTTGTTTCTAACTATCGTCCAATATCCCTGCTAACCTCGCTATCTAAGATTCTTGAAAAAATTGTCCATACAAGAACAACACATTTTTTCAAACAACACAACATTTTCTCAAACTCCCAATTTGGGTTTCGGGAAAACCATAGTACCTCTCATGCAATTTTGTCATTTATTGATAAAGTCACCACTTCTATCGATAAAGGTTGTCACACTGTTGGTATCTTCCTGGACTTCTCCAAGGCCTTCGATACCATAAACCATGATATTCTTCTACATAAACTTTGTCATTATGGAGTTAGAGGGAAGGCCTTGGAGTGGTTCAGGAGTTACCTCACTAATAGGACTCAATTTGTATCGGTTAACAATTGCAATTCTTCTACTCTTCCAATTACTTGTGGCGTGCCACAGGGTAGCCTACTTGGCCCTCTACTTTTCATTACGTACATTAATGATATACAAAAATCTTCTAATTTACTGTCATTCATACTCTTCGCTGATGACTCAAATATTTTCTTTTCTCATACTGATGTTAATCAACTTATTACAATTGTAAATTCTGAATTGACATATGTGACCGATTGGATCAAGTCAAACAAACTTTCACTTAATCTCCAGAAAACAAATTACATGTTATTTAGTAATAAAATCAATAGTTTACCGGGCAGTATACATTTTGATAACCATGTTCTTGATAATGTTTCTATAACAAGATTTTTAGGAGTTCTTATTGACAACAAATTATCATGGAAACCTCATATCGACAGCACATGCCAAACAATTTCTAGAAATATCGGAATCATTAATAAACTCAAACATTTTCTTCCTTCTCGAACATTGCTGACACTTTATTTCACATTGATCTTTCCATATATTAATTATGGAATTATAGCTTGGGGATGTGCAATAAAAACACAATTAAACCGGATATTACTTTTGCAGAAAAAGGCTCTAAGAATAATATTTCAGACGCAATTTAGATCACATACCGATATATTATTCTTTGAAAACAATATTCTGAAAGTAAATGACATATATCTTTTCCAACTCGGCCAATTCATGTACAAATTAAGTAAAGACTATCTCCCCGCAATTTTTTCTGATATGTTCCGCAAGAATACTTCTATACATAACTACCCAACTAGACAACGAAACTACTATCATCTACCATTAACAAGAACTTTATTTGCAAAGAACTCATTTGTTTACTCTGGATCTGCATACTGGAATTCTCTGCCTCATGATTTTAAAGAATCCCCTAGTATTAATGCTTTTAAACGTATGCTTAAAAAAATGTTAATCTGTCAATACTCACAGTAGCAGGTCAAGTCAATACACAATTAACTATAACATATCCATACCTATATTATACCTTCGTATAACATTTTCTTAAAAACTGAAATCATATAAGCATGCCTAACGACCTGACGTTCCATACACGTACCTCTGCAGTCTGTCTTTTCATAATTACCTGCACCTTCTCTTTCTGCCCCCTGTTATTATATTTGTTATTAGTTATACTTTTATAACTTCTTATATCTTGTATATATTATGTGTTCATTATACATTTTTTCATTTTTCCCCTGGATTAAAACGTATTGAAACTAAGTTCAGGGGCTTGCCTCTTGTACAAGCTTTGCTTCTTTCTGGCAAGTCCCTCCGTTTTACACTTATTATAAGCTAAAGTGATGTTATGTTGCTGATCCTTTTTCAAGAATTATGATATTTTCATGTATTCTATATGACACATGTTCGAACAACTTTGCTGTATTATATTTATTATGTCATGTTTCTTTATATTTTGTTTATGTGAAACGGAAAAAGAATAAATAAAAAAAAAAAAAAAAAAAAAAAAGATCCCTTAAAGCATACCTTTCCCCCACTAATTTAAATGCTTCTTTTTGAGGCTGAATATTTCTGTTTTCTTTTCAAATATGTATTTTTGTTAGCGCTGTGGTACTTTTGTTTTTAACGTTCCTAAATATTTGATTCAATATTATTCAATTTCGAAGGTTATGATTTATCAAAAGCTATATTAGTTTTGAATGAGAATGCCTGTAATAGTGTAAAGAAAGCTCAGTACTTGTACATTAGAGTTTGTGGATGTACTTCTTGATTATACAGGAGTAGGATATGCTAAACAGTTTACAATCACCAAATATTTGCTTAAGCTGTAAGCATGTACAGAGGTCATGGTGCAGTACTGTAATAGTATTTCCTCTGTTTGGATCCAGCTAAGGGTGTTAACCCTTTCACGACATGAATTATTTAAGGGCTAAATTGATCACATTTTGTTCTTCAAATTGGCAACAACAATATTTTTCTTTTAGTGCTACATGGTTCTAATAAGGTGTAATGTCTTTGACAACAATATACATAAGAAATTTTGTCAAAAACTTGAAAAAAATTGCCAATTTTGATACAAAACAATGATTTTGAACCTTTCAATGTGTTGCCAATTTTGCGATTTTAAAGCTTACTCTCGTTTTTAAAATTCCTGGCATTAAACGCAATATGGTCATGCAATAAAAATGGACATAATGTGTGCAGGAACTTTTGCTCTTTCTACTCATACATCTGATATATTTTTTAGAGCTCTGAATCAAAAGTTATTGAGCCAAACCACAAAATGATGGGGCTTATAATGCCCTTCTGGCTCCAAACAGACGATTTGATAATTTGCTGTCAGATTGTAGATGAATGCATAAAAATGGGGTTCTATGAGTACTGAAATGTTTATAGTTCAGGTTCATTTTTCAATCATCTGCAGGACTGACTTTGGCCATGATTTCTGTATTTCCTGAAACCCCAGATTTTATTTGATTCATCAGGTATATATTACCCATATTAGTTCAGATGTTTCCTAAACACTAAATAAATCAGCCTTCACTCATTAAATTGACACCAGTCATTCTTATTTCCTACTCCTATATGGTTTTTAAAAATTACAAAAATGTATTTTTTAAATAAAAAGAACCATTGTGAAGGAAAATTACTAAATTCAACACCCCAAAAATGCAGAATTTTACTTGAAATTAATAGCGATTTTTAAACTTCACAAAGTGTTGCCAATTTAGAGACTGTCATGGTTATTACATTTAAATTGTTCTTATTCATGAACAATACATGTATTGCATTAGAACTGGACTTAAACAATTCTGTGATTTTTCATGAATAATGTGTAATTCCTAGCAGTTTGGATCAAAAGATAATCCAAACACTACTATAGGTTAAAACATGTAATGCCCAACAGTGAAAGATGCATATATACCTTGACAGGATAGCCCATATTAAAGCTGATTTTAAGCTCATGTCCCAATTGTAGCTGTTATATAGAATAGGAGACTGTGTTGTAAGCAAATATTTACCCCATATTTTCCACGTTTTTCTGTACTACACGTAACACAAAGGGTGTAAGAATGTAGGGCTGCTGAAAATTATGAATGCCACAAGATATTGGAGAAAGAATGCTCGGTCATTCTGCCTAAGCAAAGTAGAATAGATTGCCTGTTAGAGCCAGAACGGTGATAAATCTGTGTTAAAGTGTGTAAATTAATACCCCTCACACTCTGAGCAGATGGGTGTATGTTACATTAAGGTCTAAGTGTGGTATGTGCAGTATCATCTGGTACACTGTCAGCAAACTAGAATAAATTGCCTGTTTAGAGCCAGAAGGATGTTAAATCGGTGTTAAAGTGTATGAATTAACGCCCCTCTTGCTCTGAGCAGATAATAGGATGGGTGTTTGTAGCATTAAGGACTAAGCAGGGTATATGCAGTATCATCTGGTTACACTGTAGTAGCCAAAAGGGGGTTAACTTTGTGTTAAATTATTTCAATTAATGTCCTTCTGGCTCTCAACAGATGACAAGATTGGGTATCTATATTGTTAGGGACTAAGCCGAGTATATGCAGTATCATCTGATATTAAGAGCCAGGAGGATGTTAAATCTATATGTTAAATTATATTTATTAATGCCCCTTTCGCTCTCAGCAGGTGAGAAGAAGCATTAAAAGAGCCAGGCAGTATCATCTGCTTAATGCTAGAAGGGCATTAATGCTATTTAAAATTATGAGTTAATGTTCTTAAGGCTCTCAGCGGAAGAAAGGATGGGTGCAGCATTGAGAGAACGGGTTGGGGGGTCATCAAGTGTCTTTTACCGACATATTTGCTCTCAGCCAATCAGATGCAAGGATTTCAGTAGCTTATATTACAGTTATTGCAACTGGCCATTGATGACAAGTTTTATGAAACATTGCCCAGTTAGTTCTACTCATGCTCAATGAGACACTGCAATATTCACTACTCTATCAATGTGTATACTCCGAGAGGCGTCTGTACTGTCAAAAAAGATTTCATCCCTGTATGTACTTTCCAAAATTTTTGCAGGGAGTGGTTTGATTGTGCTGCTGTTAGATGTGATAAAATAATTTTTGATTGATGATTTTTGTTTTCTTAATCCTGTAACTGAAGTAAGAAAATAAGCTAATAAATAGCTTCAAAATACACTAAGACAGTCAAAGTTGCAAAGGTAACAGGTGGTTTTGTTTGATAAATAAAAGTCAAGTAAAAAGCCAAGCTACCATGAAATAATCTATAGACAAAACAAAATCAAGCAGTAACTTAATTAAAAACAAATGCTTTCTGTTATTAGTAAGTAAATAGTTTATTTATTATTTTATTTATTTTTTAAAATTAAAATTAAAATTTCTTTATTTATTCTTTTTTCGTTTCACATAAACAAAATATAAAGAAACATGACATGATAAATATAATACAGCAAAGTTGTTAGAACATGTGTCATATAGAATACATGAAAATATAATTCTTGAAAAAAGGATCAGCAACATAACAATACAAAATTAAAAACACTTTAGCTTATAATAAGTGTAAAACGGAGGGATAGTTGGTTATATGGAGAAGCATTTTCTTCCAAGAAGAACATTGTAGCTTTTGTTTGCTAGAAATAGTGATGTTTTGTTCAATATTTCTGATAAATTTTAGTGTTAAAGGGAAGCTTGAGTTCTGGGAATGGTGTTAAATAATTTGTGGACTTTCTCATTCCTTTTATGTCAGTTTGGAAGAACATCATAGTTAGACACAACCCCTGAAAAGGATTGCTTGTCAAATGCTCTTATATTCGAAATATGACTAGAAATAGTTGAAATGTTCAGGCCGAACATTCATGCCACTTGTGTGTGTAGTTCCATGTACCCATTTCTGTGTGCAGTACATGTGCTTTCCAGCGAAACTGGGTCAATTTTTTGTGTATTTTGATGATTCCAAAGCAACACAGTATAAAACAATTCACTCTACTTTTATCTTTAATATCAGAAATAAGCTCCATACCAAACCTATGATCTGTTTCGAGATTTTACAATTCATGCACACAAAGTTGTTTGTTGATTTTTTCACATACCCAGAAATATAGATCGTGGCCATGCTCTATATCATCTGTTTGGAGTCAGAAGGGTGTTAACTCTGTGTTAAAGTATATGAGTTAAGGTCCTTTTGGCTCCAAACAGACAATATCTTTTTTTCACCTCTCAATAACTATAAAAAAAACACACACACACCTTAATTCACAGACTTTAGAATTGTTAGCACCAATGCATTGCTATCTATCTGATGAAAAATTATTTGGGGCGATGAAAAATTATTTGGGGCTTTCAAAAACAATACATGGTCATGGGATTGGAGGGTTTTAAATATATACTGTTAACTCAGCCAAGATATAAATCTACATGTATATTAGACAGGAAACTTACCAAGAAATATTCTTTTCTTGTGAAAAGAAATTTACTTCCTCAAAAATCATATTCTTCATGGATATAGTTCTGCTAGCTCATATTTAAGTGCCTTTCACAGTGTATTTGTACAAGGCCATGCAATGTTGACATTTGGCCGCATCTTGACATGTGCTTTTGGCAGAAGGGCGTAAGTGTGCTGTGCTGTTCTGCTAAACGCAGACGGGCACTATTGCGTTATAAGCATAAGATCTTTAGCATTAAAATACCTGTAACTTCAAAAATATGTGTTTATTTGATACAAATATACTAAAATCGGGTAGTTACCATCTATATTTTCACTTTATTATTAGTTGATAAAGAAAGAAATCCCTGTCATCTTAAAAAAAATCATATAACATGTACACCTGGGGAGCATTTCATGAAAGGAAGTTGTCAGATATTTTATCCGACAACTGTTATAAGCTACTGAAATCCTTGCCTCTGATTGGCCAAGAGCAAATTTGTCGGATAAAATATCCGACAAGTCCTTTCATGAAACGCCCCCCTGTATATATCAAAACCATAGAAGCAAGTTACTAGAAGAGCATGTGCTTTATGGCATGCTCATTGCTAACACCGTTCTGCCAGCCACACGATGTTCTTTAAAACTAACAAAAGTCTTGCAATACCTTGCACATGAAGCAACATGAGACTATATTAAGTTACTTTCCAATTTCCTCTTTGCTGCCTATCTTTAAAGTGACTATTCAAATTTTTTGGCTGTTGACCAAAAATTCAGGGATGCTGGTTTTCAGGATGTTTGATTCCAAACTCTATCAGGCTCAATTGTATATACATGTACATGTATATAGAACTACATGAATACGGCTTCAATGTATCTTGGTCTAGCTGTTTTCAGCATCATTGTGTCATTATGTAAAACTAACTGGCATTCCTGACAAATTAATTCAAAGTGTTGTGGAGAGAAAAATAAATAAAAAGAACTCTAAATAGCCCCCACCCCCTCCCCAATAAATAAAGTGTGTGTGTGTGTGTGTGTAATTGAGTTTCAACAGATGTTTATCAATGAAATAATATTATTTACGTCTGAGACTGACCCATTAACGTCACCATCCGAAAGACGTGACTGAGATTCGAACCTGGTTCTGATCAGAGTCAGTTTGTAGGTGAATACAAAGCGCTGCCCATAGACTCCTGATCCCTGTGAAGAGATAATCATGTTGAATTTATAGCAGTTATTTGTTTAAATGAACAATTAAGTTATAGGATAGCAAGCAAAACCACAGTGGCTGATAATATTCTCATTTGTTGCACTTGAAACTTTTGAATATTATACTGCAAGCCTTTTCTTTTTTTCTTCAAATGATTTCCCGTTCCCCCACCTCTCTTTCTCTCTTTCTCTGTCTCTCTCTGTCTCTTTCTGTCTCTCCGTCTCTCTGTTACTCTCTATGTCTCTCTCCATCTCTCTCGGTCTCTCTCTCTCTTTCTATCTCTGTCTCTGTCTCTCTCTGTCCCTCTGTCTCTTTCTCTTTCACTGATCTGCGTATATAATTTTCGTGCTTTTGTTTAAAGTGTACGAATCACCTGAAAAAATAATTTGTGTACAGCTAGAAAGTATAGAATCAACCTCAAAGAACTTTATCTGGCATTCTATGGGTTAACGGTTAAGGAGTATGAAGGAAATAAAGTACAACATGAAGGTGAGAGTATACTTAAACTTGCAATATCACTTTATAGAAGTGATATTTGAAACGCATATTTTGAATATACCATAACGACATGGAAACTCTAACATACAGAGCAAAATATTTTTTGGTGATTGGTACCCTACCTTTCAGGACAGGAATTACTTCAGGGCTAAATTGATCACATTTTGTTCTTCGAATTGGCAACAATAATATTTTTCTTTTAGTTCTACATGGTTCTAATAGGGTGTAATGTATTTGAGAACAATATACATGGTTAGTAATTTTGTCGAAAAGTTGAAAAAATTGCCAATTTTTAGGAAAAACAATGATTTTGAACTTCTCAATGTGTTGCCAATTTAAGGATTTGAAAGCTTATTCTTGATTTTACAATTCCTGACATTAAAACGAAATATGGTCATGCAATAAAAATGGACATAGTGTGTGCAGAAATACCTGCTCTTTCTACTCATGCATCTGGTATATTTTTTAGAGCTCTAAATCAAAAGTTATTGAGCCAAACGACAAAATGTGGTCAATTGTATCAAAAGGGTTGAGCAAACTTGATGCCAGAGTGGACTTTCCCCTTAGATGTAAAATGTTCACCCACTGAAAACCAGTAAAATAAACATATTTATTGCAAGCACAAGAAAACTGTTTTGGAGTTGCACATATTTTACATCTATTAAAACCTCTCACTATATTATGATCCACTTCTCTTGGACTATAATTCATGTAATTACCAATTTCCACTCACAACATCTGCTACAAGTGGTACATTTGTGCATATATGTGCATCTAAAACTTTGTCATATCAATAAATCAAAAACTCCTGCAGTACATGCTATTTCATGTGCTGGTAGAGGATCAGCTTAAGATTAATGGCACATTGAAGTTCATCTTCACCACAATTAGCTTGTGTAGCTGTAGAAGCCCCTTGCCCTAAAATCTTTTCAGTTGCCTGATAACTGTAAATACACTGTACGGGTTGATTAAAATGGGATTAGAATATTTAGCTTTTTAAGTTCGATTCTGAATTGAGCACACTGTAGATGAAAGTATTTAAAGAATACCTTTAATTTTAAAGATTCATGCATGCCTGTGGATTTAACTTGAAGCTTTACATATGCAAAGTATTCACTGCAACAATGGAAATAAGCAGTAATAGTTTCTACTGATCTATATATTCTTTTCCTCTTTGCCATAGGTACATTGTACAGGCCACCATCTGGTGTGATTCTTATATTGTTATTTACACTAATATCTACATAAGTTTGCAGAAGGTATTATAAAGTGACTATTAAATAGTTCTTTGTGGATTAACAATACTTCTGCTTCACCAGACAATAAGCCTGGAACGATGGATTACTTGACCCTAACCTTTGGACTTCTGCCTCCAAATTGCATTGTGTATATGACAGAAAGAGAATTCTAGCCCATATAGTACTGATGTCTTAAGAAATAGCAATAATAATATATTCATTACATCCTTCACTTCTGGTACATGTATGTACTTTCCTTTGCAAAAAATATTGCAACATAGACACACTTGCATTGCACACAAGGCAATTTATGACATGTAATTATTAAAGCGATCTTTTATTGAATTTCTAGTACATGATTTAAGATCTTATTATCATGTACATTTCATTAACCCCTACCATGCCTTGGGCGGCAAATCCCGCCCAAAAATTTGAGTGTTAAACATGTTGTTTAGGCTCAGAATGGCTTGAAAATTCTTCCTTATACAGAAACTTGTGCCGTCAATATGTTTATTCCTATGCAACATATCTTTGCCCAGTTTGCTCAAGGGAAAACGCATTGAAAGTTAATATTTAACTCTTGAAAGTTCATTTTTGACAATTCCTCAAAAATATGGTGCCATGGAAGGGGTTAACATGTCAAGAATTATTTTTCATGTAAAGTTCATCATGATTCAATGATTTAGAACAAAACACTGATATAACAAAGAACATTCGTTTACCAAGGAAAACAAACAAACAAATTTCACTATGTTGCAATACCTTTGACAAGGGAGGGTATTTCCTATCTGAATATTAAATCTATGTATTATCAAGCCTTGGAATTGACATTTCTCTGCCTCTTGTGTTATTTGTACCCTTGTATTGTTAAGCCCCCCAAATTCTCATTTCTTTGATTGTAGATTAAACATAGTGTGTCCCTTTTGCAAAGCTTTTCAAACATGAAATTTGCCACAGATCTGCATTATATAGAAACATGTATGACATGCCCGGCACTACCATAGCTTTTGTCATATTTTTATGATAAATGGAACACTTTTGTTGCTGGTTGATGATTATGGAGTGCCAAATGTAACACTTGTAATTCTATATAAAATGGGTGATTTTACCTTAGAGTTAGTTTCTTGGAAGAGTTTGCAATCATTTTTTTTTCTCTGATCACTTTTTTTTAATACAAACGGGGCAATGGATAATCCTTCTAGGCTTTCAAGCTGATTTCTTTATAATGTTTGAAATCATGCTTTTTACTGATTTCTTTCTTTGATACAGAAAAGTTGATGGGTGATCCCTCAAGCCGTGGGGCTGATGTCTTGGAAGTGTCTGTAATTCATTTTCTTCTTTCTTTTTACTGATTTTTTGTTGTTGGTGATAGAGACAGGCGATGGGGAATCCCTTAAACTTTACAGAGTTTGCAATCACCTCGTTTACTAATTTCCTTCAGTGATATATTTTAATATATTTTACTTTGCTACAGACATGGCGATGGGTGATCTTTTTTGGCCTTAGTATCCCAATCTTCATCACATCTGCCCTCTACTTCAGAGAAACCCTGACATACCCCGTGCCCAAAGCAGTCAATGACGGCAACAGGTGGGGACGGGCGAGGGAAACCCCTTCAGTCGAACTCATTTTCCCCCGTGCCTCGCAAAGCAATAGTACTGCTGCCTCAGTCAGATCTGAGAGCTCTGCCAGCAACTCCACCGCCAACTCTATCGGCAAATTCGCCTTATCTGCGAATGCAAGTCATTCCACTCATGACGAAAGGACGTTGACCTCGGACCCCAAACCTGATGTTATTCCAGGTGACATGTTTGTCTTCTCAAGGCAGTCCCTTGACGGACAGAACGCGAGCTTAAACTCGGGTGTGGCAACGGAGAAAGGTGCGGGGAACGAGACCGTTTCAATCGTCATCAACAATGGGGCGATGGTAGCGGAGGACATTCCGGCTATAGACCCTTCAAAGGAGCATGAGGAACGCATCGTCGATCCACTTATAAAAGATTTGAGTGGCTATGTGTCTGTTGTTAATGCTAAAAATGTAAGTAAACAAAAAAAAATTTGACATTTTTCTCACTTCCCCTGCCTCCTGCCTCCTGTCTCTCTTTTGTCAATCTTATTTCTTTTCTTCTTTCACTTCAAATCATTTCCTTAATACCTCTTCTCTCTCTCTCTCTCTCTCTCTCTCTCTTTCCTCTCTCTCTCTCTCTTTCCTCTCTCTCTCTTTCCTCTCTCTCTCTTTCCTCTCTCTCTCTCTCTTTCCTCTCTCTCTCTCTCTTTACTCTCTTTCCTCTAATTGCCTTTTCCTTACCCCTCTTCTGCCTCTCATTCCCTTTCTCTTCCAATCTTCTTCTTATTCTCCTTCTCTTACCCCCTGTTTTTCTCTGCCTTCTCTCTCTCTTTCTTTCATTCTCTTTCGCTCATTCTTTACCCTCTTCTTCATGATGATAATAGTGATAAAAACGATGTTGGTGATTATTGTTATCAATTTGTATAAATATATATTGTTATCAATACTATTATTATTATTATTATTTCTATTATTGTATCCCCCGGCAGTATGCCGGAGGATACTTTGGATTCAGCAGCGTTTCGCCGCCGCCGCCGCCGCCGCCGCCGCGTCACATTCTTGTGTGCGCTCTAGCGGTCACATTTCTCGACGAATTTCTTTCAGACTTCCTATGGACGTGTATCTTGGTAAAATCTGGACCCCTATAGTTTCTGGTGATGCTGCCCCCAGTGTTCCGTCTTTTATAGGGTAAAAGGCCATATTTTTGGGGAAAGTTTGTGTGCGCTCTAGCGGTCACATTTCTCAACGGATTTTGTTCAAATTTTGTATGAAGGTGTCTCTTGGTAAAATCTGGAACCCTATAGATTTTGGTGATGCTGCCCCCAGTGTTCCGTCTTTTATAGGGTCAAAGGTCATATTTTGATAGATGTCTTGTGTGTACTCTTGTGTGCGCTCTGGCGGTCACATTTCTCAACGGATTTTGTTCAAATTTTACATGAAGGTGTCTCTTGGTGTAATTTAAAAACCTATAGTGTTTGGTGATGCTGCCACCAGTGTCCCGTCTTTTATAGGGTCAAAGGTCATACTTCAGGACATGTCGTGAGTGCACTCTGCAGGCCACGTTTCTCAATGGATTTTGTTCAAATTTTGTATGGAGATGTATCTTGGTATAATCTACACATGTTTAATTTTTCGTGATGCTGCCCTCATTGTTCCGTCCTTTATAGGGTCAAAGGTCATTTTTCCATTTCTTGCACTCTTACTTCTGCATTTCTTGACGGATTTCGTTCAAATTTTGCATGAAGGTGTCCCTTGGTGTAATCTAAAAACCTGTAGTTTTTGGTGATGCTGCCACCAGTGTCCCGTCTTTTATAGGGTCAAAGGTCATACTTCAAGGGATGGCGTGAGTTCACTCTGCAGGCCACATTTCTTGATGGATTTCTTTCAAATTTTGTATGGATATGTATCTTGGTATAATCTACACATCTTTACTGTTTGGTGATGCTGCCCTCATTGTTCCGTCCTTTATAGGGTCAAAGCTCATTTGTCCCTTTTGTGCACTCTTACTTCTGCATTTCTTGACGGATTTCATTCAAATTTTGTATGGAGATGTATCTTGGTATAATCTACACATATTTAATTTTTGGTGATGCTGCCCTCATTGTTCCGTCCTTTATAGGGTCAAGGGTCATTTTTCCATTTCTTGCACTCTTACTTCTGCATTTCTTGACGGATTTCGTTCAAATTTTGCATGAAGGTGTCCCTTGGTGTAATCTAAAAACCTGTAGTTTTTGGTGATGCTGCCACCAGTGTCCCGTCTTTTATAGGGTCAAAGGTCATACTTCAAGGGATGGCGTGAGCTCACTCTGCAGGCCACATTTCTTGATGGATTTCTTTCAAATTTTGTATGGAGATGTATCTTGGTATAATCTACACATCTTTACTGTTTGGTGATGCTGCCCTCATTGTTCCGTCCTTTATAGGGTCAAAGCTCATTTGTCCCTTTTGTGCACTCTTACATCTGCATTTCTTGACGGATTTCATTCAAATTTTGTATGTAGGTCCATTATAGATTACACCTCTACAGTTTTTGGTGATGCTGCCTCTAGTGTTCCGTCTTTCATAGGATCAAAGGTCATATTTTAGTGGATGTCTTATGTGCGCTCTGAGGTCATATTTCTTCCGAATTTTCTATAAAAATGCATTATACTCTAATCTACACAAATCGTTTTGGTAATGCTGCTCCTGGTGTTGACAATATTCCGGGCCACTGGCGGCAATTTCTACACCATCCTTTTGTTTGAGGGAGGGGATGGGGGAGGGTCTTTGTCCCTCCTGCAAATCGCTGCCAGCGCCGGGGGATACATTTCGCATTGCGCGGCACGAGGAATGCACATTTCTAGTTATTATTATTATTATTGTAATTATAGTTACTGTTACCATTGTTATTATTATTATTATTTTAATATATTATTGTTGCTCTATCATTATCATTATTATTGTCACTATTATTATTATTATTATCATTATTATATGCTTATCTTCAATTTAAGGCAAATCCTAACAATGCGGTTTATTCCGTCACAATAGAAATTGAATCGAATCTGAACAATAGGCCTAGATAAAAGGATTTGCCACATTGTCACATGTAAAGTTATTATCATCATTATTATTATTATTACCATTGTTAGTATGATTTGTACTATCATTTATTATGAAGATTTCTGTTATCAATATGATAAATTTCATCATCTCTCACACACAGCAACTGTATGTAAATTGTTCAAAGTGTGCCTACGTCTCCAGCTCCGGCCAGCTTCAAGGAACCAAGGCTGGAGAACTCATTGATTCCTATCCTTGCGTCATCCGGATGAACAATGCCCCTACCAAAGGCTTTGAGTCAGACGTAGGTAGCAAGACAACGGTCCGCGTGGTGGCCCACTCAGCCATAAAACCAGTGCATTCAAAGAGGGCATCCTTGCTGAAAGGTGGGTTGATATAAACATTTTTCCAGCAAAAAGTATTAAATGCCAAATCTAAAGTTTGTGGAATTGTAAAAGGCATCTTTACAAAAAGATATTGGCGTAAAGAGTTTCATTACAAAAGCATTAAATGCCAAATCTAAACTTTTAAAAGTATCAATCCATGCAGATCAAAAGATGCATACTGGTATAATAGTTAAAGCAGGCAAAAAGAAAGACATTTTCTTTCCCAAATGTAGTGAATTGCCACTTATGCTTCTTTTATGGATATGTAATATTTTTGTCCTTTAAAACGTCAAAAATAACTATTTCTCCCAACTATTTCTCTACAGATTCTCTTTGACTAGGAAATGTTGTTTCTTTCATTTAAATGCAATGGTTATTGAGCCTCATTTCATAAGAAATATATCTTTGCATCACTTCATAGCAATGTAGTTGCATTAATTTATCCTAAGTAGCCAAAAACTGATTATGCTGTATTTTGTGATGATAACGATATTCAGTGTATGTATTTAGTCAATATTTTATCTTTTATTGTTCTTTTGTGCTCTCACAATGATTCTCATGCTCTTTGGTGAATTTCAAGACTAAAATAGAATAGAATGAATTGTCACAGGGCCATTAAAATCAGAGGTGAATTTTCTATTTTTAAGTTTAGATTACAGAATCAAAAGCTAAAAGACACTTCAAATTGAATGGAATTTTGTTGTTGTTGAAATCTTAGTTGCACAAAGAGAATCAATAGCTTATACAAAAGGCTTTCAGACTGAATGGAAAATAATTTGTTTTTAAAATTTAGATTACATGAAAAGAATCAATAGCTAATACAAAGGACCTTAAAATTCAATGGAAATTGTTTTGTTTCTAAAATTCAGATTACATGAAAAGAATCAATAGCTAATTACAAAAGACTTTAAAATTGGATGGAAATTGTGTTGTTGTTTTTTTTAAATCTTAGATTACATGAAAAGAATCGACAGCTAATACAAAAGACTTTCCAATTGGATGGAAATTGTATTGTGTTTTAATTCAGATCACATGAAAAGAATCAGTGGCTATTACAAATGATATCTTAAGAACCACTCACATGAAAGTGGATTATATATGGAATTATGTATAAAGAATGCCATTGCACAGAAAAAAAGGGTCATTCACTGGCATGCAAATGATTTTTTTCCCCTCAATATTTAGATTATATGAAAAGAAGCAATATCTATTACAAAAGACATCATACAGGGCATTCATACGAGAGGGAATTATATGAAATTTGTATGAATAAACGCCATAGATAAAAAATCATAGCAAAACGGTCATTCACATGGCATAAGAACCCAAACTAGACCTGGCTGTCATTCCACTTACATGGTTTTTGTTTGAAACGATGTTCCCATAGGCGACAGACCCTGATTCTTTTCAAAGTTTTCAGTTGAAATGAAGCTAAGATTTCAAAGCTTATTTTCCTTTTGAAAATTCCTGACGTCAAACATAATATGGTCATGCAACAAAACTTGACACACTGTACGTTTGCAGAAAGTTTGGCTCTTTCTAGTCATGCATATTGTACATTTTCTAGGGCTCTAAATCGGAACTTATTAAGCCAAACCACAAAATGTGGACAATTGGCTCGTAAAGGGTTAACGAATAGAAGCATGTACATGTACAACCAATGGCATAGCTTCTCAGGGGGGCACTAGGGGCATTTTCCCCCGAATCGAATGAAGATGAAAGAAGGAAAAAGAAAGAGAAGGAAGAAAAGAGAGAAAACAGAAAGGGAGAGGTTGAAGAGGACGAGAAAGCATATGATATGACACCCTCTCACATCCTCCCCCAATCAGTGGCCTTGTAAATTTGCATATCTTTTCCGAGTAAGTCCAGTACTGCCCCCCCCCCCTAACTCCATAACATCCCTTGATAGTTGGACTCACCCTATATGCCACTGTGTATAACATTTAAAACTAAGAAGCAACACTTTGAATTTTGTACTATTCATTTTTTATCTTAGTAAGATATGAATGTATTCACAAGGCCCGATGCAGAGGAGATAGTATGATTTCATATTTTGAAATGAAATATTTTGCTGTAAATCTAATTATACCGGAGCCCTAGGAGTATCACTTTGTGTCAGACATGAGCTATATATAGAAACCCATTATTATTACTTTTTGTACATATATTTGTTGAACACTAACACAAAGACTTCCAATAAATCACCTCGAGGGCAATTTTAGTACCATATTGTTTAGGTTATTATGTTTGCATTATGTACGGCTCTGGTGTACAGATGACTATCTTACCGTACTTCATTAGGCGATAAAGCAGGCTATTGACGTTTTAAAAAGTCTTTATGATCGTGGTTAATGTACCGGTATATGTTCCGAAATTAACACGCAATCCCTTGAAAAAACATAGCATACATGTACACAAGGAAGTATTAAGGTAGACTACAATTAGGAAGCAACACTCTGACATGCAAAAGGAAGTATAATGTATATTAAAAGTAGAAAGCAACACTCTGACTGATTTATATACTGTTCATTTGGGATTAGGAAGACATGAATGTATGAACAAGTCCTGAAAAGCAGTAGGTAGTGTGGTATGCGTAATTTTGTATTGGAAAATGAAATAGTAGTAGGGGAGATGATATGAAATACAGTCAAACCTGTCTTAGTGGCCACCTGTCTATAGCGGTCACCTGTCTATAGCGGTCACCTGTCTATAGTGGTCACTTATATTGCCTCCCTGTAGCAAGAAATATGTACCTTAGAACCTGTCTATAAAGGTCACCTGTCTACAGTGGCCACTTTTTCTGTTTCCCTTGGGTGGCCTTAATAGACAGGTTTGATTGTATTAGAGGAGATAGTATTGAGAGGAGATAGTATTGTAATTATGATTTTATATTTGAAAATGGAATGTTTTGCATAAGAGTAATGTAGATAGATCAATCAATATTATTACAACAGCTTAAAATGTGCTTTAAGATAGGCATCTGACACAATATTATTCCAACCAACTACTGCACTGAGTGAATTCAATATCATCGCAAAGATATTTAAGAAATTCATTGGAGGGCAATTCCAGTAGTTATGGCATTGCTCGAAAACTACTTTTTCAGCTTATGAAAAATGCTGTTGGAAGAGTCACTCATGTTAATAGGTAACCATGATAGGCAATTTCAATAGCCCTGGATTTGATTTAAAAAAAAATAAATTGCAGTAGCGTTAATTGCATTTTTAATTTCAAAGTTTTGAGATCTTTGTGCCATCAGTTCGAAGTGGTAGCCAAACACCAGCAGGTATACCCAGTGAAACCTTGTATAGCGGCCACCTCTCTATGTATGAAGGCAACCTGTCTATAGTGACCACCTACACTAGTGTATTCGTAAGAGGGGCAAGGGGGGCAATTTACCCCCGCTGACAAATTTTTGCATAGATCTACATGAAATAAATCATTTGTAACTAAACAATGTTAAGATCCAGCTCATTCCAGCTTTCCCCCTTTCCTTCCCAAGTAAACCATTTCGGGGCAATATAATATTCACGCTCACTTTAAACCAGGGCCCGCAAGAAGTGGCTTGCCTGCTGAACTGGATGGACTGACCGAAGCTTAGATGTGTTGCCCCTCCTGAGACTCGGGGTCTCACTGTATGCCGCTGATCATCCATAATGTTTCTCTCTTGGAGAATGGTTTATTGTAGAACCTGTCTAGAAAGGCCACCTGTATGCAGTTGTCACTTTTTCTGTATCTCATGATTCCCTTGGATGGCCTTTATAGACAGGTCAGACTTTACTAAAGTTTGGAAACAGGGCCTATCTGAATTACGTACTTTCCTTTTGCAATCTTGCTGAGATATGAACGTATTCAAAACTCATGTAGTAGAGGAAAAAGTATGGTAGACACAAGATAGATATATGGTAGAGGTGTAATGGTCTAGTGGATTTGTCACAGGACTGTGGATCACACGGTTTGCGGTTCAAGTCCCAGCTGCAGTACTGATATCCATTTGCCACTCTCTCCACCCAGGTGTAGTAATTGGGTACCTGGTAGGAAACTATTCTTTAAATGCTTTCAGCACCTTAGAGCAGTAAGGCTACAGGCAGGGTAATAATAGTACTTTGCAGGCATCTTGAGTATGCCCCTTTGGATGGATATGTTTGCAATATACAGTCAAACCTGCATTAGCGACCACCTGTATAGAAAGACCGCCTGTCCATAAAGACCACCATTTTTGTTTCCATTGAAAAATGTTTCTCATTGAAACATGTATAAAAGGAACCTGTACACAAAGACCACCTGCTCATAAAGACCGCCTTTCTTTTCTCCCTTGAGCAGTCTTTATAGACAGGTTTCACTGTAAATGTAATTGCTAGTATTAGTTAATACATATATGAAAATGGAATACTGTGCTTAGGAATAATGAAGACAAGTGAATGAATATTAATTTCACCAAAAATATGCATTCAACCCAATGTTATGGTGAAATTTTAAACATCTCTGAAATCAACTGGCAGAATATGATGATGATGATGATGATGATGACGATGATGATGACGATGATGATGATGATGGCTTCTTGTATAATGCCGGTATCCACCTCGGCTGGGCGCTCATGCCACGGCACTTGTTCTAGAATTCGACTTTTAGTTGGTGTGTCAAATATATAATACTTTGAATTTTCATCACTGAAGAGGTTTATTTGATTGCTGATGTAACATTCAAAAATAGTTCTTTTTTCACAATCAGTAAATTATGCACTTATATTCTCTCTGCACCTAGTGACGAGCTGTTCCATTAACCTGCTTTTTACAAATGAGGCTCACTGCTTGGAATCCAGTTTGCATACATTATTTGTTGCTATGTCCAGCAAGCTTTTAGGTTGTCAAGAACAATCTTTGTTCGAAAGGTATGCATAAAATTTGCATGCATTACCGAAGCGGACTATTGTAAATCCCACTGACACGAATACTTAATAAACTTTGAACTTTGAACTTTGAACTTTGAACTTGATAATGTGCCCATGAATATCATGAAATCATAATTCAATTATTCACCAATCACTATGAACATGGTGAACAAAGAAGCAGACAAAATATACAGCTCCTCATTGTACCTTCCACAATTGCTCTGGTAGACAAAAGAACATCCCTTCATTGCTGTTATGTAAAATAAGTAGAACAAGTGAATATGCATGTGACACCTGTTCTACATATTTTACATAACAGCAATGAAGGGATGTTCTTTTGTCTACCAGAGCAATTGTGGAGGGTACAATGAGAAGCTGTATATTTTGTCCGCTCTCTTTGTCATCGTGTTCATAGTGAATGGTGCATTCCATCATACCAAGGTGGAAATATTCTTTTCAAAAGGCGAAAACAAAAGCTATCCATGAGGCACATCTCTCACTTTGAGAGTGATTATTCTAAAGTGCACAAAGTTGGACCTCTCCATGTTCAAAATATCTGTGGATAATTGGGGCCATTTGTGACATGTGCTAACTATGAACAGAGACTTACATGTAGGCCAAAATACACTTTTTGGCAAGAATTCCTTTTTTCCCATTGTACCGCATTGTTGTTATGCATTATCCTCAAAGCACCAGTTCAACAGAGGTCTGAAGAAGCTTGCAGAACAGCAAGTGAAAGCATACTGAAACAGGTAATTTTTCAACTGATTGTTAAAAAAAGAACTTTTTCCTCTACTTTTACTTCACTGTCCTGTGCTTGCCTCTGCAGATCCTGGCCAACCCAAATTCCTTGTAGTATGGGGGCCCGAAAATCAGATGAGAGCAAATGGAAAAGGAGGAACCTACAACATAGCAGCAAGCCTTTCCAAAGAATTCTCAAAAGATGGAATGCAAGTGTTTATCTTTTCTCAGCGTCAAATGGCCTATGCCGACAAAGTCTTTGAAATTGAGACCGGTAGAAATAGGTATGACTTTCTCTCAGTTATTTTATTTGTTGAGAGCCAGAAGGGTGTTAGCTCTATGTATCTCTATGTATCTCGGCATAATTCCTACTTAAGGCGATTTTTTTTGGCGAAATATTCGACCGAAGGGGGAAGCCGACATTAAGTCGAATTTTCGGCTCTGTTTTTTCCCATTTTCGTAGGGGTAGGAGGCATTCTATCGATATAAACGTAGAGGGCGCCAAATTACTTATATGACTACAAAGTTCTTTTTGGTAGGGAGAACTGAAGTTGGGCGATGTCTGTTTTCTTGATTATATCAATAGTTTGGGGATTTACTAAAAATACCTTATCGCACACAAAAGGTAGTTATTATACTTTTTTAATTCTTTTTGCCATAAATGCAAATAGAATTAAATTAATTCTAAACATATACATGTACTACCATTTTGAATCCATTAATTCTCTGTAACGTCCTTTTTGCGATATACGTATATACAATAAATAAAACAAAAATTTGCCTTTTAGTAGAATCTAGGTATATATATATATATATACACACATATATATATATATATATATATATATATATATATATATATATATACACACACACACACACACACATATATATATATACTGTATATAAGAACAAAATCCGGACAAATATCATGCTTAGTTCCAACAACTGTTTATTTACAAAACCACAAATTTTCGGAAGCCTCTTCCTTTATCAAGTGGAGAACAGCTATATATATATACTGTATATATGTAGATGTGTAGATACTCTGACAGCGAGAGGAGAAAGGGGAACATGGGAAAGAGATAGAGAGAGAGAGGGGGGATCTCCTCAAGATGATCAGAGCAGACTGATTGAAACATTAAGAACCAAAGAGCTCCTAGACCTATTCAAGGCTCTTATTCCTTTGTAACAATATGTGGTGTAAGCCTAAAAACTTTACCTACAAATCAGTAAACTCTTCTAATTTCTTTACCCCCCCCCCTTTCCTCCAGGCAATCCTCAGGTTCTTGGTTAAGCACTGGCTGGTTTACGATGATCCTATCTCGCGGAATCTGTGAGGAGATCACAGTCTTCGGCATGGTCTCTGAGGATCATTGCAGGTAACATCTTTTGTAAAATAATCACATGTAAATCTCCATCTCTTCTCTTGCTTCATCCCATCTCCCCCCCCCCCCCTATCTCTCTCTCTCTTGCCCCCTCTTCCTCTCCACTTCTCTCTCTCTCTCTCTCTCTCCCCCCCTCTCTCTCTCTCTCTCTGGCTGTGTTCTGTCTCGCTGTCTCTCTCTCTTCCAGCCCCTTTCTCTCCTTCATCTTTATCTCTCTCTATCATTTCTCTCAATCCCTCTCAACCTATCTCTCTCTCTCTCTCTCTCCCTTCCTATCTCCCAGTCTCTCTGTCCCTCCCTCCCTCCACTCTCTATCAAAGTACCGCCTTTGTGGTCCATACTTCGAATTGAATATCATGTATACTTCATATGTGTTCTAACAGATGGCTGCAATCATGTGTGATTATTTGCATGGAGAAGGGCCTGGACTAATATAGCTTTCGGTACAATTTAATTCATTTCTTTAAATTCCAAGGCCTAATGAGTATATAAAATGTTTTTATGGAATTAAAAATATAGCATGCTGGTACTCTATAGCTGTTTCTGTTTCTGTATCATTATGATTTACTATTCTGAGTATTATTATTGTTAGTAGCTTGTATTATGCAAACTCTTGTGCTGCTTAGCCAGCAGCTTAGGTGAGAATGGAAATAAAATTCATGTCAACCTTGATGAAAGATACATTATGGCTTAACCCCTTCTCTGCTGCTCATTCATGTTCACATGCAACTTTCTCACAATTATATTCATTTTTGAAATTCCAAGACTTATGGGTATATAAAATGTGTTTATGGGAATAAAATATTGCATGCTGGTACATGTTTCTGTGTCTGTAAAACACAAATCTTCACCGAAGCATATAGTTAGGCATGCATGATTTGCCTCTGATAGCATGGTTAAGGGGCGTTAACAAGGCCAAGGAATTGAATTCTCTCATTTTATTTTCTTAAAAAAGGTAATTAATGATTTTTTTTTTTAATATGATTTTCTTTGGTGCATCGAGATGGTCTAAGACCAAATCTGTTACGAATTTTCTTCAATTCATCACAAATTTACAGTTGTTGCTTTTGCAGTATGTTATTTTTCATCACAATTTTTGTTTAGAGTGAAAGAAAAGTATAATTATTGCCAATTTGAGGAGACCAAACTGATTCAGTCTTGCTTAATGCATGCATTTCATCATTCAATGTTCTACGTACAGGAAAAATCCGTCCTCCAAAGTCCCCTACCACTCTTTAGAGTGAAAGAAAAATACAATTGTTGCCAATTTGAGAAGACCAAACTGATTCAATTTTAATGCATGTATTTGATCATTGTATGTTCTACCTGCAGGAATAACCCATCCTCCAAAGTGCCGTACCACTACTACCAGTCGACTGGACCCAGGGAGTGCTCCATGTATCAAAGCAACGAGAAGGCAAAGAAAAACGGCCATCGCTACATGACAGAGAAGGGCGTCTTTGCTCGCTGGTCCAAGCTCGAACCCAAGATTTCCTTCCGGTATCCCGATTGGTCAGCACATTAATAATTTTGCGATGAATGCTAAAAAAAACCCATATCATCTGAACCAAAGTAGGTGATAATCACACGATTGAGGAGCTGAGGACACTTGATCTGGTATCTTGGGGTGCAGGTTCAAAACCAGCCAACTGCTCTTTCTTCGGAACACTTTGTTTGGTCAGCAAAGACACGAGTTTTAGGTGAATGTGATGGCAGGAAGTAAACATCTCATCTGGACCAAAGCAAGTGATGATCGCAATATGGAGGAAATGCGGGTATTGTATACTGGATCCAGGATCTGAGGTTCCAGGTTCAAAACCCAACTTGCTATTACTTTCGATGCTCTGATTGGTCAGCGTATGCAAGACATAAGTTTTAGGTGAATGCCATGGCAAGTACAAAACATCTCATTTGAAGCAACAGAACTTATCTTTAAGGGAACCAACTGTCCACTAACATTTTACTCTGTATGTTTGGGATTCCATGCTTGTATAACTATATTCTAAACGCCAGCTTCAAATATATTCCTTCTGTAATGAGCTATTACACGTTTCAATACTTCAAGACAGAGCTACGCTTCCAGAGCTCCGCCGTGCATGATGGCACTTCAAGAAGCCAGCGAGGCATACCTGGTTGGCCTCTTCAAGGACACCAACCTGTGGTGCCATCCACGCCAAGAGGGTTAGCTTCATGAAAATGAAAAAGATATTTTTAAAAAGCATATCATCAGATCAGAACTTGATGCCTTGTGTGTATGTATTGTTGTTTAGGGGTACTAGAACTGAAATACTTTTTATTTATGAGTCTATAAATGAATGCTGTATCCAGTTCTTGTGAAAAAAGATGGTGGTGTATGAGCAGAAATTGAAAACAATTCAAACTCTGTTGAAATTACACTTTGTTTCAAGTGAAGACCTTTTGTGGAAAGGCAAATAGTTTTTACCAATAATTGTTTTGAGACTGCCCCCAAAATAGTTTACATAGAGCAAATATGTATTTTTTTTATGAAGGTCTCTCATACATTTTTAAGGAGTTATTGTTCTTGCCACTTTTTGCATCATTCTTCCTAATATATATTTGTAAATTCACATGTATGCATATGTGTGCATCAATTATTTATTATAGTGATTATAGTGACTTTTCTGACTATGTACGTATGTAGGCTCAAAACTTATGGTGCAGTAAAGTGGTTTTAACCAAATTAATTAATCTAATATAGTTTTGGTGAAGGGAAAGTTTTTCTTTCTCCTTGAGTATGGGAAATGAGCTCGTGGTTTGTGAACAATGAACATTGGTACAGTGAAACCTGTATATAAAGACCACTCAAGGGAGACAAGAAAAGCGGTCTTTATGAGCAGGTGGTCTTTATGGTCAGGTTCCTTTAATACACATTTCAATGAGAAGCAGTTTTCAACTGAAGGGAAACGGAAATTGTGGTCTTTATATACAGGTGGTCTTTCTATACAGGTGGTCACTAGAGCAGGTTTGACTGTAATTGAATCCATGATACATCTCATGCAATATTACTGGTAGTTCTTTTTACAGTGAAACCTGTTTATAAAGACCGCGCAATATTAGTTCTTATTAAAGTGAAACCTGTTTATAAAAACCGCTCAAGGGAGACAAGAAAAAAAAGCGGTCTTTATGAGCAGGTGGTCTTTATTATGGGCAGGTTCCTTTAATACACATTTCAATGAGAAGCAGTTTTCAACTGAAGGGAAACGGAAATTGTCGTCTTTATAGACAGGTGGTCTTTCTATACAGGTGGTCACTAGAGCAGGTTTGACTGTAATTGAATCCATGATACATCTCATGCAATATTACCGGTAGTTCTTTTTACAGTGAAACCTGTTTATAAAGACCGCGCAATATTATACAAATAGTGAATGGCCATGAGTGCGATGGTACAAGATTTTGCATTCGGTGAAAGATGAGACGCTCTATTCAACTCGGCTGCGCCTCGTTGAATAGAGCGTCTCTTATCTTTCACCTCGTGCAAAATCTTGTTCCATTGCACGAATAAAGACCATTCACTATTTGTTTTATACAACACCTCGGACGTTAACGAGCTTAAAACATTTTTTTTTAAAAGAACGGTTTTACTAGTCCAAATATGACCGACCAGATTCAGCGATCGATAAAATTACCGATAGTACAGTGAGCGCGCAAACGTACGACTGCGCTATACAGTACCCGGCCGATTCGATAATTATATTCGAGTGTAGGCCTAGAGAGCTAGAGAGAGAGAGAGAGTTTAGAGAGATAGAAAGAAAGCAAAATTATCAGTTCAACTTACCAAATATTTGTAGCTTGCTGAATGACTTTAATGAACTCCAATAATCCATTTTATAGAATCCAAAACGATGGGGAAAATGATCAATCAGATAAGAATCGAATCCAATCAGAAACACTTAGAAAACAGTATCACTATCAACAAATGCTGGATTTTAACAGTCGAACTTGTCTTAGGCCTAGGCCTAGTCTTAGAAGAATCGACTTCATGCAATCAGTAGAAAACAGTATCATCTCAGAAAACGCTTGATTTCAACAGTATCAAAGGTAATATCCATATATAAGAATCGAATCCAATCAGAAACAGTAGAAAACAGTATATTTCAGTAGACCTCTATCTCTCTAGTTTAGATCTTGGACTAGCCACTAGGTCTAATGTAAGATCTAACGTTAGGCCTAGATCTATCTGTTGTAAAAAGTAACGGGTCCATGGAAATGAAAATGTTGCACAGAGCTCGTGGACGAAGATGTGTTCTGAATATTTAAGTTAGATTCCTGTAAAATAAGCTGTTCTTGGGAAAGAGTAACAATATCTCCAGTAGATTCTGTTCCGGTATCGGCAAATTGTTCGTCAACGATGGATGCAGATGATTCAGGGCCAAGCCCAGGAGGGCTACATGTAACGTTAGACCTAACTTTGTCTTTAGGTCTAACGACAAGGTTAGATCGAGATGCCATAACATTCAGAGCCTGAAGTCCGAGTCCATCGTTAGATCCTGATGTGGAAGGAAGTTCCTGTATGGATTTGGAGATTTTTGCACTCATCATCTTCTTTTTATTGTCACTGGTTCTAGCATAATTTTTCAGAGATGATTCAGATTTGTGTCCTGTGACTGCCATAATATCGCGATTTGCGAATCCTGCGTGATCTAGGATCGTAACTGTGGTAGCTCTCAGGCTGTGATTTGTGTAATGATGATCACACTGAGCCCTCTCAGCAATCTTTCTCATTTTATTCCCCAGGGAATTTACTCCCAACGGGACATTGTCATACCAGGGTCCATCAGATGGCGAAGAAGCTTTTGGTCGCTGCCAAAAGTGGTTTGAATTGGGATTCAAGGAAGCCAGATACTTTAGCAAAGAAGTGACCGGGCACCTCGAAGACCCAGGTATTTCATACATGCGACCACCAAATTCTTCGTCTTCATTTTCCCGTCTCGATTTTGTTAGCGTATCGCGATGCTCAAAGTAACGAAGCCCGTCTTCATCAGTGTGGAAAATATAGTCGTTGACTGTCATATCACGAAGATTTTCGCGGCCTCTCTGCCCAAAGTATGTCATGACGTCCAAAAACACTTTGTTCTGAAGACCAAGAGGTGTATCAGGGTTGACTGCATCTGATTCGAAAATCTTTGCCATGTCATTGTCAGTTACTGCACTTTTATGCTTGACGAACCCCTTTCCTTCCTTCTTCAACTTGACCATCATAGCCTTGTAGACCCTTTGACTCTCCGGAAATTTCACCACATTTGTAATATCCTCTCCTTTGGTAGACTCAAAATGGCGACGGATTCCATATCTGATAGAGTGCATAGATTTCTTAGTGTACAAGCTTCCATCATCTTTCCGTAAACCAGCGTAAAATCGAGAGAGAAACTTATCCAGCTCTGGATCCGGCAAACTGTTGACCTCCGCTAACGACATTGATACACATTTTGCAAATGATTCCAAACGGCTCTTCGCGAATTTAATACCTCTCTTAGTGTTGTGAGAATCAGAGTCAGACAATAATTCATTCAATTCGTCATCATTTAGCAATACAAAGTTTGGTCCTGCCATGATGTAAGTTTTTAACTTAAAAGTCAAGACAAAGAACAAATCCTCAGCTAGCTGGGAACATTAACAAACCAGATCTAACGTAGCCTGCAAAATATGCTAGCTGCCCGCGCGTCGCGTCGACCGCATATTTTTGTGTTGCATAAACTGCGCCGCGCGTACCATGATTTATGTTTATTGTGACGTCAGAGTGCAATTTCGTTTGATCCATTTGTTTCATTGCACGGTGATGTCACCTACCTCACAATAATACTGTGTACATCGATAGTGACGTCAGCGTGCAATGGTGCAAATGGATCAAACGGAATTGCACGCCTGGAGAATGATACTGTTCAACAGTACTTTTATCGGATGTCATGTGATTAAGAATTGACCAATGGGGTTGCAAGAATCTTAGTAGGTGTTGTATAATAGTTCTTATTAAAGTGAAACCTGTTTATAAAAACCGCTCAAGGGAGACAAGAAAAAAAAGCGGTCTTTATGAGCAGGTGGTCTTTATTATGTGCAGGTTCCCTTAATACACGTTACAATGAGAAACACTTTGCGAGGGAAACAAAAATTGTGGTCTTTATAGACAGGTCTTTCTATATGCAGGTGGTCACTAAAGCAGGTTTGACTATATCACGCATCTGTTACGCATAGACTTGCATGCTTTACCAGTGGACAACATGAGAGCTCTTTTAATATGGTGATACAGAGGCCGAAATTCACAAAGGAGGTTTAAACATCCATAAGCGTAGTAGTATGTGCTATGTGCATGGCCTCGTGTCATTGAAAGAGCATTATACACTTTATTTCAATTCATGATGGAGGTTTTAGAACATGGGTTAATATTTAAACCTCCTTTGTGTATTTGGGCCATTGAATATATTTTAAACAGAGAGGGTTTTATAGGTAATAAATTTTGAAGAAAAAGAATCGTATGTATATATTACATAACTTTTTATGAATGTGAATTTGAACTACACTTGGAGTTCTTTTTTTAACCTTTTTCATTTTCTTCAATCTTATGCACATTTCTAAACCTGAATGTGGTTGATCTCTCTTGTATATTAGTCACAAAGTAAAATGTTATCAATAGCTAACATCTCTGTAATGATTTCAATGAGCAAATTGGAATGAAACATGCAAAATATAGCTTCATATTACTTACCGGTACTTGTCTCTAAAGATATCAGTGCGACATATTTTGAAGTTCCGTCCATGAGTTTTTGTGAATTTTAGTGTAAATATCTAGAAGGAACTCTAAAATTGTGGCTAGCTTGGGTCCCTGGTAAGCACAATAAATTACACAATCTGCCTAATGCCTCATCAGACACTTAACAGACACTAAATCTTTCAGTGCCGATGGCACGTATATGTGACAGATAGACTTGTCATTTTCATTCACCGATTGCTCGACCACAGGAAAGGTATATGGTGGTCATGTATATCAAACTCTTGAGCATATATCAAGCAATCAAGCAATTCTAAATAAAACATGATAAAAACCACTTTCGAAAAATAAACTCAAGGGTAATTTCAAAAGGCCTATTGTACTGCCCATAGAAATCAGGTTCGGATTACGTAATACGCAATAGAAATGTTCGCACATTTCTATTACGTAATACGCAATAGAAATGTTCGCACATTTCTATTACGTAATACGCAATAGAAATGTTCGCACATTTCTATTACGTAATACGCAATAGAAATGTTCGCACATTTCTAAAGGTGATAGACAGGGCTATTGAAATTGCCTTCAGTTGTTTTTTGGAAAGTAGTTTTTATCATGTTAATATATGATTATAATTGTATACTGCCATAGAAATTTCAGAGAAAATTGAAGATTTTAAAAGATATTACATTATTTCTACATTAAACAAGAGTAAATAAATGGGAAACCACAAAATAATGGACAACTAAGAAACTCAAATGTAATTTTCAATAATTCTTACGCATATGGTTGCGTGTAATGTAACAATGTTTGGTATCATAAGAAATGGTGATAAATTTCCTACAAGTTCTGTACACAATATTTAGAAAAATAATAGATGGTTAATGAAGTGGAGACATTTGAAAAGGAAGCATTGATCACATTCTTGTAAAATTTTGAAGAGAGCTAAACCCCTTGGCACAATAAGATTTAAACAGGTTGGATATAGTTTCCATTGTGAAACTATGACAAAAATTATTACAATTAGCCTATCAATTGACCTCTTAGTAAAGGGTTAGGCATTGTGATGTTTAAATACACTATGAGGAATACCTGTGGTATAAACCTGAAACCCAAATTTGACTTGACTTCCACCACATCTAGAGTGCGTTTATGCTTACTTCTGAAGGCAGAATATTTATATTGTTTTTCAACTTATTGCACATGATTCCCATATAGCTTCTTAAACCCCGATTTGACATGATATTTATATCATTTCTCAACTCTTTTTTTTTTTACATCTTACAATGAGCTTCTTAAACATAATTTTGATAGCCTTTTCTTGTTATATTTTAATACATTTTACATGTTATATTTCTTACATACTTTTGATTGTACAAAGAGCTTCTGGCATGTGATTTTATTTTGTATTTAATTTCTCGTTAGGGTCATGCTAAATGCTAATCTCTGATTTGGACAGGATATATCATTTCTAAACTACTTTTCAGGATATGTCGTCAAAAAGTTATAACCCTTGATTAAACATACAATTGCTTTCATCTTTCAAGGTGACTCGGGCAATTGACCAACTTCAAGTTAGGTGTTTGAAATTGCCAAGCAACAAATTTTTAATTATTGTATCATTTCTAGATTATTTTTACAGATTACATAAACTCATTAGTTTGGTTTTGCTTTCATCTTTATAGTTTCGGTGATAAATCAGTAACTTCTGATTCAGACTTAGTTTTTTTTGCAAAAAGCTTTGTGACCTTTCCTCTAGATAGTTTCACCTTTGCCCGAAATCTTTCCAATTTATTTGTCATATACTAACCAGTAGACTTGATATTTACATTATTTCCAGACTACTTTAAAAAAAATAATTACAAAGAGCTTCTTACACTTGATCTTAAATACATGTAGCTTTTATCTTTGTAGTTAATGTGATAATTGCCTAACCTCTGCATTTGGACAGTGGATATTAATATAATACAAAGAACTTCTCAATTATTCTTTTTACCTACAGAGGGTCGATACATGTATATAGTTTTAACCTTTGTGTTTCTGCAATATTGTCACTTTGGGTGATAAATGCCTAAAATCCAATTTGAACTTGGTTGTGGGGGGTGTTTTAACACTTGACTATATCTTTCATAAGTGACTGCTTACGATGTTTTCAGTGGTAGTAATTGGTGGCGGATTTACATTGGGGGACAACCGGCCCATACCCCCTCTTGAAATCCAGCTGACACACCTTAAGTACACAACAAACAAACTTTTCCCCTTGATTCATTGTGTACTTTTTCGGCATTGTGCCCCCTCTTCTAACAAATTCTGGAGCCACCCCTGGTGGTGATGCTTTTCCCTTATTTGTTTGACAATTTGTTGCTTAAAACTTTCCACATAACAATCTTTAATAAATTAAAGTAGATTAGAGGAGGTGAAAATGTATGATAGAACATTAACATATACCTTTTTTGTCTTCGTATATATGTCATACAGTTTTTTTTCTTCTTTCTCCTTAACTCTCTTTTTCAAATGTTTCTCACAAAAGAAATATTCTTACTGTATTTTTTTATCTGTACTTAATAGAAAGTTCTTTAAACACATTCTGCTTTCAGTGGAAGGAAGAAAAAAGTATTGTGTAGTCAGCATTCAGACTTCAGTAATGACTACTACAGCAATGCAAATGCTTAACAGTTATAAAGTATGCACAATGTTGTAAAGACATTTAACATATTTCCTTGTGTATGTGTGTGTATGACCGAGTATTCCATCAGCTGAGACGCAGAAGGGTGTTAAGTCTGTGTAAACGGTTATAGAGTTAACGTCTTTCTGACTCTCATAATACCATTCATATGTCACTCATGAGAATACTGAGATATATTTTGTGATTTTGTTTTATTTTTGTATTCATTTTAAAGCATTCTGATTTCGTCTGTTGAGAGCCAGAAGGGCATTAACTATGTGTTGAAGTATATGAGTTAATGCCCTTCTAGCTCCAAAACGACGATTTATCATTTTATTCAATAATCAGTGACTGTAATGCTTCATTTATGTCTTTCAAAGAGTTCCATTCAAATTTTATTCATATGTATTATCAAGTGTATATAAGTAGTTCTGTTTAATAAGGCTTGATCTTTATATGCTGTTCTCAAGAATCCAGTAAGGATTGGACTCAGTATACATGTAATTTACAAAGGAAACTTGTCTAATGGAAATCTATATTTGATTAGTTCAATGATCAGTTTTATGATATAGAAAACTGCTCTGTACATTTCAAGTTCAAGTTCAAGTTCAAGTTCATATTCATGCTTGTATATGACAAACTATAGCTTTATCTTAAAAGCAGCTTTCAATGTGTAGGAAAATTTGACAAGAGTACTTTCCAAATGTGTATTGGAATTAATTACCGGTATGTGGTTTCTTTCTTTATTGTTACATTGGAAACCAGCCATTTCATTCAGCTGTGTCAAAAATTTAAAGTTCAAAGGGATTGAAATTCATTCAGTCAGTGTATTGGATTCATTAGTTGTTTCTTCATAATATGTCAGAAAAACCTTGTGCAAGCCTTGTTTCCAAGGATTAGTGTTGCTCAGTTGAGCATGATTTAGATTTTGACACTTATTGTAAAGGGTTTTGATACTACTTAAAATCTGTTTGTAAAGATTAAAAACAAGTAATGGTAAGTGTCGGTATGATACAGGACCTGGTTTCTTGAAACCATCATATGTCCAAGTCCTTGGACATCCAATAGAAACACCTAGAATTAACATGCGTTTCAGTGGGACATCCATGAGCTTATGGTTTTGAGAAACTGGCCCCCTGGTTAATTATACAGATTTAAATGTGTTGTTGGAAATATTTAAAAATCATTTCTTAATAGACAGGTCTTTATATACAGGTGGCTGCTAAATAAGGCAGATTTGACTATACCTGTATCCTAGTACATGAGCATATCCTGTGCTGAGAGCCATAGGGTTTTGATGAGCTCAATCATTCTATACATAGCTAACGCCCTTCTGGCTCTCAACGGGCAATATGTTCTACTAACTATAAACTATAGTGCTGTTTTTTAGACTCCCATTTGTGAATATGTGATTCTCGATGGTAAATCGTTTGTCGAGAGCCTGAAGGGCGTTAACTCATAATTTTTCTTTATAGTTAAAGGGAAATCCAACCTTAATAGCAAGTTGCTTTGAAAGAAAGGAGAAATCAGATTGGTGAAAGTTTGAACGAAATCGGACAAGCAATAAGAAAGTTATGGATTTTTGAAAGTTGTAATCACTATACATATGGGAATTTCAAATTGGCCAAATAATGATATTTTTTGTGTATGACAAACGGGAGAGTTGTCCACAAAAATGTCACAATCAACTCACCAAATTACCAATTTGAGATTCGCATAGATGTAGTGATCTCATTTTTCAAATATCCGTAACTTTTCTAAGTCCTTGTCCGATTTCTTTCAAACTGTCACCATCCTGTTTTTCTAATTTTTCTGCTTTCACACAAATCATCTTATTAACCAAGGCTGGATTGCCCTTTAATGCCCTTCTCGCTCTCAACAGGCAAAATCTTTCATAATGAAGTGCAAATATGAATTTAAATGAGCAATACCTGTTTATTGTGGCAGTGCCTTGATTGTATAAATTTTTTTTTTATTTTTGAGCCTTAGTCTTTGAGATACGGTGCAGATGACGGTTAGATTTAAGATCATTTTGCCTAGCATGCAAGCAGTTCAGGTGAAGTGAAAGTATTGGGTGTGTCGCTCAGATTTTTGCATGGTGCCGTTTTTTTTTGTATTTTTCCGAAGGTTCGTAATTCCGAAACACAAATTTCCCATAGCAGGGGGTTCATGATTCCTAATATGAAATAGCGTTCAGAATTCGAAATATTTGATGCATTACTCTGAAGGTTCGTAATTCCGAAAATGGAAAAGGGTTCATAATTCTGAAATTGCAATAAGAACCCTGCATAAACGAACCTTTGGAAATATGAACGTTTTTTCATTTTTGGATTTATGAACCCTATTTCAGTTTTGGAATTACGAACCCCTGGAATAACGGACCTTCGGAAATACAAACCTTTGAAAAAACAAACCTTCAGAAAACCGACATGTAACCGCAGTTTTCCTTAATGCGTAGGGACTGCGAAGAGTGCATTTTAACTGTTCTAGTTCGTTCTTGCTGGACCAGATAATTTGATGACTCCGCTTTCCTAGGACCGAAATGAATTAATGGCATTCTATGTAGCCTATAGGGGTCGGGGGAAAGCAAATAATAGCGCCGTCTATAATCACATCGAAAATTATGGCATCAAGTGCCATAATTTATCTATCAAAATTGTGAAATGCTTTTTCTATGTATGAATGTATGTGACAATCTGTATACATGAAAACTGGATTGCTATTTACTATTGATCTGAAATAAATATTTATAATTGTATTAATCTTTAATTAGTAATGCAAATGGTGTTCCATTTCTTTGGCCATATTTGTGATTGAGTAGATGCAATTTTAGACTGTTATCTCTATCTATGTATTCAATATTGATAATCAGTTTGGTTTGCGAGTATCAATGTAGCATATAATCCTATTGTCTCTCATTTGAGAGCTTAGTTTCTTGGGGAAAAAGCTCATTAAAGTTAAAACAGAAATTCTATGTGCTGCTGTTTTTCTGTGTGTATGTGAATTTTCTGCAACAATGTTTTGAATGTAGCTTTTAATGTAAACTACCATTCATTTCAAATTTGAGAGCAACTTTAGTGCAGTTTAGATCAAGTCAATTATTCGTGTTAATAATAAATTGGATACATTCCTTGTTATAAACTAAATACATGTATTTAGTGTCTTTTATTCAGTATGTTTATCTCTTTTTCATCGGCGCACAAGTTTTGGTCATCAATATTTGAGAGAGAAAAGATGTGGTGGAATAGAGTCTTGAACTGTGGAAAGGTGAATTCACCATTCACAGAAACTAGAAAATTGACGATGCTAGGTGTAGTAGCATCTCTAAATGAATTGAATCCATACCAGCTGTTGCTATGTCAGGCAAGCTCGGTAAGCTTTAGGGTTGTTCAAAGCAATTGAAGTTTCCCTGGTGTGTAACACTAGCTATTGCTATTGTTTTTTCTAGAATGGTAACGAGCATGAAAATATTTCCAATAAAATTTGCAACTCTGTGCAGCTGCAATTTTCGAAAAAAAATTATTATTGGCAGGTAGCATACTACTTTGTAATAATTGTAGATTCCCAAGTGTATCCCCTACGTGTATGCATGTACAATCACAGATATAATTTTTCTGGTTAATATGTCTCGTTCTGTGGATAATGCAAACACGAAAAATCACTATTTTTTTCAACCTAAAATATATTTGATGGAAATAATGTCGCACACCCAGGTATAAAACACCTGAATAAATACATCTTGTTTAAATATACTTGAGACTTTTGTTTGGACAAGAAGTTATCGATGAATCTGAACTGAAGTAGGATGCTTATGAAATGTTTTAGAACTCCAGATCATAAAAGGCTTTCTCATATTGAGTTTTTGACTAATATGACTTGTAATTATAATTCTTTCATTCTAGTTACACTTTATTTTTTCGACTAAAAAAAAATGGCGTAATTAAAAAAATGATTTTTTTTTTTTTTAACCGTTACTAGTACATGTACTTGCATTGAATTCTGAATAGCTCCCTCTGTGGCAAAAGCAAGCTTTTCATTTCTTACAAAAGAGCTTACGGAACTTGTGACCTTGATAGGCAGTATCTACAGGATGTCTAAACCTGTGCAAAGTTTCATGGTATCTTGTGTAAGTTAGCCAAAGGGATAAATTACCTTTAAGTAAAATAGCTACAGACACGAAATAAGACAGAAACTCAGACTGTAATATAAACTTACACACAGTGTATTTTCATTATGCGACCAATTCTTACTTGGTATGTATACATTTCTTGAAGATAAAACAAGCAGATAATGGGAGCCACTTAGAAATATAGATTTTTTTTTCTCAAAAAATAATAACATCATATCAAGGAGGGGGGAAATAAGCGTGTTACATCATAACCGATGATTCCTCATTCTTCCATTAAACCATAATCCCTTTATCTTTCTCTTCTACAGCTTCTAGTTCATTTACAAGTTGAGAAAACATCGAGAATTCCTTTTTTTTTTCTTCACAGAGCTGTTTTACTCCTGTATCGACGCTGTACAATAATCATATTGAGGGTCGTATCACAGCGAATAACACATACCTTAAACATGCACTTATCAAAATATCACTATATATTAAACACACTGGTAATACTCTTTATTGACAAAAAATGGCAAATATCTTGAAATCAATAAAGACCCTCGCTCCATTCCTCCGCTCTCCTTTGTACAAACACAGTTTCACCTGAAAATATTAGTCGTAAAAAAAGACCACTTCTAGTTTCGAACACGCATACAAACTATTGACCACCTAACATTTCCTCAGTACTTTTTTCCATTTCATGAATCATTTTACAATTTTTTGTCCCTGCTCGTTTGATATCTGTCTTCCCTTGTGACGACTGCACACAATTTATTTTTAGGTGGGGCATTATCATACAATGGAAAAAATTGCATTAGTACTAATAAATGATAATCGAGAAATGAATAACCTAATAAAAACTTTTACACTGATGGTATAAACACAAGTATGCCATAATGAAATAGTCATATAGACACGTAAGTTGACGATGTTTATCTCAAGTGCAGACATAAAATGTGAGAAACTTGTGAATTCACGAAGAGTCTTTTTGTTTCCGGAGTTTCAACTAAGGCATTCTCAACATACCACGAACACTTTAAAAGACCTCTCTAGAGTTGTGCCACACACTGTATAAAACAAAACCAACCGTAATATACATTCGCTTACTCGACACATTTTGAGGGTGTGCAATTGCAATTTCGTAACTTTGATAAACCAAAATGCACTGAACAGTCACATACAACAGCATTATAAAAGGTAATGAATACATGATGAAAACTTGAATATAACAAGCTTAATCGGACAGAGAGGGTTAATCAACAGTATATAATTTTGTGAGAATGAAAAGGGCTTCAAACGCAATCACGACCTCATATTTATACTTGAATGCTGATTTAACTGATAAAACAAATATTCCGAGTGAAAGCTTAATGTAATTTTCAGCGTTTTCAACATTTTTGTCATCCTACATTAATAAGTTGGACTGTGGATATAGAGTAGAGAACAGTGAATCTTGTTTTTCTTTTAAATCATGGAATATACAACCGATTATAGACTTAATAAGGAAAACGGATATTTGTCCAAAAAAAATTTAGAGTAAAAAACGAAACAGAAAAATGAGTATGAAATGAGAACACACACCCATTTTTTTTTCCTGCAAATAAATTTTCTTTCAAATGCTGCTTTTTGTTTTTATATATACACACAGGCTATTGGCTTGGTTCTAACCCAAATTTGATGAAGAGGTAGATAACACATTTCCTTTTTTTTCTCCTGCTTTACTGTATCATATTAATATACACCTAAATAAAATAAAAAGCAAAAAAACAAATATTTTACAATTTTAGGATACCATAGGCTATTTCAAGAGGGGCAGTCCAAATTTTAAAGTGGAGAGATTTCATCTTAGGTTGGCTTGTTTAAGAGGATGTTAATAATGTTGCATGAGTAGCATATATATAAAGTGTGCGTGCGTTTTTCATATGTAACGAGAATGGATGTACGCTTATAAATAATTTTACAAATACTTCACGTGACAAGTCTTATCCCCCTCCCTCCCCCGCCCCCTCCCAGCCCCCTCCCAGTGTGTAACACCTGGGCCATGTTTCTTAAACTTGTCATCAATGACAAGTTGCAATAACTGTTAGAAGCTACTGAAATCCTTGCATCTGATTGGCCGAGAGCAAATTTGTCAGTAAAATTCACCCCGACAAGACACTTGATGAAACACCCCCCAGGGCTAGAACACTAACCTTGTCTTTCTCTGTGTGCGGTGCAAAATATTGGGGGTACATGTGCACTGGGACCTTGGATACATTTTGATAAGTTAGGATTTAGATCATTTAGATCCTTGTTAGTGTCAAGCCCCTGGTTAAACTAGGGAAGTAAATCCCAACACCTTTTTTTATTTACTTTCCCACTTGCTAGATTCAAAATCCAGAGCTTATATTTTACATTAAAAATAAACACATTCTTGTTATCATCACTTATAGACAATTCTGATGAAATAGACCTTCAAATTCCTTGTAAACATGTTGAATATGAGCTTTATGTTTATTATATACAGCATTCATAACAAGGAATAATAGTAATTACAATTGTGTCAGATTTCTCCACGCATTCGTTACCTGAATATTACATTTAATACATTATACAGATCGCAGAGAAAAAAAAAACACGATTTGTACTTGAGTCTACTTCTCTCACTACGTACAAATCTACGATAAAATAACTTTACTTTCTACGAGCAGACGTACTAAAATTGCTAAGGTAAAAACACAAACACTTTGTATTTTCCTCTAAAAACTGATAAATCAAAACTGGCATTACGGATCAAAAAGCATATCTGCAGAGTAAAAGTTCATGATCTCATATACATAAAAATAATTCAAATGAAGGAATAAAAAATAATAAAACCGAGTTAAAAAAACAACAAAAAAAATGAGAAATGTGATCCGCTATTTCAGATAACAACAAAAACCAAGAAAAAATAGATACACTTGATACATAAAACATGATAACATTACGATATGGAAATGTCTGAGAAAAGCAATCGGTGCATTTTTTTTTTCTATATTTTTCAACCATTTTTTTCTGTTGCTAGGTTATGACATGATCGTGCACGTTTTTTGTATATTTACAAAATAAATTGCGCAATTTCATTAAAGACATGACGATATAACGACAGTTAAGATGATGATATTCAGGTAGAAACGATATACTCTGTCTCCTGTACATTGTTAATGTCAGCTTAAAACCAGGGGGGTGTTTCACACAGGGTTAATTTGGATTAAGTCGAACTTAAATTCCTAGTTGCGTGCTGTATATTACGCATCACCGCATTGGTCAGATCACGCTCAGGGGACACGCGTTATTGGGAAGTCTATCAATTAGATTACGCGTTAAATACCGGATGCGCATTGGTGCTTACGCATGACTCTCTAAGTCCAACTTAAGTCTTTGTGAAACACCCCCAAGAACTGTCTTTGATATTTGTCACTTGAACATTAGATCATTTTTACCTTGCTTAGTTCATTTCAACATAAAAGATATGTTTTTGTGTAAAATGGGCACACAAGTTTCATCAGACTAAGAGGGGATTTGTAGTATACTCCAGGGGAGCGTTTCATCAAGTGTTTTGTCAGTGATTTTTACCGACAACGGCTATAAGCTACCGAAATCCTTGCATCTGATAGGCTGAAAGCAAATTTGTCAGTAAAAGTCACTGACAAAATGCTTGATGAAACACTCCCCAGGGAATAATTTACCTACTGAGATTTGAATAGCAATTTCAGTCAACAAACATTTTGTTTAAAATTCTACACAGTTCAATATAGCAAACTGCTACACATGTCAATTTGTACTTTTCGCAGACTTCTTTCCTGGTGTAGGTTAAATAAAAATATTTAGGTTTAAAAATCCATCAAACTTAAACAAGCCTGTATAGGTCAAAGAAGTTAGTGGACGTCACGAAAATTGAGATTTCATTAATGACTAGACACTGGTTTGTATGTAAAAATTGTGTTGCTCATACCAGTTCTATTCAGTACATTCAATCATGGCTGGTGAAAAAGGGTACACAATGATATTACAGGGCTTGGTTTCACAAATATCTTGTAACTCGTTTGTCTGTTCTTGCCAGTTATGATGTTAGAAGAAATGTCAATGTTACTTATCTTAGACTTTGTGCTCATTACAGTATATAACTCTGACCCAATTGTCTACAGAAATCAAGCAGTTCCTATCAGTATTATGCAAAGAGGTTAGAGAAAATTTAGCAGTCAAAGAGTTAATAACAATCTGAAGTTTAAACACTTTTATATGATGCAGACAATTTATATTTAATAACTATCGAAGTCATGATAAAGCATACACATTATGTAGGGTGTTATCAGTGTACAATTACCGAGTAAACATGGCCTTTTCCCCCATCAGAAAATTTCTCGAAAATTCACCTTGAAATAAGTGCATTGTCAGCACGACGTAACACCAGCAACAATGAAACGATACAAGATTGCATTATATATATATACATGAAAACCTCCCTGAACACTGACTGGGCTATAAACCTCAAAATATCTCCATTTTTACTACCCTTTTATTTCTCTGTATTCAACTAAGCAGCATGAGGTGAGCATACACAGATATACACTACACAATCATATCTCCCTCGTATTTAAATCTTACGCCAAATTTCTAAAGGTCAAAAATAGTAAATTACAAGCATATTTACAGAGACAGATTTGTAGGACATGAGTAAATAAAAGAAAAAGAAAAAGAAAGAAAAAGAAACAAGCATTGGATTACTGATCAACATTTACAACCATATATTCATAAAATTTTTGCACATACACAGATATATAGCAATGGTTTCCACACCATTTCAAACGAGAATTTCAAACTTCATTCAATGGAGCCTGTAAGTCAGCATTAGTTAGGGCTTCAAATTTATCAGTCTTCCATGTCAATATTAACCTCTACAGAGATGATTATTTTCTTACAGATAATGAGGGAACATATGGATATCAAAAGACAGGGTCAGGTACACAGGAGGAGGTAAAAAAAAATACAGAGAAGGAAGAGAGGGAGAGGTGGGAGAGAAAGAGAGGAAAGAGAGAGTGCTTCAGAAAGAGGGAATAAGATAGTGAGGGAGGGAAGGAGTGAGGAAAAAGAAATGAAGACAAAGAAGTGAATCAGAGAGGAAGAACTTGGAGAGAATGAGAAAGAGAGAGAGGGGGGAGTATGGGCTTCAGAAAGAGGGAATAAGATAGTGAGGGAGAGAGGGAGGGAGGGAGGGAGGGAGGGAGGGAGGGAGAGAGGGAGGGAGGGAGGGAGGGAGGGAGAAAAAAGAAATGAAGAGAATCAGAGAGGAAGAACTGAAGAGAATGTGAGAGAGAATGAGAGAGAGAGAGAGAGAGAGAGAGAGAGAGAGAAGTTACAGGGGAGGAAGAGAGGTAGAGATGGGAGAGAAAGAGAAAGAGAAAAGAGAATGTGATGAAGAAAAGGAATAAGATAGAGAGGGAGGGAAGGAGTGAGTAGGAACAAGAAATAAAGACAAAGAGAGGGGAAGAACTGGAGACAATGAGAAAAAGAGAGAGAGAGGGGGGGGGGGGGAAGCTCCAGAAAGAGGGAATAAGACAGTGAGGGAATGAGAAAAAGAAATAAAAACGAAGAAAATGGGGACTGAAAGAGGAAAAACTGGAGCAAATGAGAGAGAAAACAGGGAGAGAGAGTGAGAGAGAAGGGGGGGGGGGGGGGGGGTCAGCATGAGTAATTGTCTCTGTAGGTGTGCGACATGACCAGTAATCTTTGGATGCTTTTCAATGGATGCCCATTTTAGGCAAGGACAATTCTTACATGTACTACAAAAACTGGGCGGCACTATGAATCCAAGCAGATGCCCCCTAGCAAAACATTCAGTTAGGAGTACAACCCATGATACGTATCACTGATTCTCAACAATTTTTATCTTCAATCTTACATGAAAGAAGCAAAAAAACACATTAAAAAAGCTCCAAAAAAGAAAGAAGATTGATAACATACACCCTGTATGAATTATGGAAGATTGTCAATTTAAAGCCATTTGTCATGTGGGTTATTTTAAGATTTTCTTCCTGTAGTCTTGCATGTCAGGTCGGTTCATTTTTAACCCATAGTCTATTGCACATTCTACTTTCATGAGAAAAATTGGGTGGAAATTCTCCTTTCCACCATCTTTTTGATTTTGCTCTATTGTTTTTGTCTTTTTTTTTAATAGATAAAATAATTTTTAAAACCAATTCTCGATAGATTAAACATACAACCTATCACATTTCAAAACATCCTGCCAAACAAAAGACCTTAAGTCCATAAATCAATTTTAAACATCTAAAAAATATGATGACCAAAAATAGGCTCAAAGGACAACCAAGGGTACAACTTGGAGAATAAAAATTGTAAAAAGAGAAATAGAAATTAAATAACGTGTAATGTTTATAACTGAAACCTAAAGACGTGATGCATGATGATTTCAGAAGACTGATTAACAATTTCAATCAAATTTATTATTCATTTATATTTTACAAATAGATTTCATAATGCTTTTAAGTATTTATTGAATGAATTTTTCAATTTTATTTTTATATTTTAGATTTTGTTACATACATTTTTAACAACATACCATTTGGAAAATGGCTGTGAAATTAAAAAGAGGAATACTAGTGTCAAAGTAAAATTATCACACTAGTGTTAAAACATATCCAACAGTGACTCATACCACTAGCTTTTAACCTGCAATAGCTTAAATGAACAGCCCCATCTACAGTTCAAAACATTATAATCTTTTGAGAGAATGGGGGAAATGAACAAGAGCAGAGTGAGAGAGCCACATGCATCTCTCGAAGTCAAACACTGAAACACATCCTATTTGTCCTACAAGAAAGTTGTCTAGATGAGGGCTAAATGGGATGCTTCATTATCTGGGTTTGCCAATAAGAATTCATGAGTGGGTCTGATTATTGTCTCTACAATGATCTAGCTTGTACACACACAAAAAAACGGAAATATCTTATGGCCTAAAATGAATTGCTCGGGCCGGAATTGAGACTTTGCCCGAGAAATGGCAATCCCTGCATTATACTCGACAGTCACACTCATACCCTTTAAAAGCAATTCAGATAGTTTGGCAATGAAGTTGCATTTGATTAATGGAGTTGCCTCTCATCTCAGTTGGGTTTTTTTTTTTACACAGGCCCAAGATATTCATGCCTTGGCTTTTACACCCCTTTGTCATGGGAGAAAACGTTAGCAGGAGTGGTGGGACAGGGACATCACTTCCCTTTCTCAGAAACACTTTAGATGGGACATCTTTCTCAAGAAATAAGAACTTGAGGTATCTTCAAGTGTCCTCTCTTGAACAGGTAAAGATATTATATATCTGTCTTGGCAATCAAAATGAGTATGCAAACCAAATAGATAATTGGTGGTTGCTACGCTGATCTTCTGAACTATTCCGTATACGACTAGCTCTGGTTCTGAGGGAATGAAAGCAACAAAATCGATTTTGTTAAAGTTAACCCTCTATAAATCCCAGCAAAAAAAAAGATAAAACTAATCTGGCTTCTTACATGACTAAGAATATTGATAACCCAATGTTAATGCCAGAGATAAGCTGGCCATACAAGCACAAGATTATGCTAAATTGATCTCAAATTACCTTCAAAGACATCAGCTCCTGGGCAAGCTGAAAATAATTATACATATAAAATTCATATATATTGTCAAATGATCTTCATCGGAACTTCTATGCAACACCAAATCTACTTTACATGTATTATGGAGCATATCAGCCGGAACCACAGCTTGATTCGAAGAGCTATCCCAAGAAACGAATCCATAAGAAGATGCTTGTACAAGCTCATTGACGATATCACCAGGACCTCATGTTTTTGTCCGTGCAGACTTCATCTGTACAGAGTTCAGTTTTGACGAATGAGGTCCAATGGTTTTGGCTGCTTCTTTACTACACATAGGGTTGAAATGCACTCTTGAATGCATACAAGTCAAGACATACTCTGGATTGGGACCCATAGGAACACAAACAGAACACTTGGATAAACCATCACAATAAAGATTTAATTTAAGTTTTCAGAGTTCAAAATCTCCCAGGTCAGGTTTTCGTTATTTTCACAGGCAGAGGTTGGAACGGCCAACATTTCAACTGCTGCTGTGGGGACGAACTCTGGACCAGGACCCACAGGGATGTGAACAGAACGCTTGGATAAACCATCACAATAAAAGAGTCGATTTAAGTTTTCAAAGAGTTCATAATCTCCCAGGTCAATCTACCGTTGCTCTTGCAGACATCGGCCAACCTCTCAACTGTTGTTGGGCGCTTCCAGCATCTCCATGAGGAACGTGTCGATGGGCGTGTCTCCGATGAGCTTGAAAAAGAAAAGGTGCTCCAGGCATTTGAGGCCGATGGAACGCAGGGCAGGCAGTCTGAGAAGCAGCTTGGCAAAGCGGCCGGGTTCGTCCGTGTACTGGTTGCGGCAGTATTCCTCCAGAGAAGCGTAGACCTTCTCCCGGAGTTCTTCCACCTTCTGTACCGAGGTCAAGTTCTTAGCATCTGAGGTAACCAGGAGGAATAAGAGGGAGGATAGTATCAGGAAAATATTAAGTGGTTAGAGTATGAGTGATTTCAGAGGTTGTGGTGGTGGTGGCAATAGTATAATGGTAGTAGGTGAAGTTATATTTGTAGAAGAGGCAGTAGTACCGGAGTAAATGTAAAACTATTTGCAGCAGCAGCAGCAGGGATACCATGAATTACTTTTAAACTTGAGAATTCCTAGTTTGATGTCTTTTGTACACATAATTGCATATTGTGATTGTAAATTGTTTTGTATATGTTTGAGAGTGACCAAGCAACATATTTTTCAAAAAATTTACTCATACATACATAAGAGGTATAAATTTACCATGGTTTAAATTTAAACTATGCGTTAAACCACCATAAGCGTATAAACGTGCATGTCCTCTTGTCTAATAGGCGCGCAGTAATGCGCTTTTATAAACTCACTTATGCTTATTCACGCTTATTTATGCTTATTTTATTTACATAAACCATGGTATAGACCATGGTTTAAAGTAAACCTCCTGTGTGAATTTGGTCGGTATTTTGTTTGTTTTGTAATTGCTATTATTTTCATGTCTTATGGCAATGATGACAGTTTGACGTGAGTGGAGTAAGAGAAGATATTGCAAGCCTGTCTTTTACCTGGGTTGAAGAGCACAATGGCTCTGAGACAGCCCAGCTCTGTCTTATCCATCTTCATCTCTCTCATCTTAGCCACCAGCTCGGTGAGGACCCTGTCAAAGATGGTACCCACCCCTGCGCTGTGGGCGCTGTTACGGTGGACGTGGAGGCCGGTGGCAAGGAGGATGCCATCCTTCACTTGGATGGAGCGGTGTGAGAATGCTGCTATCAACAGCTCATTCCATCCTGAGGACAGACATAGAGAGACATAGAGAGATATACAATATGATTACCAAGGACTATATCCTAGTACAGCACATGCTCCTGCGACAATTGCTCCATGATAAAAACCCAATTGCAATCCTAACCCTAAAGCTATATTTTTGACGAAATAAAGTCAGGAGCAATCGTCGTCGGAGCAAATGTCAGATAACTCTTAGCATCATGGGTTATTTCTCTTAACAATGAAACCCAATATCAAACAGCAAGCATTATTGATGAATGTTCTTATTGATTTCTGAACATTGGTGATTCCTCACAGGAGAAAATGTGTCCCTTATTTCCACCAAAGAAAAAAGAAAAAAGAATTTAACTCTCAGCAACGAGGCAACAAGGCTTCTCGGCAGGAATTTGTTTACCCTTGGACAAAACTGAGTGAAATGTGACCCTGCGCATTTAAGGAGGGTAGTTTGGGTGGACCAATGCAATCTCGCAGGTCGAAAGTATGCATGGACATAATCATTACCCTCGTTATTACCCTTGTGGGGGGGGGGGAAGAAATTACACCTTGTATTTTTCTGAAGTCCCCCACACTTCGTATTACTACAAAGGGTGTTAACTATTAAGCACTAGAAAGAACCTAGACTATAACTAACCTGCCCTGAGGAGAGTGACCTGATCATCCAGTGGCAGTTCTGTGAAGTGTGGGATTCGCTTGGCCCACTCTACCAGTGTGAAGAGTTGTTTGTCGGCAGCTTGGCAAATATTTGTCACTGGATCACGCTGCGTTAAAAAATTAAAAATACGTAATGAATAGCATGGATTACTATGAATTAATTTTTGTAATTCACTTGCACAGCAATAGGACAATGGCTTGAAAATTCCAATGATTTTCCAGAGGGTACAACTGAAGGTATTACAATGTGGAAGTACCAAAGTATAGTGTTTCCACCAATTGATTTCACATCTGGAACTGCTTCATCTGAACTGCTTTGCAAATACTGAAGCATAGTGGTTGCAACACTTGATTTCCTACCTTGAGATCAGGGTTCAAACACAGTCTTGTTGATTATGCTACAAGTCAAGACATTGTATTTCCTTCTCCTTCTTGACCTTAGTGTATTAAATGGGTACCTTGTAGGAACAAATTCCCAAAACGTTCCCAATGCCGACACGGCAGCTGCTAAAACCAAGTAGTTATTAGCAAGCACTTAACAAAGAACTGTAAGTGTCCAAAATAGACAACACTATACAAAAGCTATATTACTGAGGGAATCTGGACCAATATTCAAAGAACCTTACTAGAGCTTGTTGAGAACTAAAATGGTCTTTTGTTGCTTACTTGGCACTGTAAAATGGTATTCATAAACTGGCTACTCAGACTTTGCAGGATCTGCCTTGGGGACTTACCGGTGTGTCTACGTAGGGCCCGTGGTTGGGTTCTACGGCTAGTTCAGCATCCAGAATCTTTTCCACCGGCATGTCGTTACTTGCCCCACTCGTGCTCTCTACCTGACTATCCCCTGTGGGCTTGTCCTTGCGTTGCCGCTCCTCTTGTACAGCTACAAAGAAACATAAGATCAAATAGAATACCGTTGGCTACATGTACCTGTACAGTTTCAGCTGAACCTTTGGACAAAGGCCACCCAGGGCTAAGTGTAAACTTACCACTACTGAAAAACAGAATCTTTTGCCAAATTGCTAACATCAGGTTTCATGGCAAGAAACTCTCATGAAATTGATATGCAGTGCTATAGTTCTATCTTTTTGAGTTTTGCGTATCTGGACCACCCATGCACTCTGGTTCAAGCATGTGTATGTCTCTGGTTTTTCAGTACAAACAGGTGGCCTTTCTAGATGCGTCCTATAACACCTACTTGATCTTTGGAAAGCATTAGAGTGGCCACCACAGATAGTTTACCCTTAAACAGAGGTTGCTACTACAACTGATTGGACTATGATTGGAAGGTAAACATTTTTGTCTACAAGACACTTTCTTGATCAGCACCGAACAGCAAAATAAGGCCTGTGCTTATCATTACAGTCCAAGTTCCTATCCATCTCCATTTCGTGACATGCGCTCCAGAGACAATTTCTCTGTGGTAGACATCTCACACAAACCCAATTCAACCATGGACCAAACACTGTAATACCTAACCCTAATAAAACATAAACCAAGCCTATAAAGCCTCACTGCAACCCAACCCTTAACACTATATCTTTGATGAAATGACACCAGGTACGATTAGAGGTAATGTTACATCATGTCTCCAAACTGACAGTACAACTGGTGCTACTTCTTCTGCAATTGGTCCACTGGTGGTACGGTCTCTACTAAGTCCAGTAATATACATGCAGGAAAGGTTTAGAGACACAGTGACTAATTGATGGTGCTTTCTTTACTAGGAAAGTACTAGGTAAGTACTGTGAAAGGAGGGTAATATGGTGCTGCAAGATCTTTAGGGCTTGTCCTCATGAGCTGGTAAACCACACCACAAACACCCCCGTAGTTAATAATAAAGAGCGTTTCGGGTGGGTATACAAACGCAATGGGGGTGGGGTTACCGAAATCAATAGTGTGCACATAGGCTAAGCATAATCAACCGATCTGTAAACCGCTATACAGATCAGTGCCACATCTGTAAAACTAGATATATTTGCAAGCTGAAACTATTGCAAATTGATAGCAATGGCCATTTTTGCAGGAAGACCCTTACAAGAATCTGGACAACTCGTGATAATCTCAAAATTTCTGGTTTCACAGTACTTCATATCCTATTACATCTTATCATGGCAGGGTTTTGTGGGGTGATTTACAGCCCATGTACAATGTAAGAACAAGCCCTTGCAAGGAGACAGACAACTCAAGAGCTGGGAGGGTTTAGAGGATGGAGTTGCTACAGAAAGCTAGGCCTTGATCAATGTTCCGTGCCAATCCTAGTAACTAGATTCACAGCTTTTATAAACAGGTACAAAAAAAACCAAAGCATCTTTTATTCTTGTTTAAACGACATCACCCTTTGCTTCACATAACCACAGGTATTTCATTCTAATCATGAAAGAAAATTATATTACGACTATAACCCTATCTACTGACCTCGTGAATTTTTTCTCCCCCTTTGACCTGGTGGCACGGAACATCGGCCATCAGAGTTTCTCATGATATCTTTCGTGGAATAATAGAGAAGATAAAGGTATCTGGGTTTAGTCATATGTGAATGGACTCCATCTCTAAAACCTCCATACTCTCTGAAGAGTCAAGGTAATACATTCAACGTTTGGGCTTTGATACATGTATACCTTAACAACAAAAAAAAAAGATAAAAAGATTAGATTTCTCTTTTTACAGGAGAAGAGATATTAAATTTGATTGCTGGTGGAAGAAAGGCACTCCACGAATGTTAAAATGTTATCGTCTTACCCAATGAACCAAGTGATATATATATAGAGAGAGAAAGAAGCAAGATTGAATACCATAAGAAGATTTGCATTCCAACTTGAAAAAGCCTTGAGGAACTACAAACCAGAGTACTGTTAGCTATTAACTGCAGGACTTTTTACACTACCTATTATATTTTTCTCTCATAAAGCCATTTTATCTCTCTTTTCCTACCTTCTCTACGCATGCCCATGCCCAGGCACTTCTGATAGCGGCAATATTGGCATCGATTTCTCTGTCTCTTGTCCACCATACAGTTCCGCTCGTCCCGGCACGTATACGTCAGGTCTTTCCGTACTGTCCTTTTGAAGAACCCTTTGCAGCCTTCACAACTGTAGACTCCATAATGCTTGCCTGTACGTATGATGTAGGATGAGGAGGGTGGAAAAGAAGCCAAAAGATATGAAAAAGAAGCCAGGAGTAGTGGAAAAGAAGTCAGGGGTTGAGGAAGAGGCAAAAAGATAAGCAAAAGAAGCCAGGGATTGTGGAGAAGAAGAAGACAAGAAAAGAAGAAACCCAGGCAGAAGAGAGCAGAGATACAAGCAGATGAACAAGAAGAAAAAGGAACAAAGAAAATATGGTTACTTTAAATGTCAATATCAAGCTTGACAAAAAGTATTTTAAAAATTGTGTAAGAGAGCAGAAAGGACATTTAGCTTCTAAAATCTGTGTAAATTGGATTCCTTCTTTCCAAAGAAAGTTTCAATGTACTTTGATAAAAACTAAAATAAATTTTAGTAGCATAGCATTTTAAATATGATTAGTTTGCAAGAACTATATCTTATACAAAATGTATGTATATTCTACACAAAAGCAGCTTCATGTCGTAACTGTACATGCACTTCAAAGAAAAAAATCATGAAAACACTTCTTCTCTTCAAATGGCTATTTTTAAACCTCATAAAGGCTGCAAATAGAGTTAGACAGTTCCTGCTTGATATGTCTCTGCTTGGTTCGATTCTATTGTTAAACAAAAACCATTTATAATCTGACTCATACCTATATATATATATATATATATATATGTATGTATGTATACAAAGTATACAATGCATACATACAGTGCGTCCCAGAAAAAAATCTAAAAGTTAGAAAAAGTTAACCTTTTTATGGTACGTAATGTATAGGTTACCAATGCCGAAAGTAACAAATGAACATGAAACAGGCTTTCTACAACCTTCTTTAATCAGATATATATATCATAATGTACATCTCACATACCCAATGTCCACTTCTACACACCAAATACAATGGATGAAGGAGAGGCAATTAAATATAAAAAGAACATGTAAATAGTATTTGAATACTAAAGGGGGGTCAGAAAGCTCCAATGATCTGTCTCCAAGGAATTTTGGAAGCAAATGTAGACATTATGCATTATGAAGAGAATTATCATTATTATCAATTTCATAATCATTATGAATACAGCATCCGCTTATCCAGACAAATAGATTTTGACTAAAATGTTACTTTTTTCAAAATGTATTACTCAGTAGGATCTTTTTCTTTCATGAGGACCTATAACAATATGCTATCTGCAATATATTTTGAGTACTTCCCCGAGGGTAAAAGCACCTCGAAGAAAATCGGCAAATTAATGATATTTTTTTGTAAGGCAAACGGAAGAGTTGTCCACAAAAATGTCACAATCTACTCACCAAATTGCCAATTTGAGATTCGCATAAATGTAGTGATTTCAATTTTCAAACATCCATAACTTTCTTAGTCCATGTCCGATTTCTTTCACACTTTCACCATCCTGTTTTTCTTATTTTTCTGCTTTCACACAAATCATCTTATTACCAAGTTTGGATTGCCCTTTAACTACATGGATGCACTTTATCCAGTGCCAACCTTCTTCTCAAGTAGACTTTATAATGAGCAATGACATTACAGACATCCAGATGAATAACATAAACTACTGGTAATTAAAATGTTAAATGATGGGGGAGTAGTTAAACATCAATGAAAATTGGTTTAGTGACAATATAATTTAGCTGAAGTAATGTGAGAAACGAAGATAGCAAACGATTAAAGTAATAAACCGTAAGTGGTGCAAAAGCGGGTGGGGACTTCATGGTAGTGACGTGAACAGAATTACAATTTAGATTCTTAACGTGTATGGTCTTTAAAAATGAGTGGTTTTGAAAACTTGTGGAACAAAGCGGTATTAATTGCCATGGCATTGAAGTAAGGAGTAAGAAAACTGGAAAGGCAATTAGCATATGGTACGGTAATTATTTCTCTTGCAAAATTTGAACAGTTTCCCAGCTGTGTCAGAGCCATAATGCTAACATATGACAAACACTTGATATCTGAAGGAGTTTCCCAGAAGCAATTCACCAAGATATAAAATGGTATTTAATTTATGATACTTGTAAGCATATGAAATAAAGCTCTCAAGACCGTTTCAATCAACATGAAATACGGCCATTTGTAAGATATCTGTAGGCGGCTACAAGGTAACACTTATAAACTTTGATTTATCTCAAAGTACAGCTAAATACTGTGCATGCTTCTCAAAAAAAAAATTAATATCTGGTGGGGAAATAATATACCAGAGCTAGTTTTATTCCAATTCACATTTTACAAAGTAAGGTTCTTAAACGTTCGTTTTCAAAGCAAATTTTCTACACATAGCCAGGCCTACATATACATGGACATGTATCACTGGTTAATGATGACGCGCTCAGTCTCGATAGCATTGCTTTGCTTTGTACTGGGAATAAAGAAATGGCTTAACCTTTTAGTCACTGAGGATTACGTGCATTACGTGCATTGTAGTCATTTAGTCATTTAGTCACTGAACTCAGTCTCGGTAAACCATCTTGCGGCATAGTCTCTCTGCTGTACGCAAAATCTTTCAACAGTAAAGCATCGCTTCAGTGCGGCGTCTAAATGGCTTATGTGTAAAGATAGCACACACAAAGTTTCAGGGCCCAATATCCCCTACAACACATTTGCTGTAGTGTTACAAGGGTCAAAGTCCACAGGCGGTCCCGGGCAGTCCCGGGCGGTTCAGTGAGTAATAAGAAGGGCGGTCCCGGGCGGTTTAGTTGCTAAAAGGTTATAGTCCTTTCTCATAACCATGCTTTACTGGTCAATAATACACACATACTGTTCACATCCGTATCTTAAATCCACAATACCTCATCCTGCTATGGGGAAAGAAATGCCTGCAGTTCTTTCTGTTTCAGAACCAAGGATTAAAGAGAATGTTGAGTTTCTGGGAAAGGTTCAAAATAATGTGTGAGCTTTCTCATTCTTTTCCTAAAAAGAATTTCTCTTCAAATGCCCTCCTCATATTCAAAATATGACAGGAAACAGCTGAAATGTTCAGGCCAAACATTCGTGTGTCGTCCCATTTTCTGTGTGCAGTGCAGGTGACTCTCAACAGGACTGAGTCGATTTTTTATCATTTTGGTGATTCCAAAAACTTACAGCATACACCAATTCTTAAGTGATAAATGATCAACCTTTCCCAATTGCTTTGAGACAGTTTCTTTCACAGTTCAATCTCATGACCAGAACTTAACTTTATCTTTAAGGACCAGTGAAATATGTTTGGTTGCTGTTTAAATGGTATCACAGCCAGCAGTGCCTCCTAGAGCAAGAGGAAATGTCGTACACATACATTTTTCTAGTTGTGCATCAATAGTCAATGATGCACATGTACTGTTCACAGAAAAATCAGAAAATGCACACAGATAGAAAAAAAATAGCGCACGTTTCTGATAAATAATCATGCATCAAAGGGTAACATATCTGATACTGTTCGCACCGCAATCTAAACCTGTAATGAGAAAACAGATATGACGCATGTTTCCATTTTATAATAGTGCATCAAAGGTTAACGATATCCGCATACTTTTCGCACGCAATCTAAACCTGTATTAGAAAAACAACCCGGAAACATAGCACATTTCTTTTTTATAATCATTTTATAATCTATGGGTCATCACATCTGTACACTGTTCGCAGCCAATCCAAACCCCGTACGGAGAAAACGGAAACGGCACATTTCCATTTTACAATCATGAATCTATGGGTAATAATGTCGACATACTGTTCACAAGCAATCTTCTAAACCCATACTGAGAAAACGGAAGCAGCACGCATTTCTATTTTATATTCGCGCATCTATGGTTGGTGATATCCGCATACTGTTCACAATGGAATCTTAACAAGGAATAAATGAGACGTAACAGCGCACATTTCCGATTCAAACGATACATGGAACTGTCCTTCTGAAGGTTCTGGGTTAACTCATAGCGGGGATGGTGGGCTTTCACGCTGCAGCCATCTCATGTTGGCTCCATTTCTGAGGCCGACATGAACCCCCTGAGGAGTCAGATCAGGTTACTGGAATTATTTCATCGGTTGTCTTAACTTAACCAAAAAAAAAAAAAAAAGGAAAAATTGGAATTGGAATTTATTCCGACATTTACAATTGGAATGATGTATTGAAAATTGTTTGCCAATATCCTCTTAATTCAGATCAGATTACAGGATTTTTAAATCTAAAATGTCTCAATTTCACACACACACACACACACACACACACACAAAATGAAATGGAATTCATTGCAATGATTACGACTGGTCAAATGATGTACTGAAATTAGTTTGCCAATATCTTTTAATATTAAGGGTACTATCAAACATAGGACTGACCCTAAAATCATTGATATCATCACAACTAGAGAATTAATTTCACAGGAATTCCATACCTTTGTACCAATCCAAATAATTCCGCTTTGAAATACCTTTAGGACTGAATTTTCAAGTCATAATTTAAAAAGTTTGAAAGTATCTTTAAAAAAAAATTATCTTTAATATTTAATCCAATGTAATTATTTGGGGGAAAAATAAAAGAGCACTTTTAGTGCTGGATTATATTTGATATTATTTTCCCTTTTTCAGAGACATCATAGGCCAAATCAAACAAAATGTGGGGGGAAATTATCTTCAGTTCAAGGACAAAATTACCTGCACATACGGCAAAAACAGTCTCTGAGATAGAATCTTTATGGGAATGGATGGCAGAAGGAGTGGGAGATATGGGGAGGTATGGGAAGAAGGGGAAGGGGGAGACAGCAGGAGAAATGGGTATTGCTGCCAGAGACCAGGGCCCCCGTTGCATAAAACATACCATTAATGGTAACTCTGCTATCAATGGTAACTACCATGGTAACATCACTCAACAGCCAATCAAAATCAAGATTTCCATGGAGTTACCATCGATGGCAAAGTTACCGTTAATGGTAAGTTTTATGCAGACAAAACTCAAGGATGGAGAAAATTTTCCTCTCTCTCCTGGTAGCGAAACTAGCATGAACCTGGGATAAATGTCAGTGCAGTAAACAGCTGTTAGAATACCAGCAGTGGCACAGCATGGAGCTCAGGTATACTACTAGAATGTCATATCATATGGCTTCAACCAATCCCCTGATTAAGTGCAGACTATTTTCCACTTAGAAGAAACCCTATAGCAAAAACTATATATCAGAAAATAGGAATATACATGTATGGGCATGTATAGACAGGAAAAATAAATGAATACAAAAATAACTGAATTCAACTGATGTCATGGATGTTCTGGAAAGGTTTCCATATCTCTTTACCAGTTTTAAAGGGAGACTTGAGTTCTGGGAAAGGTGAAAAATGATTTGTGAGCTTTCTCATTATTTTTATGTCACTTTGGAAGAACATCATAATAGAAAGGTCCCCTGAAAAGGATTTCTTTTCAAATGCCCTTATATTCGAAATATGACAAAAAAAACAGCTGAAATGTTCCGGCCGAACATTCATGCCACATCTGTGTGCAGTCCCATATACCTATTTCTGTGTGAGCAGTGCATGTGCTTTTGAGCAAGTTTGGGTTGATTTCTTATCACTTTGATGATTCCAAAACCTCACAGTATACACCAATCCTTATTTAGATATTATCATGAAGCTTCATGATATTATCAACCTTTCCCAATTGCTTCCAGATAGGTTTCTTTCACAATGTAATCACATGACCAGAACTCAACTTTAAAACCTTTGTTGACTGAAATAAAACATTACTGCTGGCCAGGGTGAGATCGATAATAGGTCAACAAAGTCCCATTTCCTGCAAATTGACATTTTAATATACAATTTTATTCATCTAATTTCTTTCCTTTCATTTTCAAAGTATACAAATTTGCTGCATGCTAGTACAAAATGCAGATATATGCAATCTTTTAGTGCAGTAGTAGGAGCATGAAAAATAATTAATAATATAAACTCTATGAATATTTTCAACCAGATTTCAGAAATATATTTAGAAGTGTGGAAATTCTAAGGATTCTTGCACTCCATCCATATCACAGCCTCATGTATTATCTCCTCATTTTAATCCTACTACCTACAACAATATATTGCCTCATAAAGTCATATAGAGTTGGAAGTGATCGGTGCAACCTAACCCCGCTCCTTAAACTGGCAGCACTTGGCCTCTATAATGTCAAGGTCAATGTGGCTGGCTTCCAGTCCGCCGCACCGAACAATACTGCATTATTATTGCCCCACACAGACAGATGCAGCCAGACAGCGGCAGCAGAGGAGCGGGCAGGCAATGTGTGCATGTGCTCCAGTACACCCACGAATGCATAATGCATTGGAGACATCATTCTCTACGGTGTAGGCTAGCTACTGTGCATTCATGTTCCTCTGTGTACGTCCTACACATACACCACGCACGAGCGCCACGTTAATGACCACCCCCCCCCCCCCCCCTTACCCATACACGCTTTCTTCGTTCTCGATTAAATGTGCACTTGCATGCATTTCAAATTGCACAATGAACTGGAGAAGGTTTTATGCATGTGTCACACTCTGTGTGGATCTGGAAAATGAAGAAAGCGTGCATCCCTTCAACATAATCAGATATTTTCCTCCCCTGTATTATGAACTAAAGGCTGAATACATACATGTAGCATGTCTTAGACTGGAGAACCTATTTGATATTCTGCAGTAAAAAGATGAAAAAGCTATTCATCCATGAATACATGTTAAATTGCTTGAATTTAGTACATCTCAAAATTATACTTTTGTGCGTTGAAACAGAAATTGCCTCAATTGCATTTTGGTTTTTAAGTGCATTTATGAAATGCATTAGAAAATGCAATTATTACCTAAAAGTTTCTTATTTCAAGATAGATTTTATACTTTCTTAGTCTGTTTTTCTACAGTCTTTACATCAAGATTTAATGCCTTCTACATGTAGCTCTCAACAGACTACATGTATATCTTATTCTTGAAACAATATCTTTAATACACCAAAAAGATGACACACATAAAAAAGTGTTATTGAAGAAAGCCATACATGTACCAGTCTAGCTTTCACTTCATCTTATTAATAATGTTAAACATGTTTCAAATCAAAGATATACAGTCAACCTTGCCTAAGTCTTTTCGACTTGTGCGGAAGTCGAAGAAAATCCGACTTACGCGTGTATACAAAACACGGGGACGCCGCAGTGCGGACTGTGGCCGGCGGCCTGATCGATTGGGAGTTCTCATCACATAATGTACATAATGCAAACAATATCGACATGTGGCAATTTCACATCGCCGTCTAGTTCGACTTGCTTGGTGTAAATTTAATGTTTTTTCATGGTATTGTTCTGAGAATTTGATCAATATAGGCGAGTATTCGACCTACAAAAATCAACATTGTACAAAGGATTAACACACGTAAGTCTATGAGAATAAATTGGGACTTTTTAATTTCATCGACTTGAGCGACTATTCGACGTATGCGACGTCGACTTAAGCGAGGGTGACTGTATATTAAAGTAAAGTTGAGTTCTGGTCATGCGATTTCAATGTGAAAGAAACCGTCTCAAAGCAATTGGGAAAGGTTGATCATGTCTACTTAACAATTGGTGTATACTGTGAGGTTTTTGGAATCATCAAAATGATAAGAATTTGACCCAATCGGCCCGAACACATCAGCTATTTCTCCTCATATTTTGAATATAAGGGCATTTGAAGAGCAATCCTTTTCAGGGGAAATATCTCCTTTGAAGTTCTTCCAAACTGACATAAAAGCAGTGAGAAGGCTCACAAATTATTTTTGACCTTTCCCAGAACTCAACCACTTTCTTAACATTCAAATGCAACAGACAGACACAAATATATGGTATCTCTTCATGAATTTCAAAGAGGAAATTCTCCAATAAAAATGACACGTTAACTATTTCATTTTATTCACAAGCCTCCGCAATTCAATTCATCTCCATTATCTGGTGATAGAGCTTAATTCTATTCATTATGATTTGATACATATTTTGTTAAATGCATATAACAGACTTGAATCATGAAATAGACCGCTTAGGTAATGTATGCAAATTTTATGCATACCTTTCAAACAAAGGTTATTCTTGACAACCTGAGAGCTTGCCGGAGGCTTGCCGGGCATAGCAACAAATAACGTATGCAAACTGGATTCCAAGCATTGAGGCTCATTTATTTATAATAGCTCGTCACTAGGTGGCTCAGAGAATATATGTGCATAAATTTGTATACATTACAGAAGCGGTCTATTCATCTCCATGTATCTGGTGATAGAGCTTAATTCTATTCATTCCAAATGCTTTATAATTTGATACATATTTTGTTCAATGCATATAACAGACATGAATCATGAAATTGCTATGAAGCAAAGCACAATACAGATCAAGATCTATTCAGTCAACCAAATATGTAAAAATACACAGTAGATCATAATAGCCATTTCCGTATCTAACCTTCATGTGTAACTCAACATAAAAAGAAAGCTAGGGCTCACAAAACACAAAAAAAAACCTACAAATGCAAATATCTTTTGATTCCTGGAATAAAGGCTATTGGAAATGAATCACAAATGGCCAAGGATCTCTGCCTTTTTACTAATTTTTCAGTCTGCAGAGATTCTCTACTGAACCATAACATTTGTACTGGAGAAGAATTCCAAATTCATTCTTCTTTTCCCTTGAAGTTGAACCAAATTTGAGACAAGGCTGAATTGTTGTATTCTCGCATCCACAGCTGACCTCACGTGTAGCAGTGTGTCAAAGTGTAATTCATTCATATTAGGATACTGTACATTGAGTGCGGTCCATAGTATTAAACATGTACATATACCGGTAAACAGACACATATGCCTCCAGACACATACATGTACATGTAGGCCTCCAGTGAAATCTGCTTTTATATTGACCATCTGTATAGAAAGACAATGCTTTTCGTTTCCCTTAACCCATAGCAGTTCAGAGTCTTTTTAAGGTCTAAATCAATCAGTTTTCCCTTCTCAAATTGGTAACAATTATTCTTATTTTCCACTCCTACAAAGTTTGAAATAATAAAAATGTTTATTAAATGAACCAATGGAAATTAACATTGGAAAATCGAACAGAAAAATTGCCAATTTGTACACAAAAATAGTGATTATATATTTTACACTGCATTGCCAATTTAGAGAATTTAATAATTAGTTACAATTAAATCGCTCTTATTTGTGAATGGCACAACGTACTGCACTTGAAATATACTTTAAAATATTGTGATATTTGCTCTTTCTGCTCATGAATAAAGTGAAATTTGTAGCATTCTGGAACAAATTAAATGGCAAAAAGTCACTAAAAGGAGATATTGTACTGCTATGGGTTAAATTAGGTTTCTTCCTGAAACCTTTACACATAAAGAGCACCTACTTTATACAGACATTTCTGGGGAGCGTTTCATTAAGTCTTTTGTCAGTGATTTTTACTGACAAATTTGCTCTCAGCCAATCAAATGCAAGGATTTCAGTAGCTTATAACATTTGTCAGTAAAAATCACTGACAAAACACTTGATGAAACGCTCCCCAGGTCTTCCTTGAATGGTCTTATATACAGGTTACACGGTATCTACACATACTTCATCAGTTGCGCAGCAGAAGGGTGTTAGCTCCTTATTTTACACAGAGTTAAACACCCTTCTGGCTCTCAGCGGATAACTTGCGAATGTCATCTTCTAAGCAGGAGACGATGACTTGACCCTGGCAGAAAATAATATTCCAATATCATTTCAAGGCGATTATAACATGATTTATATGAAGATCATTAACTACACTATTCAAAAACAACATACTGATCGCTTGAAAACCATATATGCATACATGTTCTACATTCAGCCTTCTTTTTTTTTAGATGGATTCACATTTAGGTTTGTTTGTTTGAAAATAACATTCTAATATAATTTCAAGCTTATAAATGAAGACATACTATTTTGCGACAACATACTGATCTCTTGAAAATCATACACATACATGTTCTACATTTAGCCATCCAATAAAAAAATTATTTTTGATAGATGGATTCACATTTAGATTTGTATTACCACTTTCAACATGGTATTACCATAATACTTCTGCTGAAACCTCCCGAATATAATATTTTTCTGTTAAAGATAAAGTTGAATTCTGGGCCTTCTTGCATAAAAAGTTACGATTAAACGCAACTTGATTTTCAACCAATCAGGATCACGTATTTTGGACTTGCTTTAAATTTGTTTGAGTTGCGTTTAATCGCAACATTTTTATGCAAGAGGGCCCTGGTCATGCGATTACATTGGAGAAAGAAAATGTCTGGAAACAATTGGGAAAGGTTGATCATGTCTACAAATGGATTGGTGTATACATACTGTGAGGTTTTGGAATCATCAAAATGATAAGAAATCAACCCAAACTCGCTCAAAAGTACATGCACCACGCACAAAAATGGGTATATGGGACTGCACAAAAATGGGTATATGGGACTGCATACAGATGTGGCATGAATGTTCGGCTCGAACACGTCAGTTATTTTGGGTCATATTTCGAATATAAGGGCATTATAAGGGCATTTGAAGGGAAATCATTTTGAGGGGACATTTCATCTACATGTATGATGTTCTTCCAAACTGATAAAAGGAATGAGAACGCTCACAAATTATTTTTCACCTTTCCCAGAACTCAAATCTTCTCTTTAAATGTTCAACTAAATCCATACCTCATTTCACCATAGGGGGGAAAAGGAAAATTGCAAAAGAATACCGGAGGGAGAGGTGATCAGCATACAGCACAGCCTTACCCCTTGGCAAGCTGATATAGACTTGACACCGGTGTGATGTAATTTCCCTCATCAATTCTTAAAATCCATGTTTGCTGAATTCATCCGAATTGTTCGGCTTAGACAACTTCTCCAGGGACATTCTAAAGACCACAGTAAATGAGGCAGCTATTTTTCACACATATTTTATACCCCTTTTCTTTTCCTCTTTTTTCTTTACGAGAGCAAGCGAGCAAGCAGAAGAGAGAGAGAGGGGACAAGAGTAGGGGAGGGAGAGAGAGAAAGGGGAGGGAGAGAGAAAGGGGAGGGAGAGAGAAAAGGGGAGGGAGAGAGAGAAGGGGAGGGAGAGAGAGAGAAGGGGAGGGAGAGAGAGAGAAGGGGAGGGAGGGAGAGAGAAGGGAGGGGAGGGAGGGAGAGAGAAGGGGAGGGAGAAAAGTGGAGGGCGAGAGAAGAGAGAGGATGGAAGAGAAAAGGGGGAGAGAGAGAGAGAGAAAAGGGGGAGAGAGAGCGAGAAAATGGAAGAGAGTAGGGGAGAGAAAGAAAGAGAGAACAGGAGAGCAAAAGAAAGTGGTGAAAGAGATAGACGAGGAAAGGAGAAAGAGAATGCGAAAAATGTAGAGAGCGAGAAGTGTACAAGGTAATAATGGAGACCAGAAGAGAAAGAAAAGGGAGAGGGAGAGAAAAGGGAGAGGGTGAGAAAGGGATGGAGAGAGAGAGGGTAGGGGAGAGAAAAAGTAGAGCGGAAGAGAGAGAGGGGGAGGGAGAGGAGTGAGAAAGGGAGGGAAGGAGAGGAGGGAGATGAGTGAGAAAGGGAGGGAAGGAGAGAAAGTAGGGGAGAAAAAAAAAGAGCGGAAGAGAGAGAGGGGAAGGGAGAGGAGTGAGAAAGGGAGGGAGAGAGAGAGAAGTGGAGAGGGGAAAAAACCAGAGGGGGGAAAAAACGGAGAGAGAAAGTGGAAACTCAAGTTCCGGCTTACTTAAGGGAAGACCTGGATATTCTGACGCAATCACACGCGTCAATCACGACACACATCTACGCACATGATTATCACAACCAGGCGCCTAGCCTTTACCTGGTTGATCACAGCGATATCCCTTGCTAAACGAAACACAGAAGGAGGAATGGCGTCAACTTCATTACCGATTCATAGAAAACAACTGCAGCTAAAGTACAGATATCCGCAATATATCGCAAACAGAGGGCACTCTTGCATTATTCATCACAAATTAATTTCTTCCCCGGCACACATAATGCCCAGGCGTAGGACAGGAGATTTGGAAGGCTTGCTATTTTTCTTCTTGGGCGTTTTCTCCATTTTGCTTTGGGAGTTGAGACCGTGATGTAATTTGTTGTGACAATTGCTGTTTTTCCCCAAGTTTCAGAAATATACGGATGTTTCATTTTCTAATGCACTTGCATGGTGCAGTGCTTCTTTTAAACTCCCTGTTTAAAAGGAAGCCACCTGAATCTTACAAATGGTGCCAATTTGATATCAGTACATACGGGCAGTGACCACATCAGGTACTTCCTCTTGACTTTTCAAGAGAGCATATCACTTTAGTTTTACACACAAATTTAGACCACTTACAGCTGGTCAAATGAGATTTTTAAATACCTTCTATTTTTGTAACGAGCAGGATATTGAAATTGATACTCTTAACAAACACTTCAAATACATGATGGCATTCAAGTCTAAGAAGTCATCTGCATGTTATTACCATTCCAGTCAAAATAAAACTTCTCTTCAATTTAAAAAGGTAAATCTGGGGAGCGTTTCATGAAAGGACATGTCAGATATTTTATCCGACAAATTTGCTCTCAGCCAATCAGATGCAAGGATTTTAGTAGCTTATAACAGTTGTCGGATAAAATATCCGACAACTTCCTTTCATGAAATGCTCCCCTGGACTTAAATTACAGGGCACATGGTAAAATCTAGTATTCCTTGCAAATGTTATTGCCATTAACTTGTAGGAGAAATTTCTGATGAATTCAAATAGGCAAATTTGGATTTAAAATACAGTGTACATGATATAATGAAACTTGTGTCTATTCATGCAAATGTATTGTTTTATACATGTAAAAGAAATTTCTGGTCAATTTAAATAGCCATATGAGGAGTAAAGACACAGAGGAGTAATCATAAATATGTTATTGCTATTAACAAGTACATGTATAAGAAATTTCTCATCAATTTAAATAGGCAAATTTGGATCTATAAATACAGCGTACATGGTCAAATATTGCCACTCACAATAAGAAAAAAAATATCACCAATTCATAAGCGAATTTGGACTGTTCAAAATACAGTGTACATGGTCAAATCAACTCCAAGTATTCATGCCTATGTTATTACCATTCACGATCTGGTCAATTCTAATAAGCGTATTTGGCAAGTGTGGATTTTGCTATTTACAATCAATATTGACCACAATTGCTTACTTGCTGATCATCAACCAAAGTGTGGTATTGAAAGTGGAGAGTACATAATGTGGTTTTGTATATTGTAGCAATATCGTTTAAAAGAGATTGAGATCGACATCTACACTGTAACTCTCAAGCATTTTCTCGATAGTTCATTCACACTTCAGAAAATAATCATATCACAAGAAAAACGCAAACTAACCAAGCACCTAGTGTGAACAGGCCTATACAGTTGGACAGACATGCATTAAAGCATGGTACATACATCAAGTATATATATTCAATCTAAATGAAGCCGCAAGAATCGCTCAGCGTGATTAAGGATGTGCTTTTGAAATGCCAACGCTGTTTCCTCAATTCTCTTGCATGCACGCAGCTATTTACAAAGGGGATCTGCATAAAAGTTGCCAATGTACATCCCTGTAATCTGGATGCTATACTACCAATTTTACCAATTTTTTTTTCAAACTAAATAAGCCTGCGTTGCTTTACTTAATTGTAGTGCTGTATCGCTATACCTATGTACTAGCAATATAATACAAAGTGCCACTTCAGTGCACAATAATGAATTGTATATATTTGCACAGGTAAATAACCTAAATTTTTATCTTGATTTGACTATATAAGTACAAGTGAGCACAGCAAAATTTGAATGCTTTTCACAAAATTAATAAATTATCCACAAAATATGAACAGTTTCTGAAATCAAATATATATCAGAAGTAACTATTCATCTCTCTACTTAAAGGGCAATCCAACCTTGGTAATAAGTTGATTTGTGTGAAAGCAGAAAAATAAGAAAAACAGGATGGTGAAATTTTGAAAGAAATCGGACAAGGAATAAGAAAGTTATGGATGTTTGAAAAATGAGATCACTGCATCTATGCGAATCTCAAATTGGCAATTTGGTGAGTCGATTGTGACATACTTGTGGACAACTCTCCCATTTGTCGTACACAAATTTATCATTAATTTGCGGTTTTCTCCGAAGTACCTTTACCCTCGGGGCAGTACTCAAAATATATTGGATATAGCATATTGTTATAGGTCCTCATGAAAGAAAAAGATCCTACTAATTAAAACATTTTGAAAAAAGTGACATTTTAGTCATTTTATGTGTTGGAGCGAATGGAGGAGTTGTCCACAGCTACATCACAGTGACATTACCTATTCGGCCAATTTGAAATTCCCATATGTATAGTGATTACAACTTTCAAAAATTCATAACTTTCTTATTGCTTGTCCGATTTCGTTTAAACTTTCACCAAACTGCTTCTCTGATTTTTCCTCTTTCTTTCAAAGCAACTTGCTATTAAGGTTGGATTTCCCTTTAAATTACAACCAACAGAGGGTATATTTATCAATCACTTATCAATTGTCTGATTGAGCACAGAGCACATGTCATGTGTTCATAATACTAACTCTTCCTTTGGGAGTAGTTGGAACACGGGTACAACCATAGAAATGCAAATTATATGGACTAGAAAGTATATCTGACAAACTATTTCTTGTACTCTCAAACAAGACATCAGCATTTAGTGGATAAAAATTTCTTTTAAATAAACTTTTTGTAAACATGGAAAGCACAGACAACCACTTTTGTGGTAAAAAGGTCATCCGAACTATGCATACAATAACAAGTATACAAAGAAATTGATTTTCTGGTTAAGCGATATGAAAGAGACCCGAAAATTCATGTAGCTGGTATTAGGTAATTGGCGATGGTTATGCTGATGTTTCTGGTTCAGCAATATGAAAGGGACCCTCCCATTCAGGTAGCTTATAAGGTAATAAATCCAAAGGTAAATACATTTTAGGGTATAGTTTCTGAAATCCTCAAAGATAAATTACTGAGATCCTCAAAGTCAGGTAACTTATAATAAGGTGATAAATATAAATCAATTTCATGGTCATGCTACACTAATGTTTTTTGGTTCAGCACTATGAAATGGACCCTCCCCCCATTCAGATAGATTATAAGGTAATAGATGTACATGTAAATAAATTTCAGGGTATAATTTCTGGTTCAGCAATACGAATGGGATCCACAAAGTCGGGTAACTAATATTAAAGTACTAAATGTAAATCAATTTCATGGTCACGCTACACTCCTTTTTTTCTGGTTCTGCTATATGAAAGGGACCCTCAATATTCAGGTAGCTTTGATCCCTTGGCACCCTATCAAGAAAGGATACACTGTCTGGGTGGAACAAAAGGTCACTGGGGCCTCTCGAATTTACACTGACCCATTTACTATCTGAAGTGATATTCACACTGTCTGAGAAATTCACAGATCTGTTTATTATTCTAAAGCTTATTACATTAACTGCACTAGCCAGATACTAGAAGATACAATAATGGGAGAAAAAGAGGAAATCTAAAATTGCAGGAAAATGGAAAATTCATATCTGTATTTCTTATAGGCCTACAATTCAACCGAAATAACCTGCAAGCACTAAAAGCCTCATTGTATCTAGCAAATCACAGCTACAATTCAACATGTATGTTCCTGTAGCTACCACTTTCATTAGAATCTCACCGTTTCAAAAGAAAAGTTCCATCTCCCTCTCTCTAATTTGACAGCTGATAAGGACAATGAGAGCATTTTCTTCCTGGTGTGTTATCACAAAATAAAATATCAGTAATGATTTCGGTGAAATAACCCGACTCAAAACCTTTTGAAATACTGCAATCATAAGTATGTTTAATGGCCTCACAGTCCTAAATCATAATTGCAATATGCAATACATTATCGTGTTTTAAATTGCCATTAAAAATTGTTATGTAAAGGGGGATTGGAGAATCTGGCTCTGACAGGAAAGAATCAAGAGGAAGATGGAAAGAGGAGTAGAGGAAGGAGAAGAGTACTATGGATGGATAGTCTGCAGAGATGGTTAGAGGAGAGCGGAGTGAAAGACCAGGGGATGGAGATGATGACAAGTGACAAGGGCTACAAATGTACTAGTTGTGGAATAACATGATCACTAGGCTATAGAAATGGCACATAGAAAGCGCAAATGTACTAGTTGTGGAATAACATGATCACTAGGCTATATAAATGGCATAGAGAAAGCGCACGCGAGAGAGAGAGAGAGAGAGGGAGGGGGGGGGGGGGGCTATTTCCATATCTCTTTGATCTACCACTGAAAGAAAGAAAATTAATATTTCTGGTACAATGTTAAGTTTTTGAGGGGGGGGGGGTACTGTCAAGGCATGATACTGACTTGGCTTGACTGCCTATTCCATTGAACGTGAGAAGGAAATAAACAAGGCATGAGTAACTTTCATCAGGTTAGACACATCTGACCTCCTTTCTTTTTTCTATCCCTTACATTAGTTGTCTTGTATTCTTGGCTGACCTTGCTGAGGTCAACTTCTTCGAATGGTAATTTAAAGGTGCTAATCACACTTAAAGCCTTTTCACAGGAGGGTAAAATTCATAGTATGGAATGCTGATTAGTTTAAAGCTCTTTAAAACTAATCAACTTTAAATAGCTGAATTGTTCTCCTCTGTGAAAGCAGGGTTTGACACTCTTCACTCCAGCGTAAATATAGGGTTGTTTACATGTACACAAAAGGGATAAATAAACAGCATTAGCTTGAGTTGCTAATCACACAATGACATTCTTTACTCTAGCACATAACAATGATGTAGACCTATACAAAGCTTATCAAAGCTAACAGAGCTCTACAATCAATGGTGGGGGGGGGCTTTCTCACTCTTTTGTACTTACGGACAATTCAGCCATTTAGGGTGCTAATCACACTTTAACATCCCTTTCTCTGGCATGTAACAGAACTCTTTACAAAGCCCTACTTATTAATTAAACATAATGGGGGTGTAAAATGCTATAATCTCCTCACTCTATGGACTGAGGAAACACATTATGCAATTTAAAGTTGCAAATGAATTTAAAGGTGTTAACAAAACAGTGACATCCTTAATTCTAGCACAAAATAATCAAGACCCATATGTAGAACTTTACAGATGGAGGGGATAGGGGAGGAGAGGGCGTAACATAATTACTGTAAGTGGGATTTTCTTTTAAAGCCCTTGTTATAACTAACATCTTTTGGCAAGACATTAATCCACATTTGCCACTCTCCACCCAGGTGTTCAATGGATACCTGGCAGGATTTATTCCTTGAAATGCACTGTGCGCTGAATACGGCCACCGGAGTTAAAGCCAGGGTAATAATATCCAAACCCTTTGGAAAAGTGTAGGGACATTATACATTATACCACTTTTTAAAAATTATTATTACACACTAAAAAGTAAATAAAAATGCAGAAATTACATTATACTGTACAGCAAGTCTACAGATTTCTCATGAGAAAAAATAATTTCATAGGGGGGTGGGGGAGAGAAGGGGGAAGAACTTCTGAAAATTAAAACACAATTCCATGTCATACCATCACAATTTAAAAAATAATAAAATAATGCTAGATACAGCAGCACAGTGCCAGCAAAGTTCACTGCCAACTGAATCAGTGGGTGACTTCCAGGGGGCTTGGTAGTAAATCACGACTCTTACACTTATTGACTACCCCATGCCACATTGTAAACATATTTGGGGAAGCACGCTATAAATCATGTCTGACTGACACACTAGCCTATAAGTAGTTAACGAACACTTCATGAGGAATCTAAGTAGTCCAAGCACCATTTATGTTTGAAATCAATCTGTTTTATCAGGGCCCCTGTTCCATGAAAACTTGTTATCAATAACAAGTTACAATAGCAGTTATAAGCTACTGAAATAACTGCATCTGATTGGCTGAGAGCAAATTTGTTATAGATTAGATGCAGTTGTCATTGAAACAAGTTATATGAAAGAGGGTCCTGACGAACAGTCCCTTGATGGCAAGTCCGACGTAATTGGCAATTTGCTGTCAAATACATTTCCAAAAATAAATGAAAATATGGTAAAAATTAATAAATAAAAAAAAAAAATTGCAAGAGATATTTTCCTTTTGTTTTTTGTTGTTGTTTGCTGTTGTTTTTTTTTTGTTTTGGGGGTGTTTTTTTTGGTGGAAGGGGTTCTGATCAAAGCCTTGGACAACTATCGTTTTGACAGAACCATCAGGTAGCCTATAAATCTTTCATTCAAGTTATTAGCTAAGAGCTACATGTATGTCTAAGCAAGCCATGTTATCTCAAATATATAGACGAAGATGAAATTGTGTTGTCCATGAAGTACAAGATATCTTGGTGTTATAAGAAACATGGACAATAACATATTTTTAACATGTTATTAGCATGATTAGATTACTAAATTATTAGAACAATTTGATTATTAGATTATTATGATTACATTAATAAATTAGAATCATGTTGCAGAGGCCATATCATTTATGCAGACATATTTTCTGTGGAGCGTTTCATGAAGTGTTTTGTCAGTGATTTTTACCGACAACTGTTACAAGCTACTGAAATCCTTGCATCTGATTGGCTGAGAGAAAATTTGTCAGTAAAAATCACTGACAAAATGCTTGATGAAACGCTCCCCTGGAGTACAAACTGGGTATGGAGAAATGGAATCTCTTAGTCATCAATGTGGTTTTAGAGTGTCAACAAGTATGTAGGGTAGAAAATTACATCATTTTCCCACCCTGGTTATGTTCTAACACATTCCTACACAACATGCAGGGCAGCTCTTCCGAACGGTGAGGTTACGACCTGCATCCACATCCGCTTGCTACATTCAATGAGACTGCATTGTCCCTATGCACAGCAAAGTCAGCTTTCAGCTTTTACACATGAAGAGAAAGATGCATCCTAATGGTGTAAAATATGTAAGATTTCTCATTCTTTATATTTCCATATGTATAGAAGAGTGCAGTAGTGATGTCCCATGAACAGGACTACTGCTGAAGTGCTATCATATCCAAAATATGACTGGAAATAGTTAACTTTAGCTACGTTCATACGGGACTTGTGGTTTTGAATCTTTAAGTTAGTGAAACTTTAACTCAACGAAACGACGACTCACTAAACACAACGAGGATTCACACAGGCCCGAAACAACAAAATTACAAGCCCAGTGATCGTTGTTAACACCGGAAGTAGATACTGATTGTGCGTAAAGTATACATACAGATCCTGTGTTCATAATTGCGCAAAGGGTTTAACATGAAAAGATAGGTCATTGTTAACTACGAGCTTGCAGAACTTCAAGTTTATTTTGTCCACACGGTCCGAAACTGCGACAGAGGACCCCCCCCCCCCGCTTTAACCATGAGCTCGCTTGTCGTTCGAGAACTACACATGTACAAGTAAACTTCTGAAACTACAAGTTAACTTAAGTTTTGAAACAAGCAAAACTCAAAGTTTAGCCTGTATGAACCCTCTTCGTTAGTGAGTCATTGTTTTGTTTGAATACTTAAAGTAGAACGTTAATGATTTTAAATATTGGCTTAATACTTATTATTGCATAGATGGCATAAATTAAACAAGGTTATCCAAATTCAACGCTTGGAAACATTTGAAGTAATGAGTATTATCAATTATAAAACGGTAAAATACAGCCCCCGATATAGCAGCTGAAGAGCTCCTCGAACGCTGCTGAGATATGTGACGACACACCCTGGACCAGTCCTGTCTAAGCAGACGATGTCCCATAACATCTTACACATTTTTCAGAGCCTATTTTGTCATCTTCTCTTCACTTATTTCTCTTCCTTCACTAGCGTCAGTCTTAATGTTAGTCTGTTGCCTCACTCTTAACTTCGTGTATGGTATTATTTTGATGAAAAATGCAGCGTTAAAAAAATAAAGGAATCAGTCACTTGTAAACAAAATAAGACGCCATTGTATTTTCAGCTGCTTGCACCGGGGCATGTTCGGCGTTTCAAGAGGGAACGAATACCATCCTGCTATTATTCGGAGGGCTTTTCAATTTGAAAGTGGGGTTTATTTCATTGATCATTGACCCTTCTCCTATGTATTTACAATCAAACGGTTTTAGCTATCAGAATCAGTTTCACTTTCCCTTTATAATGGTGTGAAATAAGGTCATGTTTAAATACACCAAACTCTTTATAATTTGATAAATAATTGCATTGCAATTACGTTCATTCATTATTGGACGTCGTCTGCTTAAGCAGGATCGATCCCGAGTGTGACGACATCAAAACATCGCTATATTTCTGGCGAATCCTCGGATATTCCAGATGCTGAGAAGAGCTTTTATTTGTGTTGTTTTTATAATCACCAGATACGCAGTTGACATAAAACTTAAACGATTGCCATCTGTAAGCTTCCCAGTTTCTAGTGATACATTAATTGCCATATTTGTGATTTTCTTTGAATATCTACCTTAAGTTTTGAAATCACAAGTACCGTATGCATGTAGCTATTGTTTGTGATATTCGGCATTTTAATTAAATTTGTTTTTATATTGACGAACATGAAAACCCCTAAATACATAATTGTTCCTATTTATTACCTAATCAACCTTCTAGACGGTCTGTTTCATGATGCGATCGTATGACTAGTGCTCAGTAATACATGCATGATTATACATCATCTTGAAATGAGTATCTGTACCGAGCACTTGTATTTATCTAAAAAGGCAATCATCCAAATCGTGATATTGTAAGTCAGTATTAAAATACAAGTGCTTAACTTATACTAAAAACACTTTTATCCGATCAACACATAAAATGAAGGAAACTATTTGACAGTTTTGATTGAAAAACAGAGTTGATTTGAACATACCATTCCACATGTATGCAAAATGCCTGACAAAAAGTAATCTCGCAGTTTCAAGCAAGGTGATTACTGGTTTAATACGGTGATAAATAATTACTTTGCTTTTCTTTGATTTCAAAATGCATTTGAGCGATTGCAAATGCATATCGGATTATTGGATGTCGGGTTCCCATTAGATTCCCTAACACGTCTTCAAAAGCAAGCACTAATGTACATGACTAATCTATTTACCCCCCCCCCCCCCCCTCCCCCATCCCCACCCCAACTCCTATGCTCCAGCATAGATGAGAAAACAACATACTCAAGAATAAAGTAATCTAAAGGTTGTCGCAGCCAAATCTAGTTTTGAATGTAGCTTTGGAAGCAGTTTTTCTTAAAGGTCAAAATATACAATGTAATTTTAAATTGATATTGCACAAATATTAGTTCACCTGTAAGTGAGATGTATTTGCAGTTAAAATGACCTTTGAGATTTCCTACATAGTAAATGTACATGTGGATTTTTAGATCTCCATCGGTAGATGATATAAAACTTGGTATGATCATAACATTAAGAGGGCTGATATTAAATGGGACACGATTAAATATGAAAGCATGTCTTGCCCCTGCTCAGGATGAATTGAGAAGGTGCTGAACATTGTTGTTAATCAATTTAGGGCTTAACATATTAAAACTGAAATATTATGGTTGCCTGGCAGGATAACATACTGACTGACAAAAACAACCACATAACAGAGTGTTAAGAAAATTCACTTGCCCATACGGGTCAGTAAATTACATTACTTGCCCAAAACACATCCACTTGCCCTACTGAGAAAGTATTTTGTTAATTTTATATATGTAAACCATATGTTTAGATAAGTGATCAGTGTACATATACCAAGACTGTTTCACAATGGTTTTGCCAACATGCAAAAAATATGATTTTCAATTTGTAATTGTAGTCAACTTGCCCAACGGAGCAAGTGATAGGAAATTACAGTAGCCATCCGTCAATTTAGTTGCCAAGGGACAATGGGCAAGTGGGTTGGATCATCCCACACAACTATATAAAGCGCATGTACATGTACATGTACAATGGAAAGAAAAAAAATTGGGACATTTGAATGCCAACATCTCCAAGCTGACATTTCTGATCATGTACATGTACAAGCCAGAGTGCCTGATCTTACACTGATGATAAATGACAATAAGGATACATACTGTACCCATGCAAAGTAAATATGATACATGTATTCCAGGATACGGGGGAGTCCAATTAATTTCCATTCCTCTTTCCCGTTCCAAGCGCTGCATATACTGCCAATAAACCCAGAGCGATCCAATGTGACATTTGGAGAGGTTCATGAATGTTGTTTGATCCCTCCCCCCCCCCCCCCTTCACCGTAATGGGAGAGATGGGATCGTAGCCGAGGATTAGGGTTATTATCTTGACTGGCTTCTGACTGTATAGAAACTCCGTTTTCATTAGCCCAGAGTTTTCAATATATTGTTATCATTAGGCCTAGTTAACATGGAATATTTCACTATGGGAAACTTTTGTGCTTTTCGCATGGCAAAAAACTAACATGTAAAATAAACATGCACAAATTTTCTAGTAAATGACAATCTTTGGCACATGACCATGACACGTTAGTGATATCAAAACACAAAATTCACTAAGTTACTCGGACGAGAGTGAAAAATGAATTGTGTGAAAATTTCCACTTTTACACAAGCCAGTCAATTCTGATTCTGGGAAATTGGACCAATCACAACTGCATGAACAATAGCTCAAGTTAATTCATAATGAAGACATAAATAGCAGGCTATTTCACACCAGCACTTGGGATATTAGCTCACGCAATTATCCCAAGCTTGTTCGCAAAATAGCCTGTTAATTGGCCGATTAAAAGAGCTAATTCGGTGATGAGGCGCCTTCGGACTACATGTATACATGCTCTGAAGCTCAAGTTGATTCCTCTAGTTAACAAGATTGCTGGACTGGGGCTAATAGAATGGGGAACGTCGAACTTATTCCCCCCCCCCCTCCCTCCTCCTCAAGATGCGCTGATCGGTCTAATATATCTGGTTCAAGCTTTTTTGGGGCAAATGGAAACACACCTCACAGGGAAGGGGGAGGAAGTGCAGTAAGGAGCAGGATTAATGGGCTGCCTAATAAAAGCCAAATTTCCAAGTACATGTGTATGTCATTTCTGACTAATGAAATGAATTGCCTCCCGCTCTACAGTAATGTTTGTATGTGCAGAATATGCCCTGGATTCAGCTTTCAGATTCGGGGGGGGGGGGGGGGGGGGGGGGGGAGGAAGAGGATGATGAATTCCCTGCCACAATGAGCCTTTCAAAAACTCAAAGATGCACACAAAGCATTGATTTCAACGTGCCCTAAAAAAAATAATGCAGCATTTTAATTATTCTTGGAACTATATTTAGATACATGAAGTCATTCCCAAGCATGCCAAGGGGGGAAATGGGTCTTTTCTTGGTGCAGGATTTTTTTGTTCACCTACATCGGTTCAAAAATACAATGTCATGTACATGAACTGGGTTTTAAAGCAGTACTATTGCATAAAGCATTAATAACTAGAAAATTAAGAGAGAAGCTTGGGGAGAGAGAGAGAGATAGAGAGTGAAAGAGAGAGAGATAGATAGATACAGACTGACTGACAGACAAAAGCAAGAGAAATGTGAAAGGAGAAGAAAGAGAACTGGAGACACAAACAAAAGCAGAGTCAGACAAAGACATTGGCAGGCCTGCACATTGTACGTATCTCCCATTTTCCTTCTGCCACATTCAATACACATTATGTCAGCGTAAATGCATTCTATTAACAATTATGCCTGAATAAAATTATTGTTTTGTTCTGCCACGCACTAAAAAAGCTGATGTAATCGAGTCCACTATTCATTCAGCTGTCATTAATCAAACCTATTACAAATAATCGTAATTCATGGCAAATGAGCTTCCCAATCAATACACTGTATATATATATACTCGTTATTGAACTATGCCATATATTTGACACACTTCTTTCATATACATGTATGCGTAAGCTTGTGTGTGGAGTTGTAAGTACACTGCAAGATCAAAATAAGGTCTGCACTTGCAGCCTATCTGCGTACAGTTCACTTGATGATAAGTTCAATGCCTTTGTTGCGAAACAACTCTGCAAGAAAATCAGAGCCATGTTTCAGAAAACTTATTATCCACAACAATCTATGATGATTGATACAAGCTTCTGAAATCGTTGCATTTCATCGGCTGTGAGAAAACTTGTTATAGAACTGTGGCAGTTGTTATTGATATCAAGTTTTTATGAAACAAGACCACAGACTGTAGTCACAGACTAGGAATGGACTAGCAAAATTGGGTATGGTATACTTCCTGATACAGGGTTCAATGTCTTGATTGCCGCACAAAATCTGCATGAGAAATCAAGCAGGATTTAGAGCCTGTATTTGAAGACTAAGATCTGTGTGTCATTCGCTTGATGTTCAAGTTCATTGGCTTAGTTTTGACATAATTGACTATAATCAACTTGGGTTGCCTTGCTCTACTTCCAGCAGGCTACACGAATATAAAAACCTGTATGCCTACAAAAAAAAGAACTTCTGTATCATTCTTCATTCATGTGTTACCTGCATATCCTTTTTACCTATCCAGGAAATAAATCCCAAATAAACTGAAATCTCATGTGTATGAATCACAAAATTTCACTAACATTTTGTCCCATTTTCACTTGAAATGTGGTGGATGCATGCCAACTGAAAATGAACTAAATAAACATGTGAAGGAATGTTCAAAACACATTTAATGTAAAACCAGTAATGTTTGCTATACATGAAATAAGCCAGTTTATAATTAGTAAATTACATGTACTACATGGGACAAATGACTCTTAAATGACCCCTATTTGTATGCGCATATGCATTTGTTTTGATGGATACGCTACTTGTTTAACAAGTAAAATCATGCTGGTGCGCGCATCGTGGTGTGTACACTATGAAAACGTATAAAGGTCAACTGTACTCGGTATAGATGACCTTTATCTGCACATGCACAAATTATAATTACAAACTGGCTTACTTGTGTGTATTTTATTCGACAGCCACTTTCACAAATTCCGAAATCCATTGTTATACTAGTTGCGATTCCATAAACTTACGACACGAGTTACAAGTCTGACTGCAAAATTTGCAAACATTGAACGTGCGCAAAGTTTCTGGATTCACAGTACTGTAGCGTACAAAAAATCTCAGATCTATACTAGAATTCTCCACTATCATTTCACTTTTGTCCAATTTCACAGGTTGAAAAGAATTTCAAAAGGTTATCATCTACTCAAGATGAACAACACGTAAAATTTAAGACAAGTTGTGGAGTATTATATCCGGGTTGACAAGAAATTAGGGTCAAATACTGGCATGTCTTCATATGAGCACAACAAACAAACATTAGCCAGTGAAGGTAAACAAGGCATTCTGTATGAACCCTGAGCCAAATTCCGGTTTCCACCATCATCGGCCAATAGGTCCTTGACTCCTTCACGGTGTTGATAAACAGTTACTCGCTCATGCTCTCCCCCCCCCCCCCCCCCCCCACACACCCTACCGCCCTCCCTCTTTCACTCACTCAGTCACTCGCTCTTACTCATTCTCTCTTTCTCCATCTCTCTCTTCCTCCTCGTATTCTCTCTATCTCCCTCTCCCCTCTATATCTCTCACATCATTTTCTCCCTCTCCCTGCTCTAATTCTCTCTCTCTCTCTCTCCCTCTCTCTAACTCACACACTCACTCTTTCTCTCTCACTCTCTCTCTCTCTCTGTAACCAGTGATCCAGCCAGCCAGAGTTCAGCGCCAATTCATGCGCCATGGAATACCATATTGGTAAGGCGATACCGCTCACTGCAGTTTCCCAACGGACTTCCTAGGGCTATCGCCCTTCAGTGAGCCACTGGAAACAGGACTCTTGCAGAAGGTGCACTGTGAACTAGAACGTTTGCAACGGTAGGCAACCCTTCGCCTTGCATACAAACACCCATGATGGGAATTTGTATCTTTTTCTTGTCGCTGATCTTTCAGCATTGGCTTTTTACACACAAATGAATCTACGAGTCCATTCAGCTCACAACTTCCTGTTAATGACAATGCATTTTTTTTCTTTTGTGAATCATAAGTTGTTATAACAATTTGAGTTATGAATCTGCACATACAGTCATGGCCATTGCATTACCATCGCATGGCCATATGGTGAATCACATGTGTTATGTTAGGTGTTTTTTTTTTAATGGCCTTGCAAGTCACATCAAAAATACATTGCATGACACACATATGCCCAAAGTATTTTTAACAATTTTTTTTCTCTTCCTTTGGTAATCATTTGGGCCTATAAGATCAGTCATTCCTCCTTCAACCTCATTAGAATGAAAAAAAAAGAAGAAAACAATTGTGAAAAAAGCTATGAAGACTTCTCACTATCTACACTGTGGCCTCCTTAAGAGTACCATCTCGATCTAGATATGAAAGATCAGAGTGGGTTGTTGCCTTACTAAGGTCAAGCACTTGATATGGCATTGCCACTTCATATATACACTTATCAATTTTTCATAATTAATTTGAGATAGTCGCAGTCCCTTTCATCAGCATATGGTTAAGTAGATTGCCCTTTTCGGCTCAACAGATCAAGCAAACATACCATGCAATTGCAGTCTGGTTTTTATTTTCAACCGTTTAGCTCCTGAATATCTTAATAACACACTCGAAATATATACACCATCTCGCAATCTTCGCTCAACAGCTGATAAATGTAAGCTTGTTATTCCCAAATCCAGACTCTCATCAACCGAAAAGCGCTTCTCAGTGGCTGCATCTAAAACGTGGAACAATATTCCACTCTGCATCAGAGAAATAACTTGTCTAGCCACTTTCAAAAGATCCCTAAAAACATCTCTTTCCCCAGTAATATAATGTTTTAATGTAATCTCTTACTTTTTTGAGTCTGTCTCTTTGCTGTTGCTGTTGTCTTTTCTTTTCAAATGTGTATTTTTGTAAGCACTATGGTACTTTCTGTTTTTAGCGCCACTAAATATTCATTATTTTTATTATTATTCACCCCCCCCCCACCCCCAAGAAAGCTTGTTTTCCAAAGCAAAAGAGAACAACGGTTCCTTTACTCCCATCTCTTTCTGACTGATGCTACTTTCATATTGAAGGCCTAATGTGAGTCCAAACAAAACATAATCTAAAAATTCTGCATTTCTTCAGTCAGGACTATTTGGATCTGCATCCCTTAAACTCATGACTATTTAGAATGAAATATTAAAAAAAATACACGCTCAAACTTTGCCACTCAAGCAACAACACGAATCACATTAGAAATAGGTCAAACATAATCTCAAACTCTTGAGCTCTTGATCATTCTCTACCTCTATCTACTCAATATTCTTCTTCCTCTCTCTTGCAAATTCATGCAATTTGACACTAAAAAGGGGGAACATCTTTTACCTCAATCTCTCTCTCCCTCTCTTCAATTTTTTTTTTCTTGTTCTCTCTCCGAACTTTTAACTTTGCTTTCCAAGGGAATGGTGGGTAAAAGAGGTAGATATCAGAGAGGAATTAGAAAGATGGAATAACAGTTCAGAGGTAAACAGAAGGGGGAAGGCACCTATCACATCCACATCCACGCATATAATACACACTCATACACATTTCTCCACAGATGGGGACTTACCTGATGCTCTGTCTCCGCACACCGCACAGATGCTCTTGTTGATGGAGGTGCCGGGCATGGAGCCAGGGCTTATCGACGACTGGGCCGGCTGGGAGAACGGGTTGTGTAAGTGGCCCTGCACGTTGAGATGTAAAATGTCCCGGGGAAACTACGGATTAACAACAAGACGTGGCTAAAATTCTACTCTTACTGCACTATTAATGGCAATGGATGTTTAACTAATCAAAGCAGGATCGTCTACATGTATCTATATTTGGAGTTGCATTTAACCATTTTTTTTAATGTAACAAGCCCTAGAGAATATATTCTCTAGGCATACTATCTAAAAATCTCTATAAAGAATAGCTACACAACAGAGAATATGAAAATTATGCATGCTTCATCCAATAGACAAGTTTATGGATATAATATTCAAATTTTATGCATATTTCTACTATAATGGTTACTTGTGATGACTCTGAAGCTTGCCAAATTGGCGAGTGGTGATGGAATGACATTACAAACTCAGACCGCATTGCTAATTTGTCTTGGTTAGATAACGATCATGAAAAATTATTTTCAAATACTGTATATGATTGGTTGTCTGATTTTCCATATAAATTTCATATTTTGTTGATATTCTGCTCTAACCCTTATCCTCCATCTTTGACCAAATGAAGCCCAGATCCAACGTTAGATCACAAATCAATAAACACAGGAATTGTAAACTTTAAAACCAGAAACTTTTGCGAATTTTTAATGACAGCCAATTTTGCAGCAAGAAACTTTCGCGAATTGCAATAATTTTATGTTTCAATTGTGATTTTATTATTTCACGGCATGAAACTTTCGCGAATCTCGACCCCTTGCGAAATTCGCGGAAATTTCATGCACGCGAAAATTTCTTGTTTCACAGTACATGTATGTGAGCATTGTCTCTTTTCATTCATACAGATCTTGGCAAATGATTTGTAACTCAGTTATTAATAAAAATATACTAGCTCCATTTGTCTTCCTAAACTAACTAGCCTTGCCCAAATGCTCAAGTCATGGTTTTATATGTGGTAAAATTTACAATTATGAATAGCTATATTTGCAGGGCTCGACAGTAACAGGCTCCCAGGATCCACAGGCATCCAAAATGGCAGTCCGTATCCCCTAATTTTCAAGTTATTATATAGGGCTCAGGTATACAGACCCCAAAATTGCAATCCGAACCCTTACAAAAAAAAAGTTAGTCTGGAGCCCTGCCATTTGGGTTGGAAACTTAGAAATCAGGAATGGCTTCAACCATATTTCAAGTAAAATTGTCCATGTCACACTTCCTACATGTGTACATGTAGCTAACTTGATGGCAGTTTTTGAGCCAAGAAGCTTATACTGTAGCACTCTGCAAGGAAAGATCTTACGCATATTTAGAGGACCACCCGAATACCAACCCCCACCAAGGTGATCATACGACAATGAGTTACCACGATGGTGATGATCATCCTAAATGAGTAGTTATCTTCAGATAACATCTCATTTAATGTAATTGTCCAGGGAATAACAGTCCTATGAAAAGTTCTCCACTCAGTAATTGTCCTAGGGAGTAATTGTCCAAGGACATTTTCAAGGTGGTACTTGTCCCATAAAGTAATTGTCCTCGGAAGTTTTCAAGGTGGTAATTGTCCTAGGCAGTAATTGTCCCAAAAGAAGCTTTAGGTTTTCAAGCTAGTAATTGTCCTCGGAGATAGTGTTCCTGTTGGTAATTGGCCGAGGTGCAACTGTTTTCATGTGTCATCTTCCAGGTGGGCATTGTCCTATAAGGGGTGGTTGTTCGGGATAGCATGTTTATTGGGGGGATAGTTGTCCTAAGAATCATTTTATCTCAAGTCTATCTCACCTGGACGTTAATGTTGAGGGGAGCGTGCATGCCCGTCATACTGGACACCTGTGATTGTGAGAGGGGTAAGGAGACTGGCTGGGAGGTGATGATTGGTTTGATGTCTTCCATCGAACCCTGACTGCTCAGTGTGGGCGACTGCATGGGTGGCGAGTGCAGACCTGCAAAGAGCAGAGAATGTTTAATAGTTGTAACTCAGTTGCTAAAAAGAACAGTATGCTGTATGATCTGGACATGTTGTGGTCTAGTGGATAAGTAACTGGACTGCCAAGCAAAAGTCATGGGGTTTGAATTCCTGCTAAAAACACAAATGTCCTATGAAAAGATATTAATCTACATATGCCATTCTTCACGTAAGTGTTGTAAATTGGTACCAGGTAGGAAGAAAATCCTTGAATTCTTAAGTGCATTATGCATGGTAGCTGGGCTAATGCCCGGGTAATAATATAATTTCAGAGCCAACAGGAGGACGTTATGATACTAGGAATCCAAACAAAAAACCTTTTTGATGATTGTTTGTCAACTTAGAGGCATGGAAGATGTTCAATATCAAACAATGATGATGGTAACTTACGATAGTCTTGGATTCCTGAGTGTAGACCAGGCGAGGAGAGTGTGGGGGAGCTTAGACCCTGGTTAGCCATGGACGGTGATCCCATGGTACTGGTTGGTAACTGCATGCTGCCGAGGGGCATGGACTTCATAGCGTCTACGAGGAGAAATATGAAACATTTGTTACATTAGAAATACAAAATAAAGCAAGAGTTACTAAATACATGTCAGTGTTTAGAATAATGGACATATAATAATTTCAAGACGTAGAAAGCACAATAGAAAATTTGTCATGAGTAGGGTTAGAAAAAAAATCATGATTAAAATAGAATTCAAAAAGATTTATGTGATTTTATTTAGTTAAAGTTCTAAACTTTGCTCCTATAGAAAAGAAACAGATTATATTAGATTATGTCATTAAATATTTGGAGTACAAAAACTCTCACTTGGATAAATTTTTACCCCCCCCCCCCAATAAATCAGTGATTATTTTTTGGGGGGGGGTTGTCACATTTCACTTTCCAAAATAACCAATTATTTCTTAGTTTTTTATCTAAATCAGCGATTAAAAAAAAAAACAAGAAAAAAAAAACAAGGAGATTTAAATTAAATCATGCCAACCCTGGTAATGTGTCAATTCATATGTGAAAATATGTCTTATTTATAATGTAAATGTACAGTATAATAGGTACGAGAACAGGCATGTGAAAAAAAAAAAATTAAACACAGACATCACTTCTGTGCACAGTGTTCAATATGACACTGCATTACAACATACGTTGTAATTCCAGTAGCAAAGCATTGCTACATGTACATCATGACATTTGCCAAACTGCAATGTATTTGACAGAATAATTCTAAGTCAAAGTATTCACCTGTCTAATACATTATGTGCTTGAGACGGAAGACGGATAGTCTTGGGCGCCAGACAAGAAGACAATTCTTTTGAGATTACAAACTCCCGATTCAGATTTGTTTACAACTGTGTGTGTGTGTGTGTACCGGTATCTGTGTGTCAATGCAAGGCTCTTAAAAACTAGTGCTTTCACTTGCCCCACTGCAGGATACAGAACATCTACATCTACATGTAGGTCATTACAGATCCATAAAATTTTACTTGCCAAAATCATTAATACCTGTACATATGATAAGGCTTAATTACACCACCAAATAAATAAAAAAGTTCTGTAATACGCTGTAAACCAGCAGCTTTCATGTGCATGGAGCTTTTAACAAATTCTGCTAGTGGTTGAGAATCCTGAAAGTTTCATGATGGCAAATTAGTCAATCAAAACTTCAAAACAGAGAATTTTTGCAATTCACAAAAACAGCCATATTCAAAAGTTTCTGACTTTTCAACATTGCTTGCCAATCCCACCATCTTGGTAATAGTCCTCGAAATTGCATTTGTAGCTGCTACACGTACACATTACCGAGCATACATTGTACATAATGTATATCAAGGTCATGATTTCCTGTAGAGAACTGATACCAGTATATCTCGATCAATAGATGATATTGTCAAACTTCAGGTTTTTCAAGGATGCCATATACATGTAACTGAAAGGTACTATGACCAACGAGTGCCATCTTGCCACAAATCGGCCGCAATTATGCCACATGATGTGACACTAGAGGAGGAATATCAAGAAATAAAGAAATGTCATAAACAATGAATGGCTTTCTCTGCATGGTTCTCTTGCATGACTTCACTTCACTCATGCAAGGATTCAACTATTTGACATTAATATTTGTTAAAGGTAAAGGTCACCACTAAGGAAACTAATTCGCCCCATTCAAACGAGGATACATGTATGATGTTTAGTACCGTAATTCTATAGCTAAAGCCTATACGACAAGTGTGAACGTCGTAAAAAAACGTTGTCTGGGCATCATTTTGAATGAGAACTAAACAAATCAGTGTCTACTTGTATGAACGTCAGACAGATGAAAATCTACACGACTTCGCACTTTTCTCTCACCAGCGTGTCTTTATACGCAAGTGATTATCAAATTAAGACACGATGGCTCAGTGGTAGAGCAGCGGTCTCGTAACTGGAGGACCTGGGTTCAAATCCGAGTGGATGCGCTAGTGCCCTTTGGTAAGCTGGGCATTAGTCCTCAATACCAAGTCCCTCGAAGAGGAATTAAAGCCGTCGGTCCCCTGGTTGCTTACTTACAAGCATACACATGCTTTCTTTATAGCAGTCAGGTAAAATAAACCATCAAACCTTTTCAAATTATACGACACATGTACATGTGTGAACGCCCATTCTGCTACAAGGCTTCAGTATGTATTTCTTTATAAAAAGTTTCTCTACACATGTACATACTGTACAAATAAAATTCCCCCCCCCCCACCCATGTGAAAAGGCAGCACATACAAGGTCTTCATATTAAATACTGTTTTCCACCTTTTAGCATATAAATAATCTGAAAAATGCAAGCACACCACTGATACAACATACAAATTAATACAACTCTTGTCTGGTCCATGATCATTCGATCATTCATATGACCTGTGATGCAAGCTAGAGCAATCTTTAACAAAACTTCCGTCAATTCTTTTCAATTTGCATGTTTTTTAGGTCAACCGACATAAAATACCTGTGCCTCAAAGTATAAAGGGCAAGGCTGTACTTGATGTGAATGGAAACCAATACAATGCCATAAGCCAGGTACAAAAAAAATGGATTCCTAATGTACAGTGCTATGAAATATCAACAATTTGGCAATCTAATCAATCAATTCAGGACAGGAATTATTTCAGGGCAAATTGATCACATTTTGTTCTTCAAATTGGCAACAATAATATTTTTCTTTTAGTGCTACATGGTTTTAATAAGGTGCAATTCTCTGCAAACAATATACATGTTAAAGAATTTCGTTGAAAAGTTTAAAAAAATTGCCAATTTTGATGAAAATGAACAAATGATTTTGAATCTCTCAATGTGTTGCCAATTTAAGGACTTTAAAACTTATTCTCCTTTTTAAAATTCCTTGCATCAAACACAATATAGTTATGCAACCAAAACAGACATAGTGTGAGCAGAATTTTTGCTCTTTCTACTCATGTATCTAGTATATTTTTTAGAGCTCTGAATGAAAAGTTATTGAGCCAAACCACAAAATATTGTCAATTGTCTCCAAAAGGTTAAAAAAAGAAACTGACATAAAAAGAATGCAAAAGCTAACAAATTATTTTTCACTTTTACCGGAACTCAACCTTCTCTTTTAATAAAGAAGCCGATTGTCACACATATACCCACATATATACACTTATTTTAATAGACATTATTGGGATGCTGTTTGTAGGCTTCCAACAATTCATTCATTCAGTCAGTCAGTCAGGCAGTCATTCGACAAATAGAAATACGAGCTCAATGTACATCCTTCTATTTTCTACTGCTCTGAAAATCAATCTGGTTCCCTGGCAACAGAGACAAGTTCAAGCAAATGTGTATGAGCACTGGTACATGGTATTTGAATGATCAGCTGCTGATGCAGCATTTTCTGTGGAACATGCTTTATTCAGTAAACAACCAAAAACCCTCAAATGCAAGTTACAATTTATATTGTAAACCATCTGAAAGATTTCAATTTTTAATTTTGGCATAATTTCTCAGTAACCAGCTGGATGGACGGACGTTCTCTTGTGATAAAGATTTTTTTCCATAACTCAATGTTGTTGTGTTTTTTTTGGAGGGGGGGCTCTTTTTTGTATATATTTGCACCTGTAGGAGCCAGTATTTTATTTTATTATTTTTTTCAAGTAAAAACATTTTCTTTCAGAGGTCAGAATGGCTTCATGTTTGTATCTCTTTATACAGAATTAATTTTTCTACATTCTTTGCAGATATCCTACAGCTATTAAATGGCAATCCAACCTTGGTAATAAGATAATTTGTGTGAAAGCAGAAAAATAAGAAAAACAGGATGGTGAATGTTTGAAAGAAATCGGACAAGGACTAAGAAAGTTATGGATGTTTCAGAAATGAGATCACTACATCTATGCGAATCTCAAATTGGCAATTTGTTGAGTCGACTGTGACATTTTTGTGGACAATTCTCCCGTTTGTCGTACACAAAAATATCATTAATTTGCAGTTTTCATTGAGGTGCTTTTACCCTCGGGGGAGTACTCAAAATATATTGGAGATAGCATATTGTTATAGGTCCTCATGGAAGCAAAAGATCCTCTTGAGTAATACATTTTGAAAAAAAGTGACATTTAGTCATTTTGTGTGTTGGAGCGAATGGGGGAGTTGTCCACAGCTACATCACAGTGACATTACCTATTCGGCCAATTTGAAATTCCCATATGTATAGTGATTATAACTTTCTTATTGCTTGTCCAATTTCGTGCAAACTTTCACCAATCTGCTTCTCTGATTTTTCCTCTTTCTTTCAAAGCAACTTGCTATTAGGGTTGGATTTCCCTTTAAAGACCTTGTTGAAACAAGGGACAGTCTTTCTCAATGTGATGCAGCATCAATTAGGCCAAAAAAAAAAAATTGTTGTATTGGCGTAACGGGTCTCTGAAAAATAGGGTCGGTCGGTCGGGATTTTTTTTTTTTTTTTTTTTTTTTACGACAGTATAATACACGCAGCTAGTTCTGTCCGCAGCACTTCCGGGTTTTCGATCACGATCGCGATCGCAAAGGCAGCACGATACGCGATATCGATAGTCAAAAAAAACCCAAAAAAACCTAGGGTCGGCAACATTTTTAGGGTCGGGCGGGTTACGCCAATACTACAATTTTTTTTTTGGCCTTAGCCAATTCATAATTAAATCATGGTACAAATGACCAAGGGATGACCCCAGTTTGCACGCTCACACGTTTTTGTGGACGCGCTACTTGTTTAACATGTAAAATCATACGGGTGCACGTATTGTGGTGTGTACAAAATGATAGCGTATAAAGGTCAATTGTACTCGGTACGTATGACTTATATCTGCACATGCGCAAATTGTAATTACAACTGACTTATTTGTCTGATTCAATGTAAAACATTTCAATCAATTTTCAAAGAATGTAGAGATACCAGACCAGCTGGTGGGAGTCTACACGTTTCAACCGCTGGAGACCAGACAGTTGGTTAACCTTACGACTTTTACAATACATGTACATGTCCCTACTCACTGAGTGTAAGAACATATCCAGTAGATGCATGTACCACACATCATGATCTGTCTCAGGCTGAATTTTTTCAGATTCTGCAAATCTATAATCAGTACATTTCAACTAATGATCAGAACATCCATTTCAAAGGCATTTTGAGGGTTCAATTACAAAAGCTACAAAACGCAGCTGCACACATTACCCCTATCTTACAAAATCTCCATAGGTTGCCCGTAAAGGAACGTATAATATTTAAAATCCTTCTTTTGGTCTATCACATTATTAACGGAGCAGCCCCTGAATATAACAAGTCTTTGTTACGTCAATATCAACCCAAACCAACCCTAGGATCCTCCAACTCTGGTCTTTCACATGTTCCGCTTTCTAAGAAATCTTGGGGGGAGGGGAAGAGCTTTTGCTCATGCCAGACCAGCCCTGTGTAATTCACTTCCACAGGAGCTGAAGAACTCCTTTAAGGGCAACCTAAATTCCCATTTGTTACAAACTTGTGTTTTGAAGACAGATATTTTTTCTTGTTATTTATTCTCTTGTTATGTTTGTATAATTTTCTTTAGGTTGTAAAGCGCCTTGAGCATTTAATCAAAATGGCGCTATAAAAATTTTATGCATTATTATTATTACTATTTACTAATTTGGTATGGACGAAATGGGTTTCTGCGCTGAATTTGGTTCTGCTATCTTGTGCCTCTTAACAATTTTAATTGATTTCTTTCTATATTTTCATTTCATTCATATTGATGATGATTGCACAAAATCTTAGAAACCCAACTGTATTTTGATCAAATGCAAATCAAATTCTTGATTCTGGGTTTGAAAAAAAAAAGGAAATGGAGTATCTCCTATGCCATGCACGTAAAACTATACATCCAAGAAGTGTAGAATTAAAGAGAATGTACATGTACACTGTGCTACCGTATGAAAGCCTCATCGTAAACGACATGGATGACGGCCTACATTACAAGCACGAGCCTCCCCCTACCCTAATGTGCTATACTTATTCTTGCTCGCTCATTCCGTATGCTAACCACGCTCATGTTGTATCGTTATACATCCATGCATAGCATGCATGAGCAGGTCCACCGTTAGGAAGGAGTGACGAGTGTGCATACAGATGTATAATAATGTACAGCCCCGCATAGGGGAAATGTATGCAGAGATAATTCATGGCTGAAATACTTGTATTGACACCTGCAGAAATGGACGTTCTATTGATTTTTCGCAACTCTTGCAGTGTCCAAAATGTCAACTGCCAGTTAGTTTGCAGCCTATACTGTACTGGAATAACATACTGGTTCAACTGTTATGTTTTATTTTGGATTAAGAATAGGCCTATATCATAATCTTATATTTGTGTGCAAGCTGCTATAGGCCTACATACAGTGTGCATATACATGGAGAAATTGAGAGGCAACACATAAATGAAGAAAACACATAATGTATTACCTCCCGAAAAGCTTCTTTTTTTTTGTTCTTGATGTAGTTTTTCAATAAAAAATATATTCTTACATGGGGTTTATTAAAGTATACCATAGTACATGTATTTCTAAATGTTTGTATTTCCTCAAATGCTAGATAATATTGAACTAGAGAAGTTTAAAGTGATCTAGTTTCTTAACCAAGAACGCAAGCAAACACAATACAAATAAAAATGTATATTTAATTTCCGGTGCTTAATAAAACGAAGATAAGTTTGTGTTATGATATTTCAGATAAAAAAAATAATAGCTAATATAGAAATAAGTACTAACTGATACAGAAATTGAGAAGTTCATAGTGATAAAGTTCTATTATCAAGAAAGGACATGATGCATTACTTTACAATGTAAATCTAATATGCCATTTCAAACAGCCTCTAAATAAATTTGTTTTAAAATTGATTTGAATGTAATACAGTCATTATCTGATGACATTATCTTCATCCGCTTCTTTTGCATTGTACATTGTACAACTTACTAAACTTCTGAATGAAAACATTCCATTACAAAAGACAAATATATGTGTCATGTTTCAAATTTGTCCATCTCTGGTTGATTGACAGCAACTGTGAATTTCACAAAGTTACACAGCACAATATTCAAACTGTGTCTCAATAAAAGAACAGTAACTTTGTCAACCTACACGTTTTAAATGTACATTGTACACCTACATGTACATGTACATGTACATGTATATGTACAATGAATATGTAAATGTCATGACACATACAAATAATACATTTGTAAATGTCTGGCTTGAAACCGATTGACATTTCATTAAACCATCAGCCGCTTTGCAGGGTTCAAAAAACTGCATGCCGAGGCCGAGCTAAAAATAGCAGTGCAACTGCAAGAAAGGTCACCCATGCAGTATGCCATTGCCAGGCCAAGTTCTTTCCTGTACGCATACAAGTATGTAAATTGTTATGTGCCCTATATATGATTACCGGTCATCTTTGTTCATGCTATATCTTGTATACATTCTGAATTTGCATTCAAAAAATGACCGCCACACAAAATTATTCCTCTCAAACATATGTTGGGCCTTCAAATAAATGTAAAGGGACTTGCTAGGCCCGTACATTACACATTTCAAAACTACAATCAAAACAAAGATTATTTTATTTTGTGGGGGTGGGGTGGTTTGACTCAATGGAACAAGGAAATCTACTATTTCCAGATATCTCAATGTCAGGTTTGAAAGAGCCAGATTTTGAATATGTTCTATTTTAGGCCCAGATCTACATGTATCTGAATGAAATTTTTGAACATAGGCTACTTGTATGTTTTAAGGCAATATCTTTCTATACAAATAAGGGGTGAAATCATGTCATGAGAGAGAAAAAGAGAGAAAGAGAGAAAGAGACCAAGAAGGTGAGAAGGACAGCACGAAAAAAGAGAGATGCACACACAAAAAGAGAAAAAAAAAGGGGGAACAAAGAAATAACATTCTAACCACACTGATTTAATGATCTAGCATCTACTAAAAATGCCAGACAGGAGCCCAAGTCCACACTGAACATAATTAATTGCAATACTGCTCTTCTTCGTTTCCGCCTGGATCAAATTTATGTCAGCCTCTCATCGAAACGTGGGATGGGAATGAGATGGGAGATGCTATTTCCGCAGATGCATTTCCCATTCTCAAGATGGAGATCGCATGTCATCATTATGCATACGTATCTCTTTTTTTCTAGGACACATTGGGCCGTTCTGGGATTCAGAAGGCAAGATACAGCCGGATGTGCACTATATTAGACTCCCGTTTTCCCCTTAACTTTTGATCATTTCTACATGCAGTCAGTATCTATCATATGCCTCCAAATTAGCAGATGATTTTGACATTTCGTTACAGATTTCTTTTTTCATTTCCTGTCAAACGAAACTTTATGTCATTTTCAGAATTGTGTCTCAAACATGTCTTTACCTTTCATCAATTTGCATGTAGGCATTTCCTTAAAAGGAAACACTAAATGAGTAGATTGTATATTCCACAACACAACATTCTGTTTGTGGAGGAAAATTTACCTTCATTGTTTGATCACAATCACAATCTTCAGACATTGAAGATTCTGTTGTTGTTGGGGTTTCTTTATGAAACATTTTTGCTACTGTATTATATTAAATAAAATAAAATATGTATCATATGCTGTTGGCAAATGATATTAATCAATCAAAAGTAAAAGCCTTTCTCAAACACTTATTGAGTAGGGATATGTATTGTATTACAGTCAAGTAGCCATTATTATTGTCTTTTAATATCTATGATGAATCTATTAAGGCTCGCTCACATATGACAGGGTAAACCGCTGCATTTTTTCCTTACAATGACTTAAGCTTAATAAGCTTAATATTGCTGTATCTTAGAACATCAGGGCCCCATTTCATAAAACTTATCAATAACAACTGCCCCATTTCTATGACAAATTTGCTCTCAGCCAATCAGATGCAAATATTTCAGTAGCTTATAACTTTTATTGTAACTTGTCATACATGTACATGTGTAGATATCAAGTTTTATGAAACGGGACCCTGATAAATCAGTATGCATAGGAACTTTGTGGCGCACAGATACCTTATTTCATCACCCTTGCCATTCCTTTGAACTTTAAAAAAACATGTTGTGATTTCTTTCATATATATATATGAAAGAACCTTTACAGTGATTTGTTCATTTGTACTCAAGGGTACCTTTATCCTCCCATTTTTCAGGCCAGAATGAGCCTTTTGTTAATATGCGTTAAGGTCAAAACAGGGTTGCGTCCAGTCATTTACGTATAATCGCCGATTTACAACGCCGATGTATATCTCACAAAAATCGCTTTTTCTCCCAAAACATGCTTTCTGGGGAAGCATAAACGCACAATCATTGGTAAACATGTTTATATGACATCGTATGAACTAGTTGCATGAGCAGTAAGGTTGCAGAGCCCGAATTCGCCGGGAGAAAAGAAGTACCCCGTGAAACTGCGTTTTAAATTTGAAACACTCATTCAGCCTAAGACAACTAGTCTACATGTAGTCCTTCCATCTCCCTACCGAATCATTTGTAGAGACTCATGTACCCCTTCCCCCCCCCCCCCCCCCATAAAAAAAGGAAGAAGAAGAAACAAAATTATGTACTTGTGCACTTTACTATTGTACTACTATTTTTTTATTTTTTTTTACAATCTCCTATACATGTTGCATTAGTTTTGAATTGTAAATGGCCTACACAAGCAGCATATTTTTCTTCTCCTTTAGACTTTATCTGAAGTTTCTGTGGCTGATCTCCATTCAAGGACAAGAAATTTCTAACTGATCGGAATATATGCAAATATACTTGAGCACTTCTTGATGTTATGTTCTTTTGTGTTACTGTACTATACCTGTACATGTAAGCTGCAGACACAAAATATAAAAATGACCTTCAAAGCTACATATTTCTTTCTCTCTTCAGTCCCCACTACCATCTAAGTTTCCACTGCTGATTCTCATTCATCAACAATACATTTTCAAATGATCTACATGTACCAGCAAATATATTTAAGTGCAGTGATATTTTCATTTTTTGGCACTCTACCATACAACATGAAGCTGCAGATTCAGAAGGTAAATGGCCTCGAGGCAGTATTTTGTTTCTATCTGCTAAGAAAAATTGCTGTTGATATTCCGCATTTATGAACAACTAATTTCTAACTGATATACCAACAAATGTACAAATGTAGCTGTGTATTTTGGTATTTTTTCCCTCTTACACCCTACCATTCAACATGACGAACAAGTAGTTGAAGATTTGAAAGGTAAATGGCCTACGCAGCAGCATGTTTCTAACTGCTATACCAACAAATGTACAAATGTAGCTGTGTATTTTGGTATTTTTTTCCTCTTACACCCTACCATAGAACATGACGAACAAGTACTTAAAGATTTGAAAGGTAAATGGCCTACGCAGCAGCATGTTTCTCTCTCTCTCTCTCTCCGTTCCAAAGTTTGTGTTTGTCCTCCTGATCACTGTTTCGGTTTCCTGTGACAGATAACAATTGCCAAATGGGTATGGCAAAGTTATCAGGAGGAGGAAACGCGGACAGTTCTCGGAAGCAGGTGAACAGGAGTAGAAAGACTCTGGTCATCCTGAGTCCAAGGCCGCCTACTCTAGAACGGGAAAAGGACGAGGAAACCGTGCCGTGAAGACAAACATTCACCAGACCAGGAGCTGACAGTTCCAGCGTGCAGAACACTTCAATTCACACGCAGGACCAACGTCCGCTCCCACATTCATAGCTCGCAACAAAGACATCAACCAGTGGAAAAATACATGGGAGCAGAGAAAACCCAACAATGAGCTCTCCAATTAATGCTTTTAAAAATAAGGTCATTATTATAACAAATAGAAATGTTCGCCTGATCATAGTGATTTCACACACAATACAATTCCAGGCACATGTCATAGAAGACCTGAAGTGCGAACATACCTCAAAAGTTCATGCCCTTATTGGAACTTCTAAACAAATATTGTTCACGAAATATGTTTGATGGTTCGAGTCATGAGTCTTTTGACTTTGGCTTAGGTGTTAGCAGAGTGTTGCAAAATTCACATGAGACAATAAGGCATACTCAGAGGTACACTGTAGGACACCATTTAGGTGATCAATGGCACCTCAGCAGCCACTAGTTTGAGACATTCACCAGTCCTTGATACCCCAGTCACACCACCGAGACCGAAAACAGACCAAATAAAATATTACATTACCATGAATACTGTAGTATGTAGCAAAGATTCGGTCAGTTCAGAGTCAGTTTGGAATTGGTTTGGCGGTGTGACTGAGGTATAAGTGCTTCTTTTCCACACATTCAAGTCAGTCTATTTTTTTAACAATTCATTTGATTCAGGGGGGCTTTACTTTATGTAAAGCAGACACACTTCCAAGGTCCAAGGGCCCCACAAACAGTTGGGGCATGTACCCTGGTTGGGGGAACTACTGGCTCATGGTGTGTCCTCCCTATTTCTACCCTGACAGCAATCTTCTAGATCTGCAAAAGGTCTCCTGACTCATCCTCGTCAACGCTCCAATACTCAGACTTGATTGAAGAGTACACTACATGTGTTTTCTGGACAGGGAAAACGATAATGTGCAAGGACCGCATCAACATTTGGAGAAACAATCTGCTCATGATGCTCTTCTAAAGTACAAGTAACAATCTTTACTATAAAGATCTACAGTATCTACATGTAGGCATCTAGTCATCAATGAATTCTCCAATACTCAGACATCGATTGAAAAGTGCATAATAGAGCATGGTGAACACTGTGAAGGCATCCACATCACAGAAAGCATGCATATGAACAGAGGTTACAAATGCTGACCTCTCTTTCAGGGGTCAACTTCCAGCCAGGGGCAAAGAGCAAAGAGCAAATCAACGCTCTTGTCCAGGTCTCCACGGTGGAAGGTTCATGTAGCTGTACTACCTAACAACAACTACGACGAGGGCTTCTGCACTTATTATACCGGCACGCATGCATGCAGACATTGTTGTAATGTCACTGCACATTTCCAGCATAAAGGACCATGAAACGGTAACTTGGTTAGATAGAGAACTCTGCATTTCACACATGGGAACAATTTTGAATGCTGAATTCCTCTGGATAGAAGACATGGAGTGAGTGGAGTGCAGGACCTACATGTACCTTGAAGAATCAAACATGTACAATGTACGGCTACATACATTACATGTAGGCCTAAGTTCCTGGGTTGGTTCTGCAAATGGATAGTCTTTACTCCTCACTCACATATATGTACAGGCAGGCTTGCAGACACAGACCTATTGCAGTCACAAGTCTGAACTATGTCGTAGTCAAGTGGTTTAAACACTTGACTGGAGATGCAAAGGTTGTGGGTTCGAACTCCAGCACGGTACTAGTGTTCTTTGGCAAGACATTAATCTACATTTGCCACTCTCAACCCAGGTGTTAAATGGGTACCAGTAGGAAGGAATTCCTTGAATGCTGTGAGCACCGAATTTGGTAGCCTAGCTAGAGCCGGGGTAATATTGGAGCGCCTTGAGCACCTTATACGCGGTGGATATGAGCGCTATAAAATTACCAAATATTATTATTATTATTATGAACTTACAAGGGCCTGGTAGTCCCTGTATGATAATTGGTTAAGTCTAAAGACTTAACTACATTGTAAAAATCAAATAGGCTACATGGTATTCAGTGTCACATTAAAGGCAATCCAACCTTGATAAGATCATTTGTGTGAAAATAGAAAAACAAAACCAGGATGGTGAAAAGTTTGAGAGAAATTCAACAAGGAATAGGAAAGTTATGGGCATTTGTCGTTGTTGCTCGCTTGGCATCTTTAATGTTTTAAAGCTTACTGCAGTTTGATCCAATCTCATTCAGTACCTGTGGCTGGACGTGTCTGCATGAAGCACAGCCTGTGTTTGTCAGAAACATAGATCACAGATCCTTTGCAAAGCGCAAATGAATGTGATGGAAATTCACATCGCCATTGGCAGCTGTGGAGTGCGACTTGTCCAAAGTCGGAAAGGAATCTTGTGAATATCTAACCAAACAAATCATCTTTTGTGATCCTACACTCGATAAAAAAATTTCTCAAAGTGAAATTAAAATAGTAAAATGTTTCTGTGATAATAGTTAGTGTGCATGTATAGGTCGTTACATATATGCCCGATTTCCTTCCGACGACGCTAGGAGCAAAATGTCAGCCTACATGTGCATCTGAACATATCTCTGGATGTGTACACATGTAGCAAAATACATGCCAAAGCACAGGCTTAACATGACTGCACCAGATAGTGGACTCTACCCATCAAAAAGAAGAACCTGCAACCTTTCATGTTGGTCTACACACATGTACATTATGGCATTTAGTAAAGACTGATCTACATACAAAATGTAGGGAAGCATATCAAATGGGAGTGAGCAAAGTGCAATCACCCGATACTAATCTGAGTGGAAAGACAATACTGTAGGCCAAAATATACCTGCAAGGAATTCAGATATTTGACCTGCATTCACCACAGTAATTGCATGGAACTTGCAAGGCTAATGCATGTGACCTACAAGCGATGCCTTGTGTATCAGTGTGTACCATTCCAGAGTGTATAAAGTATATGTTTGCAAGTCTCAGCTTTACACAACATTACAGGCCTACATGTGGTAGACATAATAAATCTCAAATGGTTTTTCAAGTATGTAAAATGAGACAGGATGACTGCATATTTGCTGTCTGGTGACTGGGGAAGAAACTGTACTACCAACATCAACAAAAGACATAACTAGATGTCAAATTGATTAACATAATCAAATTATTGATAAAGTAAATGAAAAGATGAGGGAGAATTTACCAAATTACATGTTGACTACATCCATTTATGTATATAGAATTTCCTGTAATAGATTGATTACATCTCCAAATATATATAAAAAAACTGTGTACAGTCATGAATTGTAAGGAACATTTAACTATTTTAAGAAGAGAAAAGAAAGGAAACCATGCAGACATGGTCAAAAAAAAAAATCACTTTTGCCCTCTTATAATAAGAAAATTAGCTGCAATGTCAGGCAAGCATTCTAAAAATTTAGTACATCCCAAAAGCTGCATGATATATGATTTCCTGTACTGCAAACAAGTTCTACTTCTAGTCAGTAAAGGCTTTTGTCCCAAGTCTGAACTTTAATGACATCCCCATGGAACCATTACAACTATCAGCTCATTTGTCTCCTATCTGTGATTAAGATTTGAAGATGAATGGGTTTCTTCAAGGGGTCCACTGGGAACTGCTCGGCTTTCCTCAAATGTTAGAGATCATTCACTTAGAATGGTGCAAGTCAGTAGCCATGTTTGACAAGTTTGCACAGATCTTCAAGAACATTCAAAACCAAGAAATACAAACCGTGCCAGGAAGTCATTCTAAATTTTAAAAACTCTATCAACATTTAAGCTATGAAATCATAACTATGTCTTTAATGAAAAAAAAAATTATTTGGTACTGATGTGAGTGCCTGAGCAATTTTTTCCACATCTGCCAGACCCACTATTAGCAAAGATCTACATACATGTAAACCAAGGAGGTACTAGTACCTCCTTGTGTAAACTAACTTCAGACCAATCCTCTTTTAAAAATAGTAAGACATGTATATCTGACCCTACTTCTGGGCAATGTGAAACCATAACTGATGTGATCACAACAGATGGTGTGTACTTTGCAACAGTCACATTAACATGCCCATCATCATCAGAGGTAAGTACAAGGTTTTCCTCATGAATGTAAACAAAGTCTTTCCAGCCTCTTCTATAAAATTCTGGGCAAGTGTAAAGTCCTATTATGTAACATGTATGTAACAGATCAAATCCTGTACACTAAAAATTATGTCAAAGATCCTGGACCTGGACTTAATGTACTCAAATATAACATGAAATCATACTCTCAATGACCATCTATGTATGTACATGTATGTGTACGTTATTTACGGTATGATAGACCCAGTCAGTGACATGTGATATACATGTATATAGGCTAATTTAGGCTTACATTACAAGCATGAAAGTTGGACTGGACCCAGTAAGAAGTTCAAGTGTTTCTCTTCCCTGCTTGGGTCCTAACTCTAACTCTTTGGTGCTTTAAATGAAAGGGTACCAGTAGAAGAAACCAATTCCAGGGAACTATATTTAAAATTGCCACCATAAAACTGTAAATGGTATATATTTGCATTAAGTCACTAAATGTGACTTGAAGTACCACAGATCAGAACTGGAAGAGTTCTCATTTTTTTCTTAACTTCCAAGTGGTAGGCCCCTGTCAATCTCATTACTCATTCATTATATGATTTACTCAAAATTAGGCCTCTCTTCATCCTATTATAGAAACGATTACATAACATGCATTTAGTGTCTAATCTGTCTTGAGGCATTTGTCATTGTCACTTGTACATCCAAATCATAGGGAAAGTGTTTCTCTTCCCTGCTTAAGTCTTACATGTAACTAACTCTTTGGTGCTTTAAATGAAAGTTACCAGTAGAAGAAACTAATTCCAGGGAACTATATTTCAAATTGCCACCATAAAACTGTAAATCTATATACATATATTACGCCAAGGATTTGGAGCCTTTTTTGGGGGGTTCGAATAGGCGCCTCCCCTGGCTCTTTCGGTCCCCATTTTTTGGTCCCCACGGGCGGGGAATGGTTCTTAGAGGGTTGGGAGGCACTTTTTAAGGGCTGACGTGCCGTCCATATTTCGGAAATTCATTTCTAAACATTGAATTTCCGGAGGGAGTAATAATTCTGCCAACCCATGAAGCTGGTTTGTAGCTTCATGCCCAACCCATACCCTTTACCTGTGAAGGGGAGAAACCTCAATTGGTGTATTGCCAAACAACAGCGTGACTTGTGTAGACTCCAAGGCCATATCCACATGTATGGCTTCAATGTATATGACACAACACATGTGTTATTCGTTTGCACAGTGCACTTGCACATGTACAGGGACTATGTTTCACGCATACAGTTATATCATTTGTAGCTTCATGGTTTACATACACACAGTTTAGTGTGTATGTAACTCTTTGGTTTCACGGCGGTCGCCGGGGGGGGGGGGGGGGGGGGATGTCTCATTGATGACGGTACGGTACATCATCCACGTGAAAACGGATAAAAAGTGTACCTGTTCAGAAATAGGCGCATAACTCGGGTTATCAAAAAAAGCAAAAATCAAGAAAAAGGGTATCAAATTCAGGTAGGAAGGAGGGGGGGATAGTTCGGTAATGTGTTCCAAATTAGTTTAAATTCCTTTTACGGTTCTTTTTTGGCTTAAAAGAAGTCTATGATGATAATGTAGGCCTATATAGGATATAAAATACCAAGCAAGATATAAAAGCGCCGTTAATGGTATAAAAATAGGGGATAGACGGGTTTCCCTGTTTAGAGTATCAAAATCTGCCCCTACTTCAATCTGCTTTTTAATTCAGCAAGTGATTTACCCAGATAATGTACAGGTCTCAATGAGGGGGGGGCGGTCGTCGCAATCGATTTGCATCGATTCAGGTGCCCGTAAACTTTTCTGCCTCTTATTCGGCTCCAGGGAGTCCGATTTATATAAACATGCCATTACTTTCTAAATTGAACTTTGAACAGTTTCTTTTTGTGTGTGTTTGTTTTGTTTGTGTTTTTTTTTTTTTGGGGGGGGGGGGACTGTTTCTTAGTTGAACTTAATTCTTTCTGTGCTACAATTTCTTTTATGTGGGGGTTGATGTTCGATGAGACAGGGTGAAGGGGAGGAACATGTAACTGTTAAATGTAAAAGAAAAATAATTTTTAAAAAAAGGAGGGGATTTCTGCCACTCCATATTTTAGGACTCTGTATTTCAGTTTAATTTATTTCTTTATACTTATATCATGGAAGCATATACTAGGGTAAACTTCCTTTTGCGACAGCATCCCGAAATGAAAACAATATATAGGGTTAGGGTTGGCGTCAGGGTTTAGGGTTTACGTAACCGCACACTTGTGTGGCTGTCGCATAAGTCATTCCTATTATCAACAACTAAATTGACATGAATGGGGAAAATGGCCTTTATACCGTTGGAAACGTGTTATTGTATATCGCCTCAAATATATTATTCATTCCCTTATGACAGAATAAACCGATCTGTAGACATCATTCGGGGGAGGGGAGGTGTAGGAGATCACGTCACTTAGGAATATCGGTTGCCACGTAAAGAAGGAGCCCCTCCCCCACAACCAAACCAACCAAAATTTCCTTCGAAAATATTTCCACTATGATATGGATACGTATTACTCCCGTCTCCCCTCGCGCAGGGGGTGACGGGAGGGTAGTAGGGAAAAGTCATTCCGTCGGTCCTCCCAAGACCCATATAAGGGGGCCATAATCCCCCTGAAAAGAAAATGACAAATTCTTTTTTCCTCATTTTTGCATCCTTTACAAGGGACGTACCGCTTAATTTCTCTGAGTATTAAACCACAGAAACATGGCAAGATCAAATCGCTCCCTCTAGGTCTATGCATGGATATTCTACTCAAACATAATTATATCCATATGATTTAGTCTTCATCAAGATGGAAATGTATTTTCTTCAGAACTCGTGCAAGCTTTGGATAAATAACACATACTCACATGTTGTAAATACTTCTGGTAAAAATAACTTTACCCAATTTTTTTCACTATATTACTGTGACAAATATACAGTACGGTGATTAGCTTCTGTTAGTAGTATATATTTGCATTAAGTCACTAAATGTGACTTGAAGTACCACAGATCAGAACTGGAAGCGTTCTCATTTTTTTCTCAACTTCCAAATGGTAGGCCCCTGTCAATGTCATTACTCATTCATTATATGATTTTACTCAAAATCAGGCCTCTCTTCATCCTACATAGAAACGATTACATAACATGCATCTAGGCTCTGATCTGTCATGAGGCATTTGTCATTGTCACTTGTACATCCAAATCATAGGGAAAGTTTCCACAAGTTCAACTATCATTCCCGCTTGCACCGAATCCATTCCATTAATATTTTCCATCTCGGCACACCTCAGGAATATCTTTATCTTCCTTTATCTTCGGTTTCATTTTCCGACTCTCTTTCCTCCTTGGACAGAGATATCCCCGTCTGATTTGTGAGTCAAGTTTCCTCTCAGAGAGAGGGAGATGCAACAGAGTCTTGGCTCACTTCCTGTCATTGTAGCTCATCACACAGCCTGCAGGCCCGTTCCTCCTGCCAACAACCTGTCAGGTCATTCCTTTCTTCAAAGTGGAGTACAACACCCCCCCCCCCCCCCCCCCTCCACTACCACCCTCCCCTCATATCATGTATGATATAGACATCTTTGGTATTGCATAACACAATATCAACTTCCATTTTGCAATGTGCATGCACTAGTCTGCAGACTCCATTTTGACACTTCAACACATTTCCTTAAATAAAACCCTGAGTTGACCTTATCTACATGCCAACCTCTGGCTATGTCAGGAGCAGGTACAGTACAGGGCCTATGGCCTGAAGTGGACCGTGTAGTAGTCTTACAGTTCAGAACTTCAGATACTGTGTGTTTGAAGCTCCTTGGCATTACCAATGACAAGGGTTTGTGCTCACAAAGTACATGTATGCACGCACTGCCGATCAGGAAGGGAAGTATGCAAATGCTATAAAGCAAGTGCTTGTGAACTGACTTCACAAGGGGGTGAAATATTATGCAAAGTGGGTTGTTCATCGACAAAACACAAGGCACAGTGGGAACATCCCACAGGCGATGGGGGCTAGAAAGAAAGTTCATGCACCGGGCAGCCCCATGACAAACATATGGTACGAAAAATGTACCTCACACCTTTTATTTGGCTGCCAAAAAAACCCACCTCTTTCCCAATTCCCAAACAATATGAAACAAGAGAAAATGAATGGTCACTATGCTTTTGTCTTCCTGTCATTATTTGTATTCACCTTGCTCATAATTTAATTTGGGGCCGCTTTACCAGAGCACATTCAACTCTTAGTCTGGAGTTGCTCGATAATGGAAAAATACTGGAGATGGAGCTAAGGGAATATAAAAAAGCAGAAAATATTAACCTTTTTATCAAAATACATGTACATTTACTGTAATTCCTTTTTTTTTTAAATTTACATGTAGTTAAGACTTTTGTATACTTGCTCTGAATATCCATAACCAAATGATAAACTTTCATTTTTCATCAGTTCGAAAAGGTGTTTCACATTCAAACATCACTTAGATAAGGCAAGAGCAAATACATGTAATTCACTACATCTAAATATTGAACTACATGTACTTCGCATTCATTTACACCATCATTTACACAATACACCTTCACATTTAAAGAATTCCTTTAATACACGTTTCAATGAGAAACATTTTTCAAGGGAAACCAAAATTGTGGTCTTTATAGACAGGTGGTCGCTAAAGCAGGTTTGACTGTATTATGTTTGTAGGTGTTTCTTTATTTCCATATTTGTTCAATGCTTCAACCCTATAAATTGCGTTCTTTTTTCTTTTCTTTTTAAAGCTTCAACTTTGTGATTATCTCTTTGAAATTCAGATATCGTTGGCCAAACGACTTTTTGGTAGCCCCGCTTCATATTGTCTTTATTCACTCATGCGTGAAGTATGTATCATATGAGTGACATCAAATGAAAGACGGTCCAAGCTTTACAAATATGTGTCATTTATTAATCATAATTGTGATGTCATTAAACATCGATAAATCTTGGTTTCGTTTTTCTGGGACGCACTGTATAACTTAATTTCCTTATAAATGCCGGACACGAATCTAACAGGGTCTGGGACACACAGTTGTCCAAAATTTACATTTTGTATAGATCTGCATGAACAATATGCAGACACTTGTCTATGCTCTGTGGGTAGACATTCATCCAGGACTGGTATACCGACCAATATTACAATGGATGTACCTGGTATCTTCTTCTTCCCTGGGTACAACTGCCTCCTACCTGTACAATTCTGACGATTATTGCAGTCTTTTCAATCGTACCACTTCCAGTTGTTATTACAGGCATACTAAACACCAGGTTGACAACCTACTCTTTGCGAGAAGTGTAGCGTATTAACGTGCATAGGGTGTGAATCTCCTACACACAGGGCCTCCAGTTAACGTTCTGTCCGAGGAACAGAGTGTTTTCCCCTGAACCCAAGCCCGCATTGGGAACAGAGGGGAGGGGGTACACTTACACACAACGCGGCGACAATCTTTTTGTAAGCTCAGTGCCGAACAAAAATCATATTCACAGCCTGACGACGATCCGATTGCGCCACACCGCCTCTGTTTTAAAAAACTAACCCAGAAATCTCAATCCTGACCATCTATTTTCAAAAAAATAGTATGGAGCCCTGCCTTATGAATGCACTCCTAACATTAAAGCAGATCAATTCATATTTCTAATTTTCTAGTTTTTATTTTGTACTACAGAACAGAACAAAATCGTTTACCGTTATATCTTTACGACTCAAATCAGTCAAATGTTACCGTAATTTTCTAACCATACATGAACGATACCACTACCGGGGTTTTGTTTCATAAAACTTAATATCAATAACAACTGCCACATACATGAACATGTATACAAATTTGCTAATAGCCAATCAGATGCATTCATTTCATTTTCAGCAGCTTGTAACAGTTATTCTAACGTGTTACAAATATCAAGTTTTATAAAACAGGGCCCAGATATTTAATAAAAAGTGAAGCCTTACAAGAAGAACAAGGTAATGAGAATGAGTTGCCAATGTATGCAAACATCAAGTGCATAGTACATGTACATGTATGTCACGCAATGTAGGCACATGGAACCTTCCATCTCCACTCCTATCAAATATGGTCCCTGTCATTCTATTCATTGGGTTGAAAGAGATCCACACGCTTTCATGTACATGTACATGTACATGTGACTCTCCTTTACAGTGCAATAAATATACCGGTACTCTTTACTACATGTAGCTCTCTTGGTTTCAAACCTGGGTCCTCCCAATGCTCTACCACTGAGCCATCATGCCTCCCTTGAACCAGAGCTACTCGATTTTTTTTTTTTCATTGTTCTTTATCTAACGACAACGCGGCCGTATAAAGAGAGATAATCTCTCACACAATTCAAATATGAAATATTTCAATTATCAATTTATTCATCTCTTACACAGAATCCTTCAAATTATTCATGGCTCACAATTAGAAATATGTGTATAAAAACTGATAAAAACTGATAAAAAGATCAAGGTCTACATAATTTACATCTTTCTCAGTTGCCTCAGTCAAAGTTAGATGTTTCAATATCATTCCAATTTATTGCTAAAACAAGTGGTACACTTGCAAATTTCCATTTCTTTGTCATTGGGCAATAACCTCGCATATATAGATCTATGTGTGAACGGTCAGATTGGGGAGAGTTACAGAAAAGGCCAGTACCTTGTCAGTGCAAATCCTAAACAACAGAAAAAGTCTACTGCCTTCTTTATTTAGTCCCTTATTGCCACAGTGTATGCACTTCATGTATGCAACAAAATTGTGTCACTGTGTCTCTGACAGCATTACCCAACAAGTATCAGATAGGCTTACTCACTCTTTTTGCCCCACCTACCGTACATGTACATATGGATATTATTAGTAGTTCTGTGAATGATCATAAGTGGTCTAAAAACTTTCAAAATCAGAAAAACATGCAAATCTACGAGTTTAACAGTGAAGAGCGCAAAACAGGGGCGGTATTCTGAAAACTATGTTATCTTTTATGTGGAGGAAAAGTATGCTAATTGTCATAACAAACTACAATTGCGCGTAATTAACACTAATCATTGGTGCTTGCGCAGGTGTCTCTGTTAACTTTACGCGAGCACAGCCATCTTTGCGCAATCATTAACCAATGACTTCTTCTCCTGTAAAAAGTGCATCCTTTAGAGTTGAAGATCAACACACTGCAGAGTGGCATGCATGCAGTCGTCATGGCACAAACAGACTTCAGGTGCAAATTATATTTACATGTGAATAGGGTGCCGTGCAGTAATATACATGTGAATTGCTCCTAAAAAGTCTGTTGACATGACTGCATGCAAGATGAGGGCTTCCCTCAATGCCCTATTGAAGACATCAAGTGACGGGAAGCCTGCAGGATCCTTCTTTAGATTGTTCCATTCTCTGCAGGTGCAGGGGAAGAAGGATGAGGAGAATACTTGAGAGCTGGAATGTGGGATCCAGAACCGGCTTGTCCTGATTTCTAATTTGTTTTGACAATTAACATCATTTTACTAACATAAAACATAACATCGTTTTTAGAATACGGCCCCAGGTTTTCAAAATAATATTAGGTTTCTATGTCTGGAGGGCAAACTTTAGTTTTAGCCAGGATTTCAAAATTGGGTGTCAAAATTGAAGGAGGGAAAAAAGGTGTTTTACTTAGAACTAGAAAAATAAGGACATTCATTGAATGTGGATTTTGAGAAAAAGATACAGCTCTGGCCTCTGTCTTCCACAAGAAATTGGTCTTACCTGGTAAAAGCCCTTTCCTCTGCATCTGCTTACTTTTATGTTTTAGTCAGTTAGTGTTTAGAACTTAAATCTTAATTGAAAGAATACCATACATCTCCTAGAATCTAGCCAATGCTTGGAGTTCGATCTGTAAGTTACTTCCTCTATAACAGAAAAACAATCAAGGAAGATAAATGGGTGGACATTCAACTTTGAACTGTGATTTTGAATGCAGGAACATAGTCACAAATTAGTACAAAAATAGTAAACTGGTCTATGACTTTGTCGCTGTGCAATGACTATTATGTTAAAATACAATTACCATGATTACTTGTCATGCTTGTTAATGTTACTTGTTCATGTTGTTGGGAAAGTTCGCTTGCACTGTCATGACTGCAACTAGAACTTAGGCTGTAACTTTTACTTTTAGATCCTACTCTTAAGTCCTATTACTATAGCTTTAAACGAAGTCAATTGTCTATGAAAATTGAAGGTACATGTAGCCTAGGCCTAATAGATTAAAGAAAGATTCTAACACTATCCAACTAGAACTAACAAACATACCAGATTAAGATCTTTAAAAATGTCATGATATCAGTTGAGCGTCGCGGCGAATTTATTCATCGCACGTCGATTGACATTTACCTCAAATGACCTTTTTCTTGTGTACGATATCTACGCCATTGCTGCAACGCTGCGGTGATCTTCTATACACGTCTCTGACATTATCAAGCCATCTATCCCCAAATAAACCCCATCAAACATCTTCATTCTTACCCAAATCTGGCATATTATCCATCTTCAGGACACCTTGGATATCTTCTGTATGATATCTTCCACTTCAGAAGCAAATGGTTGAGAATTCAAGGTAGAAAATCGTAAAACATCGGCTGTCTTCGATCCCTTTTTCGAGGTCAGTCAACGTATTCTCGTATATCCACACAGTTTCCCCGCCGTCGTCGCGATATATCGCGGCGCTTATACACACACATGTACAATGTCGCCGTCGCGTCGGGTTAGTACTGCCTCGTTCGTAGGCTGGGTGTATAGGCGATTGTTTGCAATCCCGTACAAGTACGCGCACATTGCATTTAATACACACACACAGACTTTGCATGGGCCACGAAAGGCAAATGTACTAAATGGCTTCCCAGATTGCATTGCGAATTATAGGGTTGTGAGGTCATTGGCTGACTGGCCAATCGCATCACCGTGAGAGCGGGTCTATGAACTACGTAGCAGGTTGATTTTATGATGTTTTATCATGATACAGTATGGTTATTCTCAATTATATTGTAGACTATCATTTGGCCATTTTTTTCATTTCAAGTTTGTTACTTTTGTTAATAAGGACCAATCAGGACAAATCATAAACCATTACCAGTACTGCCCAAGTTGTTAAATTTTACTCAAAGACAAAGTATAACTTATCTCAAGTTAGCGCATTATTGTGGAACATTGGGCAACATTATTGGGGGGGGGGCTGAAAATAGTGGCGTAGCTACTTGGAGCTGGGAGAACGTGCCCCCAATCCAGTGGTGGAAAGAAAGCAATAACAAGGGAGAAAGGGAAGAAAAAGAGTGAAAGATGAGACCACCCCCCCCCCCCCCCCCCCACACACACACACACACACCGGGCCTAGTTCTGGAGCGAAAATGTAAGGGGATGGATATTGGGGGTGCGTGCCGATAATAAATTGTGCCTCGTCTTTTTTTTTCGACATTCCTATCTAGTGTGTCCCCCCCCCCCCCCTTCTTAAATTTATATCATTGAAATAATACATTTTCCATTGTTCCTTATCTATTATGATGTGATGTGTAATGTGGAATAAAACTGGACTGGAAGTAACTCTGAGATGCAGAAACGTGGCCCCGATTTTCAGCCCTTTCTCTTGCCGATCCTTCTCCTAAATTTCGCATATAATGCCCCGAAGATTATATTTTGGGAGGGCCCGTGATTGCCGTACTTGATTTCTATTGTCAAACTTCTTCTTTAAAAAAAAAATCGATTTCCCAATACTTTGTATGCTTTAAAATTCGTGTTCTTAACTTGAGGCCCTCGTATATAATGTACCCAAAATATTATCTTGCTTTGCTCCCTCGCATTCGATCTTTCTTGAACATAACCGGGATATAACGACATACTGTTGTTTTTTCATTTCACAATATTTAAGCCGATTTCAAACCACGCAGGTGTATAAGAAAAAAATGAGAAATAAAAACAAACAAAAAGACAAAAACATAACAAATGAGCCCCAGCTGAAATGCTGGCTATCATTACTCGATATCATTTCGGTCATCATTTGAGACACAACTCTATTCATAGATTTTGGTTATGAGAAAATCTTGACAGGAATAATATATGTGTCATACCCTTAAGCTGTATAGGCCCCTGAAATAACTAAAATTACGTCTGTAAAAGTGGCTGTCATTACTGTCCATTGGCAGATCCACGATTCTATGTTCGGGGGGGGGGGGGGGGGCAGGGGGATTTGCCTCCTGAAAAAATTTTAACCATGAGAAAAAGGACTAACTGAAGTTTCAGTCGTCAATATTTCAAAAGAAATTTAAACCAAATTGCTTTTAAAACTTCATAAATTAAGGAAATATAATATTGCATCCCAATCAGAATTGATTACTCTATACGGGAGCCTAATCATTTACAAGCAATGCTTTTTATTTAGGCTCCCCGCATTTTACATTTTTTTCCTTCTTTTTGCCAGTCGTTTATACATATCTCAAACTTTCTACCTATTTACTGTACATTGTACTTGATTTGAGTTCTTTACCCCTATGTTTTGAAATTGACAAATATGCTTTTAAAGTCACTTCTGAAAATTGTTTTGATGTAAATGTGGAATGTGGAACAAATAAACTTCAAATTTCAAACTTCAAATAACAGTAGGCCGATTGTTAAGTAGACCTTTCGAAGCCAACCGTCAAAGAGGTAAGCAGAGCTGATGTTGGAGCACGTGTAAAGCCAAGCGATGAATTTGAACTCTGACCTTTCTCATGATTTGAGAAATCTGAAATGTCTTCAAACATGTCAATCAAATCAATAGATTATGCATGAATAATTATAAAGAATACCGCTGTCCGAACACTTTCAATCGAAACGCGATGAGGCAACAAATTTTGCTTTCTCGCTGCGTTCGCCCGCAAATATCTAGGACGCATTGTGCCGTTGCTAATGTCACTACAATGGGATAAAAAAAATGAAATTAAATCAAATGCATAGTTTGCCAATCGGAATATATGGGTGAAAGTAACATCGGACGACCCACCCCAACTTTTCCGACGCAAATTAGAGCCTGAAAGGTTTTTTTTTTTCTGGATCACCATTGTCTCGGATGCTTTTGCCCCCTCCCTGAAGCCAAGGTCTATATGGGAAGGGGTGGGATACACAAAAATATCACCAAAACAACTTCAAGGCATAAAATCAAAAAGAATATTGAAAAAGCTAGCATAGGTTTACTAGCACAATGCATGTGTAAAATATAATGGAGATTTCTTTTTCGGGGGAGGGGCACGGGTCCTCCCTGCTCCTGCCCCTGGATCCACCACTGCTGTCATTGTAACATACCTTGCGTCATTGTGTGAGGCTATACTACGAGGTAACATTATAGGATTAAAGGCACTTGAAAGTGAGTGAATTAGCCTTTTGAGATATATAATACTGATAATGTTGATACTATAGTATTGGGATAAAAGAAAGATCGTAGAATATTTTAAGAGCCAGATTGGAACGTTTGATGCATAATCTATGTATATCGTTTAGTTTTTACCCTTTTCAAAAGAAATAATGTTAGGATAAACGCGCATAGTTAAAAAAAACAAAAACAAAACAAAAAAAAAACCCGTATAGTATAGACTTTGGTTTATTCATGATTTGGGAAGAAAGTTTACTTGGTTAGATATTGACATTCATATAAAATGATTTAGGCTCACAGCCAAAATTCCAGAAAGATTTTCAGACAAATTATTGTCACCATACCTGCAGGCAGTGAGATGGTCTTTTTGTAATATTCATAATCTAATACAACATTTTTCTTCTTCTGGCAGAGGACCTTGGAATTTTCGAACTAACATTTTTGTATTTCTAAATTTCTGAAACAAAGATGAATTATGTTCTCTAAATGTATCAGGGGTGGAGACCCCTTCATGTAGGAGTCATATTATGGATCACTAAGTTTTAGAGTAGAAATCTCCTTCAAACTTTACTCACAAAAGAGTCATTCAAACCACTACTTCGGAGAGGATTCAACTTAACTCAACACGAAGCGATCTTTCATTTGACTCCTAAAAGAGTGGATTTCCCCAGCAATAGAGTGTATAGGATTGAAGATGTGATTGAATGACTGGCATGATAATGATATAACTGACCAGTCAGCGGCACTGTGAAAACCACAAAAAGGACATGGGGCGGATACAGGGCGGAAAAGGTCAAGACAATTAGAGAAGAGGATCTAAATGACGGTATACTTGGATGCCTTGTTTTACCTCCTTGGTTTACATTTCCCCCGGGCGCCGTATGCGTACGATAGATTGGTCTACGATTTTCCGTGCGATTTTGGGGGCATCGTATGTGGCTACGGGCTTGTGTTTACATTATCTCCGAGCATCGTGCCATTTCTTGGACTGGCCCTCGAGGGCAAGCCGAGGAAAATCCGTACAGACAATGACAGAGACTGCTCGGAGATTGTACGGAAATCGTGCAATTTCAGCGCAGCTGCCGTGCAGCCTCCGCACAGAAATGGTACGGAGCCACAGGCGTAGCCAGGATTTTTCAATAGGGAGGGGGGAGACGTGAAGGATCCAACCGCATAGCCAGGATTTCATTTTAGGGGGCGGATGTGAGCACGCGAAGAGTGCATAATTGGTGATGAGCACGCAAAGCGTGCTCCCCAGGGGTGCATGGGTGCAGGGAGGGGGAAGTTTTTCCCTCCCGCGCGAAGCGTGAAAGCTCTGACGTTTTAGAGCAAATTTGAGAGAAAGATAACGGCTCGTAGCACATTTTTTTTAGGCGGAAAGTTATTTCGACGTCCGGACTGCTTTTCAGTTATGTGCAGGGAGGGGGGAGTTAAGCGCAAAAGCTGACGTTTTGCAGTAAGATAACGGCTCGTAACACTTTTTTTTTGAGGCGGAAAGTTAGTTCGAAGCCCTGCGGCTGCTTTGCAATTATTTGGACGCAATACTGCACTGTATCTAACAGGGGTGGATGCAGGGAGTGTGAGTTTCCCCCTTCCCGCGCGAAGCGCGAAAGCTCTGACGTTTTAGCTAATTTGAGAGAAAGATAAACGGCTCGTAGGAAACAATTTTTGTAGGCGGAAAGTTATATAGTTCGAAGCCCTGACAGCTTTGCAGTTATGGGCGGGGGGGGGGGGGGGGATGGCCCTTGTGCCCCCTGTCTACGCCAGTGTACTGAGCCCATCTGAAAAATGTTTGCCCCGTCTCAAGGTGGCTGCACGGCCATGGTGCGGGAGCTGTGGGGTTGCCGCGGGATGACTGCTCAATATCACGGGTACTGCACGGGCAGCGAGCGGCAACCTTGCAAATAGCTGTGCGATGGCCGTGCGAATGTCCCATGAGTGTACATTCTCTGTACGATTTTTCCCCTTATGTTCACCGGAAATTCGTGCGTTTACTGCACGATCAGCGCGTGGCCTCCGCGTGATGCCCGTGCGGGGATTGTGCGATGCGACCTGCGACATGTCTACGGGCTACGGGCCTACATTTTTTTTTTCTTCAAATTTGTATAACTTCCCGCGAAACAAATCGTGAAAGCCGCGGAGCCCGTGAATCCGTACGAAAATCTCGCGGCCTCCTCCTGCCTCCGCACGGAGGCCGCACAGAAAAGGGGATTCGGGCAGGATACCAGTATGGGCTCCGTATAGACCAATCGCAGGCCAAATTTAAACTAGGCATGAATCATGCTGGGGGTGAACGAAATATGTCATGTTGTTGGTAGCAGAGACTTTGAAGCCTCTAGATGAAGGATGAGAGGAAGTATAAAGAGGAAAAAGAGGAAGGGAAGAAGATGAAAAAGAGAATAACTGGAATATAAAGGATAGTGCATGGATAGTGCCTTCTTCATGGCCTTGTTATTCTTGATTATATTCATGTTACATGTAAATTGTACTATTCTAAAAATGTTGAATGATGTCAAAATAAATGGAAGAAAATTAATATTAATTCAATTGAATGAGAAGAAGAAGAAGAAGAAGAAGAAGAAGAAGAAGAAGAAGAAGAAGAAGAAGAAGAAGAAGAAGAAGAAGAGAACAGGCCCGTAACTAGGGGGGTTCAGGGGGTTCGAACGAACCCCCCCCCCCCCCCCCCCCCCCCCCCCCGTTGGCGAGCAGGGGTCCGCAAAAAAAAAAAAAAAAAAAAAAAAAGCGAGGAGAGAGATGATGGAAAGGGGGAAAAAAATGATAAAATGTCGGTCTTTCCATCTATTTAATACATTTTATTTTGATTTTGCCTAATCTGGCAAATCTATAATTAATCAATGTCGTCTTTCACCATTCATTTTCGAATTTTGTACATTTTGCCATGTTGCAATCGATTTTCTTTCAAAGCGTCATTCAAAGAATTATTCAAATTCGTTTGCAGTATCGCGCCCAAACTGGCGAGCAGAAATCTGCTTCAACAACAACAACAACAACAAAAAGAATCATTAGGCGAAAAAAATTATCCAAAGTGACATCAGAATAGTGATTTTTTAGGTTAAATCATTAAAAACATTTCCATACCAACTGCCTTCGATAGGGGAGAGGCGCACAAGGGGGTCACCTGAAAGGGGAGAGAGGAAGGAAAGTGGAAAATAATGTGAGATAATAACGTTTCCAGTCGGGTTTCCTTCACTTTGAATACTTGCTATTGTCCTGCATCTTAATAATAAGGCCTAGATAATATACGTCTTTCGCCATTCTTTTTCGGAATTTATTGTTCATTTTGCTATCGATTTTGTCAAAGACTGAAAGAGTATAAAGAGTTATTCAAATCGTCACCCGCTCGTTGTAAGGTCTTGTCTATGTGACGAATTTGAATGACAATTTCTTGAAATCGACTTCTCAAAGATGGATTTGATGATAAAATTTTGCAGCGGATTGCCAGGTCGGACGAATTCGAATAAAATCTGACGAAAATGAATGAGATATGGAAAAGAGAGAGGGGTATTTAATGTCTCTGTTCACTTTAAAATGAAAATTTTTCCCGCTCTCAAATTGCATGGAGTACTCCTGGCGGACCCGGTCTAGTCATTCAGGCCCTTAAATTATGGCCCTCTAATACAGCCTGTTCAACCGGAGTGCCATGAGAGTATTTTATAAACATCGACTTCTTGAAAACTATAATCAGAAATAACAAGATGCCCCAATATAACACTTGGGGTGTTTTGGAAACATTTGGGAGATAGTAAAGCGCGTATTCGTCGCTCGCTTCGCTCATTCACCCAAACTCTGAAACGAGATGCGAGAATATTTCCATAGTATATGTTATTGTAATATGTCCATGAATATTCAATGTTATGACAATTTTCGGGCACGTCACTGCCTTATCGCCACCGCGCCCAGAAATTAGGGTTACCTTACTTTCTATATTGAAATGAGCAACAAATTAAAGTGCATTTTTCTTCGCTCGCTTCGCTCGCTCGCAAATCTTAGAAATGAGATAGTTTCAGGCAGCGAGGTCCATGAATATTTCCATAGGATGTTAATGCAATATTCAGGCACGTCGTTGCCCTATCGCCATGACACCCAAATACTTGTTAGGTCCACTTTCTTTATTGAAATGCGCAACAGCAAAGTAAAGTGCATTTTTCCTCGCTCGCTTCGCTCGCTCGCAAACCTTTTCGGCACGTCACTGCCCTATCACCATGGCGCCCAGATAATCGGGTTGATTTTCTATAAAAGAACAGCAAAGTGCCCCCCCCCCCCGTTCGCTTCACTTCCTAAAACTTTATTAATATGAATGATTCCTACATGTGGCAGCTAGATGACCGGAGATAGCTTTACATTTCACCTATTGGTGACTAATGAAATAAAATTTTGCCATTTAAAAGTACATTTTATTTTTCTCTCGCTCGCTTTGCTCGCTCGCAGTATTTGGAATCCAACACAGTGGTAGTATATGTTCGGGCTTCACATTTGACCCACCCCCTGTCAAATTTTGACTACGCTCATGCCCATATCCTTGTAGGGGCAAACCCCCTGACCCGACACCCCTACTCGGTCGCTTCGCTCGGTCGCTTCGCTCCCTCAGAAAGGTCCACTTTTTTCAATGTTGAACCCCCCCCGCAAAAATCCTAGTTACGGGCCTGGAGAAAATTAAATGAGGAAAAAACAATTTTAACAATATAAATCTACAGAAATTAATTCAAATTATATATTCGGGAACATCGTTGCCCAAATTTGAGGATATCCCTCTGCCCCAATTCCTGGATCCGCCCCTGCAAGCTGTGTTAGAAATGTTGATATTGGTGTCCTGGATAATTTGTGAAAAGAAATGTAATCCCATGTATTCTTTGACAGCATCTGTCTCTTCGTAAGGCAAATGTCTTTGAGCAGGCAAACTTCACGAGATACATGTAGTTAGAATTTCTGCGGCTCTAATTCTCCTGGGATCTACGAGTTCGCGTTTATACTCCCTCTATCGTTGTAGGTCAGCACATCTATTTCGATCCAAGATGTCAGCGCCCATGTGAAATGTGGGTCTCTTGTTAAATGTTGTGAAATAACGGAGAAAGAAACGTTTGCTGAGTGTGGTCTTTCTCCAACCTACATAGCCTGAGTAGCTGATATATTCGAAGATGGCAACATCGTCGGGAAAACCAGAGAAAATGGCAAAATCGAACCTTCACAGAGATGAGAAAGGGTAAATTTAAATTAAATTTAATGTCAAACATGTCAAATGCACATCAGCAAGCAATGGTCACTCTAGTTATTCATAGGCACACGCCATTGCCGAATGTGTAGGAACGCAGGCAATATTCAGTAGACAGTACGGTACTAATTTACTGCGGCAGCCCGAACACGTAGTGTTCGGGCTGCGATCAGCAGTCCTTTGATTGCTTGGATCTCTCTTAATTACAAGGTCGTTTGTCAAAATGAAAACCATGAAACATGACATTAATTGATTTTAGGCTACTTTAGGTACTTACAAAACTTAACGATTGACTGTCGTCTTTCTTTTCAATGAGGATGATACAAAAAAAGGCATATTTATCTCCAAGAACCTGTACTAAAAATTTCCGTAGGTCGGTGTTTTGCTTGCAATGCGCATGCGTCAGCAGCTCCACGATAATACACAGACAAGAAGGGAGGATTATGAATATTCATTAGACGAGTGGGCTCGAGAGATCGGCGGATCACGGTGGATATATGAATATTCATTATTCCTGTGACGAAAACTATGGCGTCATTGTAATAAATATTCATAGGCGCATGCGCAAGTGCCTATTTTCGTTTCTGCTTCAACAACATGGCGAATGGGACTGATTTCGAAAATTGAGAGTAAAAAGTGACATTCATCGATTCTACACATTTTTTAGGAAAAGCTGATTTGCGGAAGGTCTGTTTAGGTTAGTGGCATCGTATATATGATACTTTAATTAAAAAAAATAACATATAATGCCATATTTTCAATGGTTATTTGAACATTGGTAAATTGTGAGACCCACCGAATCGTACTGGTTTCACTCGGGACGCTGCCACTTCGCGGCAGCGTCCCGGGGCTAGGTACTAATATGCATCACTGTGCATTTTTGGCTATATTTAAGTGAAAAACTTACATAGAAATCTAGGCCTAATGAAAGATAGACCGAAATTTTCTGTCTCCAGTACGTTAGCCTCTTATTTGGGTAGGGTCGGCTACTACTTGGAGACAGAAGCCGTCCTATCACTTTGCTGTGCAAAATTTGTCTATGGCGTTGTGCCGTTCTAGTCTCGTACAAGGCAAAATGATTATGAAGGAAAAAATACGATAAATTCATTACGAACTCGTGCACATTGATTTCAAAACGGTTATTTCTTTAACATTAAATATGTTTGTTTAGTGTTAAAGAAATAACCGTTTTGAAATCAATGTGCACGAGTTCGTAATGAATTTATCGTATTTTTTCCTTCATAATCATTTTGCCTTGTACGAGACTAGAAGCTCGGGTAACGGTTTGAATACGGCTGCTGGATTTTCGAACGGAGAAGACCTTGAACAAACATTCACTCAAAATCGGCATTTAATTTACAAAACCCGACCACTAAATATCCAAGAAATACAATAAATTCAACTCAACTGTCCCGTCAGCATCCAGTTTGTATTTTTCACGATTATGATGAAGGGAGCCCTCAGCGCTCGTAGTAGTACCGGCGCGATCGGTTCGTCGATCTCCTACGAAGACCTGGAAGGGCCAAACTGACGACGTAAAAAAATAAAAAATATTACGTACGTACGTAATAATTACTACGTACGTACGTAATATTTTTTATTTTTTTACGTCGTCATTTTGGCCCTTTCAGGTCTTTGTAGAATAGCTTGTGTGCGTAACATTCTGCGTACGTATATATGGTGCGTAACCATGTAGAGCGGCCTCACTAGTGCGCAACATATTGAGAGCAGTCGTCATCCGTATGGAGGTGTGGGTAACAAGTACGAAAAACAAGGCTGTAAATGTAAGTTTTTATAACTTTCTACATTTTGTATCTTAACGAACTTATAACGTAAAATCTAAAGAGTGATACTTAAGTATCAGTTTGCCCACAAAAACCTCCATTTCAAACAAAATTACATCTGTATCCCCAATACCCAGTATACACACATGTATATGATCCTAATGGTCAATATGACCATTGCTTGCTGATGTGGTCTAGTCTGGTCTAGACTGATTTTTCGGTCTATCCTTATGTATATTTCCTAATGGTCAATATGACCACATCAGCAAGCAATGGTCATATTGACCATTAGGAAATATACATGTGTGTATACTGGGTATTGGGGATACAGATGTAATTTTGTTTCAAATGGAGGTTTTTGTGGGCAAACTGATCTTAGGTTTCAGTCTATATATATTAATTTATAAGTTTGTTAAGATACAAAATGTAGAAAGTTATAACAACTTACATTTACAGCCTTCCTTTTCCAACTTGTCACAGAGACATCCATCTGTATGACGACTGCTCTCAATATGTTGCGCACTAGTGAGGCCGCTCTATATGGTTACGCACCATAGATACGGTACACAGAATGTTACGCACACAAGCTATACGGACAAGGTCGATATTACAACGACGGGTGGCCATTCTCTCCCAAAGACTTTTTCAATTATTGCTCCTCGCCGTTAAAGCACTTTGATTAATATCCTTGCACCAGAAGAAATACAATAGATTCTACACACAAAGTATAGGAATGTAGCTGTGAGTTGTCTGCCCCAGCCACTCCCGTTGCGGTCCATCGCTATCGTATGTGCTTTCCTACTATGGTGCTACAAGTCACTCATAGCTACATTCCTATACTTCGTGTGTAGAATGTAGGCAGTCATACACCTCAACTTTTTCAAACACCACTGCACAAAATTCACCAACATTCACTCAAAATTGGCATTTAATTTACAAAAACCGACCCCAAAATATCCAAGAAATACAATAAATTCAACTCACCGATGTTGGAAAAGATATTTCCAAAAGTGAAATCCGTAATTTACTGTTGATTCTTGCGAAACGAGCTATCGGAGTCATTGTGTACATTTCCTGGTCGCCGCGGGTGCTGACATCTCCCCAAAAGATTTTTGTCCTTAAAAATTTGGTCCCTATGGCGTACACGGAAAAGTCCCGATTTTCTGTGTGCGCGATCGTAGAGATCGATGTGCGCTTGCGATCCCGAGTTTCTTCGTGGACAAAAATTTTATTGGCCGATTTTAGTCTAAGACATCGGCAGTATGTAAACAACACGCGATCGCGAAACAAATCGGCGGGGATTTCTCCGGTTTTGGACAAGATTTTGACTTTGGATTTTTGCTGAAAGTATCAAAAGTTCTTCCTAACGGCCATTTGAGGTAGGATTGAGATTTTTAAGGGCTGAATTTGAAAGCAAATATTTAAAATATTTATTTTATTTTTCCCCCCATACCTTTAGTACATGCGACAGAAAATACCAACTTTTTTACAGCTATGTAGCCATGAGTGCTACAAGTATTCGGCTCATCGCGGACGAGCTATACACCCTTGTGCTAAATACTTTTGCTTTGACCAAAGTTCGATTAAAATCACAAATACCACATCACATAAAATCACCAGCTCTACTCTCACTGTACGAGCTCCTTGTTAGACACTTAAAGAGGTCAATCAAAATGACAATGGCAGAATCTTGTCAATATTGATAACAATGCATACTATTAATATGTATTTGCGCATGCGCTGTTAAGCTTTCGCTTAAACTTTTTGGATATAAGCTTTCCACCGAATTTTACATCTTTACAGTGCAGATACGCAGGTTAAGGCGCAGCAGTGTTAATTGTATGATCAATGATTAATGATCAAAGGTTTGATCCTTCCCATATTTTTTTTTTTTTGGGGGGGGGGGGGTAAGAGGGATGTTTGTTGAAAGAAATGTATCGAATTTGATTCGAATACCATAAATCATTACCGGTATGTTTCTAAAATGATTTCCTTTCTCTCTATTATATTGACCATTTTTACTTGTTTTCATTAGTGCAAACATTCCAATTAGAACTTCAATCTTCCATTGTCTGCTTTGCAATGTAACATCTTCTTGTTCGTTGTCAGTGGCTACATCATTTGGGACATTGTTCGTGACACACATGTTGCGTAGTACCGCTACTGCGACAAATCATTCCATTTTTCATTTCATTTCATTTCATCTATTTATTCAACCATTAAAAAACATATTCAAATGTACATACATTTTTCAATGATAACATCAAGACATATCAGACATAAAGCAAGATAAAAGTGGTTAGGGCACCCCAAAGAAGCGTAAGAGGGGGCTCCCTTTACGAGTAAACAAGGAAAAATTACATAATAAAATACAGACTTATATACTACAAAATACATACAGAAGTTGGAGTTACACACACACACACACACACGCATACTCACATAGGTATACTTGTGTGTCTTTCCCTTTGTTCTCTCTATTGTTCAAATAGCCACACAAGCAGCCAAAAAGCCACACAAGCCTGATGGAATAAAGGCATCTATTGTGTTTGACTGTCCAATTAGTCACACAAGTATACCTCTGTTGGTACACGCACACACACACACACATGCTTGTAAGCTATTGTTCAAATTTCAAGCGATGACTCCACTATTGAATTGCGTCACAAAATTCATTGACGGAATAAACCTCACCAATTGTTGACAACCGATGACCTATTGAATTACTACCGATGACCCATTGTTCTCTTTGTTCGATGTCATCGGTTTGAATGCGTAAACATGTACACACATACAAACTCGCACACATATCGGGCATAATGCAATACAAATGTAGCACATATCCTGTCTGGTGAAAACTGCAGACTTCCACCCGAAGTGTCTGTACACCTGAATCGCGAGTTACGGACCCGGAAACTCCTTTCGATTACACACCGTCCCCTCTTGTGATGCAAGTTGTACAGCTCTTTGGGGCGCAATGTGGGATTAAGATCGGGTCAGGAGGTGAGGACGCAGAGAATAGCCACTGTCTCCAAGCAGATTACTACTAGTGAGTTTTCGAATGTGTGGACTAGAATGCCGTCCTAGATCTTCCCAGCTACAATAGACTGCTTTGTGTTAGCTGCATACCGCGCTTTGTGCAAGAACGGCTCGCCCGTCCACTGGCTTCTCCCTCGTCAGATCGAGAACACGTCAAACATGGTTTTGCTGTCTTCTCTAAAACGTGAACCTCGCTTCACCCATTGTTAGCTTCATGCTTCACCTACTTTGTATGCAGTCAACACGAAGCAGTCCATTGTCGCTGGGAGGATCTAGGACGGCTTTCTAGTCGACACATCCAAAAACTCCTTCTTGAAGCCTCCCTGGAATAATGCATTTGCTTCAGAATTAACCCAAATAAATGAGTCGTGTGAAGAACCGAGGTAGCGAGCACATATATCCAGAAATCTTATTTCAGCATTGCACATTCACTGAATGGAAGCTCTTTCTATTCACATGTATAGATGTTCGTCAACTGACCGCACCTTAATTTGAACATGGGTGTAGTCTATAGCACTGACTAAGTTCGGAATCCCGCAAAGTTCACTGAAGGTGCACTTTACTTGCAGAAGGCTATTTCTGTTGTTTGGGAAGTGGATGTACTCTTTTGCTCGTGTTAAAGGGCTCGAGAAAGTTCCCGGACCACTCGACTTACAGACACCTTACTGAGTCCTTGCAGGTCGTCGGTTAAATTTGTGAAGTTCCCTGTTGCATAGAAACAAAGTTCCATCTTCACTTGAAGGGACACGGGAAGAGCTTGAGAACGGGTGCTTCAAATCCTCATTGATGAGTTCACACAGATGGTGAATCATGGGTCTTGGAAGACAATATCTTTTGATGAGCTCTGCGCCATCATGCCTAAAGGGTTGCATCTGTCCCTGAAAACTCTCTGACGCAGATGGTCGTGTCGATGCGCAAACAGAATTAGTGCCATGATTGGAAAGGTGTTTTCTTGTCTCGTTATGATTCAGAGTGACTCTACCTTAGACAATGTCCCAACATAACTAGGTTTAAGGAAATGAAGAGGGACTCATAGAGGAATGTAACCTAAATGTCTTCTTGACCCCAGTCTTCAAGTTTTTAAAACATTTTGACACAAAATCTTTTAATAGGGTATATGGGCAATTTTTCATAAACTTGTATGCATTTTCTTCATTGGCAGTTAGCCTGTAATCAAAATAATGAAAAAATGGTGAGTACAAGTTGCTTTGTCTACTTGCCAAATTTGAATGAATGTCATTGTTTCGAGAAACAGGCCCTGGGACTCTATAGATGGGCCCAAAAAGGATGATGATGATAATGATGATCTAGATGATGATCATGATGATGATCATGATGATGATCATAGTAATCATATGATGATTAACATTGTCAGTGATGATATTATCACCAACAAAAAAAACCAACAACAACAACAACTACATCAAAGTTATTATAAATTATTTTTATGAACTTATGTGTTTGTCAGGACCCTTGATGGGAAAAATTTGGCTACCGTATTTGTATAACATCAAGGGTGTTATGCATTGCCAAGAATCCTGACTATGTACAAGAACTTTACTATGCTTTCACATTAAAAATACCTAAGAGTAAGAGGTATTTAAGAATGTTGAAACTACTCTGACATGATTATCTTCAATATATATCGCAGGAAAGAGGAACTGCTGGAGGCAGCAAGGAAACGGGTGGAGTGTGAGAGAAGGGCCATGAAGATTGTAGAGCGTCTCTTAGAAGACTCCATCTCTGAGTCCTTCTTTGAAGATTGTGTAAGTACTTGTATTACTTGTAGAGGTGTCGTATTCAAGTGGTTTAAACACTTGACTGGAGATGCAAAGGTTGTGGGTTCGAACCCCGGCACAGCACTAGTGTTCTTTGGCAAGACATTAATCTACATTTGCCACGCTCAACCCAGGTGTTAAATGGGTACCAGTAGGAAGGAATTCCTTGAATGCTGTGAGCACTGAATTCGGTAGCCTAGCTAGAGCCGGGGTAATATTGGAGCGCCTTGAGCACCTCATACGTGGTGGATATGAGCGCTATAAAAATATTATTATTATTATTATTAGTTGTATTAACAGCCGTACACTGTAGGAGCTTTTCAAGGGATAAATTGATAAACTTGTCCTCTTCATAATTAGCAACACTTGTGTTTTTTATATGTTGCATTTTTCTCATAAAAAGTTGTGCATCTGAAAAGGGTGTATGCTAAAAGAAATTGGATATTAATATGAACACAAAATTCATCAGAAATCATTTGTGAGACTATATTTAATATCCAATTTTTTTTTGCTACTGAAACTGTACAATATATATATATCTATCCCATATTTTCCATTGTGTTGTATCTTACAGGGTAAATACATCACCAGTAAACAGTTTGAAGATATAGCTGTGGAAAGGGCCATAGAGAAGCTATGTGGGTATCCATTGTGTACAAACAAACTGACGAACATTCCTAGACAACGGTACCATATCTCACTCAAGAGCAAAAAGGTCTTTGACATCACAGAGAGAAAGGTAGGCATAAGTTTTCTCTTCATTTGGTTGCTTTGAGTAAGTAGTAGGCCTAACAATATTTTGTGAGAGTTTTAGTTGTCATCTAGGGCCACAAAAGCAGGGTTTTAATATGTTTCTACTGTATGGTTTTAGGTGATGATCCGACATTTGCTCCGGTGACAATTGTTCTGGCGTAGGGTTTGGGTTACGTTTGGGTTTTAGGTTGTGTGTAGGGGTAGAGGTACATTGGGCCGTATTCTGAACTCTGGTTTAACTTAAACCATGGTCGAAATGTGTGGTTTAACTATGGGCAGCGAAATGTGACACAAATCTCTAACAGTAGATATTCAATTTATCAGCATTTTTGGTACTCAAACTTTTAAAAACTGTCTGGTAATGATAAGTACAATCGTTTTCTTGACCATTAAAGCATGAGACCAGAATCCAGTAAACATAAGGAACATACAGTGTAAACAAAGTTTTGACATTTTTGGCTACCCATAGTTAAACCACAGATTTAAACCATGGTTTAAGTTAAACTGGAGTTCAGAATACGGGCCAATGAGTTTGGTCGCGTGTTGATGTTAAGAATTCGGTAAGTGTGGGGAATTGAAAGCGAAACAATTCTCACTGGAGCATGCGCTGTGCAACCTGGGTTTCAGCGACTCTCGGGTACATGAGCCTGATCGGTTAAGAGTAGTCATTTTGTCCGTCCATGACATTGAATATTTTACGGATTATAATTTGAGTAGGCGACCATGGCAACCAAATTTTATCAAATTTCAACTCCTTCAATGATGCCCTTCACAATGAAACATAAACTAGCTCTCTGCAATTAAATACTTATTTTCTACAGGCCTTCAAACTTTCAAAATTTGTCAAATGTCCGTCCGTGATTAACCGATCAGGCTGATGTGTTAGTTTTAGACCTGTTGACAACTGCAGTGTTGTCTGGAGTGAGTTCCAACTTGCAGATGGTCATAGTTTGCTCACTCTGGACTTGTTAGTATTCACATTAGATGCAGTCATAAACCCTGCAAGCAGGATTAAATAAAATCATTTGAAGATAAAGTTGAGTTCTGGTCATGCAATTAAATTGTGAAAGAAACTGTATCAAAGCAATTGGGAAAGGTTGAGCATGTCTACATAAGAGTTGGTGTATACTGAGAGTTTTGGGAATCATCAAAATGATAAAAAATTGACACAATCTTGCTGTAGAACACATGCACTACAAACAGGAATGGATGTATGGACTGTACGCACATATGGCATGAATGTTTGGCCCGAACACTTCAGCTTTTTCTGGTCATATTTCGAATATGAGGGCAATCGAAGAGCAATCCTTTTCAGGGGAAATTTCTGCTATGGTGTTCTTCCAATCTGGCATAAAAGGAATGAGAAAGCTCACTAATAATTTTTTGACTTTCCCAGAACTCAAGCTTCCCTTTAAACTACTACTGGCCCACCATTCCTTTAGACATGGTTGAGTGCTCTGCGAGAAATTGGAAAATGTTAAAGCTAATGTACAGTTTTGGTAGCAAAAAGGTAATTGGAAAGAAACTTGATAAATATAGTCTCATGTTGTTCTCCTTGTATAAAATATCAAAAGATGTTTGTACGAGATCATTTGGTATTCCATCTATGATTTCCAGAGAATTTCAGTGTAAATATCTGTAAGGAACGCTAGATCACTGCCCTACGCTAGGACTTTCCACCCCGACGGCTCCCTGCACAACAATCTTGGGGGCTTCACATGGAGATAGCATGTGTGTCACTGTGTGTAGTATACACAGAATGCTCATTGGTTTTACTCATGTGTGTCTCGTGTATAGTGCATGCTGCTGTTGTTGGGAGTATATGTGCCTGGCCCAGTATATAAATTATTTTTTGAGGGTTTACCAATACTGTCCATTACCTTGAAGTTCGGTTCGGATATATCACTCATTATATTAAATTGTCCTTGCGGAGGCAGTTCTAGTGAAGACGGTGAATACATACATTTCAGTCATACAAGTGAAGTCTACTTATGATAATCTGTTATTGGTTGGAAACAGGAATGGTTTCAAATTGCCAGTGAAAACCCAAGTTAAGCTGACCATCTCTTTGCTCTCTCTGCGTTATTCAAAACAGAACTTTTGCAGTCAGAGGTGTTTCCAGGCTCACAAGTATTACCAAACCCAACTCAACGATGAACCACTGTGGACAAGGGATCCTAAATGGTAAGAGATATATTGCTTTGTAAAGGGGGATCCACTCTCTGCAGCAGTATTCTACAAGTTTTGTTTTGTTTTGTTTTGTTTTGTTTCCAATTTGCTGGTCCAATAATAACAGCTCTTTGAAAAACTTGTCTCAACCTGTTTAGCAAAGGAAGAAAAAAAAGGAGACAAACAACTTATTCACTGCATAATTACAATTAAGAATGACTTTGACGTAGTTTTGTTTAAAATTCAATTTCAGTACCAAATCTGAAGATGAAGTACTATTAATTTGATTTGACCTTCTTCTTCCAGCATGCCCCCAGTCAAGCTGTTTGAGCATGATACAACTGCAGTGGCTGATGCACGTCTAAACCCTCAAAATGAAATCCCAATGAAGGCAGAGATCACATCGCCAGAGGTGACCATTGTCCAAGAGCGCACAGCAGAGGGCGCTGTCACAGAAGAGGAAGGACTGCAAACTGGTGCCTCAAGATTGAGTTTAGACAATGTGAAAGAAAAATTAGATGAGGAGGAGAAAGATGGGGATAAGAAAAGAGAAGAGATGCTCAGGAGAATTGCAGAGTCTGTGGCAAGACCAGCAAGGAGTGGACAAAAAGAGGTAGTAGCAGGTTCCGGGAGCCACGGTGGAGTCCCTAGTTCTACTGAAGAACCCTCTTCAGGTGATTCTGTTGGTAAGGAACAAGGAGGTGTGAAGTATGCAGTTACTCCAGAGGCGCTGCATTCATCTTCTCAGAGCCAGGGCAAACCAGTTCAGACCAGTTCTGACGGCAATGTTTTCAGTGAGCACTATGTAATGCCAGACAGTGAGAACTCACATAGAGATGCAATGCAACAAACAAACCAGATAGAACCAGTTCAGACTGGATCAGAAGGCAGCAGAATTAGTCCAAGTTTGGAATCGGATATTGCTTTAGAGGAATCAAAGAGGAACGATAACTTGAGTGGTGTTACGGTACAACCAGATGATCATGGTGTGACAGTGAAAAGTGAAAAAAGCCATGAAATCCATCAAGAACAGACAGTTTCCTCCAAAGATAGAAGAACATGTAATGAGAAGAAGAAAAAGAAGAAAAAGAAGAAGAGCCCTGCAGCTGAAAATCCAATGCTTGTAATTCTTCATCACATTCAGCAATGCCTCCTTGAATGGAGAACTGAAGAAACAATTCATCACATCTATGGGAAAAGTACATGTATGTCAGGGAACCAAAGCAGCACTGATGTACCCAGTCCTGACGAAGACGACAACCGAGAGAGTGAGAAGAAGGATCTTCGGGAGTTTGAGAAGCGGTTGGGGGATCGTCTGGACCGGGAGGAATTACGAGAGGGCGCCTTTCCTACGCCGTCCAAACCCTTGCCAGACTACAACCAGCTGCGCAGGGAGGAAGAGGAGAAGTACGCCTTGAAAGTAAAAGAGTTCTTCATGGGCAGGGACATGACTGCTCCTTCCCAACCTGCAGCAGAAGTGCAAGAAAAGCCCAATCAGGTATATTATCCATTTTTAAATTTTGAAGAACTTACCCTCTTCAAACTGTCATAAATAATGAATTGAACTCAGTTTATCTGTATTTGTCGTTTTTCAGTACATATGAAAAATCATGTTGCCTCAAAAAAACAAGAAGCCTTGTCCCAAGGCATTAGCACACCGACTTGGTTGTAAATAGGGAATCTTTGCTACAAGATCACAGCTCTAATCACTCAGCTCCTGCAATTCTTCACTACAGTGTTTAAAAGTAATGGTTAGAGGGCAAGCCAACCTTTTTTACAAGATGGAGTAGTTGAAAGTAGAAAAATCAGTGAAATAGATCGGTCAGATTTTCAAAACTGTGGACAAATAAATGAAATAATTTATGAAATCTAAGATCTATTATTATAAGTTATTAGATTGGCCATTTGATTGTGATGTAGTTGGTACAACTCTTCCACTTTTTGTACGCTACAATATAAATGTCTGTTTCTCTCTTAAGTAACTTGCTGTACAGCAAAGAAAAGGTCCATCTCAACAATATTTGGAGACATTATACCTCTGTCATTTTATGTGCTGAAGCCAACGGGTGATTCATCTCACATTACATCACTGTGGTATTTACATCAATTAGCCAATTTGAAATTACAATGAATATGGTCATCTCAGATTTAAAATGAAAAAATGGTATTAACATTCTTTATTGTTTATCTGATTTCATTTATATCTTCAGTCTATTCATCCAATTTTAAGCTTTCCTTCATAGCAACTTGCTGTTAAAGTTTTATTTCCCTCTAACCAGTTTTGTCTTTGTCTGTCATGTGACAGCCTCCTGCGAATCCCATTGACAGGACTGAAGGGCTCCCTCCTGTGGACTCCAGAGCACAGGTGACCATCAGACGTAAGATCCTACTCGACAGGCTGAGTAAAATGTAAGTATTTATTCATATTGTCTGCTAAAACCAGAAGGTCGTTAAATTTGAATCCTTCTGTGCCAAGAAGTTTTTGAACAGTGTCAAAAATGAACTTTCAATCAAAATGGTTTGTTTCATTGTTGAATCAGGCTTGAAATATTTGTCATGTGAAAAATCTTTTGAGGAAGGTAGCTTTCCTGTAAAGTCTGCATGAGGTTTCCTTATGATATGATAGAATAGAATCAGTGTAGAAAATACTGTTTTTCAAAGGAGCTCTTTTTTTGCTTTGCTTTTGTAGAAGGTAGCTTTCTTGTAAAGTCTGCATGAGGTTTCCGTATGATATGATAGAATAGAATCAGTGTAGAAAATACTGTTCTTCAAGGAGCTCTTTTTTGCTTTGCTACTGTAGGAGTGATTCCCTTGCTGATTTTAAATACATTGATATATTGAAATGAGAGTTTAATCTTTTTTATTGTGCAAAGGTTTTTATTCCATGTTCCTGCAATTTTTCTGATTTTATAAAATGCATTTAATGTAAATCACGCTTAAAGGTAGTACATAGTGTTTGCAAAGATCATAGATTTTTCAAATGTATATTTTATTCGATCCAAGTGACCTACAGAAGAAGATAATGGTCGTTGGTCCGGTTAAAATCGGTCAAGGTTCAGAGATATAAAGAGTTGTCTTTTCTCGAGCTGTATAGCGCAACCGTTGGCAAAGATATTCTTCTCCGCCAAAATAAAGGTTTTACATAAGAAATCAAGTTCGTTGTTAAATAATATGATGAAGTAGTCTCACATGAAGATTTCATGGTGATCGGCCAATGAATAACTGAGATATAGGGCTTAGCAATTCTGCCTTTGTTGCTAAGGGATCGCATTTATCTCGCATTTATCTCGAAAACTAAACAATATTAGAATCTGCGGTTTGGAGGGTTGGTTAGGTACCCCAAAGGGAGTGTTATAACAAAAAATGAATAAAATTTATTTTTAAACCCCCGACACTATGCACTACCTTTAAAGAGAAGGTTGAGTTTTGGGAGAGGTGAAAAATAATTTGCGAGCTTTCTCATTTTTTATGTCGCTTTGGAAGAACATCATATTAGAAATGTCCCCTGAAAAGGATTGCTCTTTAAATACCCTCATATTCAAAATATGACGAGAAATAGCTGAAATGTTCATGCCACATGTATGTCCATTCCCATATCATTTGTGTGTACAGATTGAGCAAGATTGGATTGATTTCTTATCATTTTGATGATTCCAAAACCTCACAGTATAAAACAATTCTTAGGTAGACATGATCAACCTTCCCAATTGCTCTCTCAATGTAATTTCATGACCGGAACTCAACTTTATCTTTTAATAATTCCTTTCTTAGTCATTTTCTGATCGTTAACAAAGTGATAATGTTTCCTTCATTTTGCAGTTTGCCAGGCATTGCTGTCTCCCTCCATCTCTCCGTTCATGAAGTCAATCCGATGATCACTGATCTTGTGAGGACGTTCCATCCTGGCAGTCACAACATTGTCTTCAAACCTGTGGCTTGGACACTACTGGCTGTCGTGCTTATTCATATGTAAGTACACACTATGGCCAAGTTTGCTTGAAGATAAGAAGGGCGATTCCACGGTTACTCATGTTAGATTTTGAGGGGTTTTGAGTTACATCTTAAGCTCTTGTTCTCTTACTACAGGTGTTAGGTAAATGAGTTTTAGTTACAGCAATGCACACATATTAGAGTCCTCTGTAGAAATCTGTTCACCTTGGTCCAAATTTAGTGAAATATGGCTTTTGCTGCAGCATCCCCACGGCAGTTTGGGCCGATAAAGCAATTTTGGTTGTTGAAAAGATAAATTGACATACTTATTAAATAAGCCTTGTTGGTACCTTTGGTGGGGAGAATTTACCTATGGTGTTTTGTTTCTAGAGCCCCCCCCCATATATTCTAGGGTTGACATAACCATTGTCAAGCTATAAGTTCATGCAACAATTGATAATTAAGTGGAAACTCACTATAACAAGGACCTTAGGACCATGGAAATTACCTTGTAATATCATGAACCTCCTTATATCAGGGTAAAAAAACAAAAGAACATTAAGACCAGGGATCAGCAACATTACCTTGTTATATTGGGAATCTTGTTAAATCAGAGCTCTTTATAGCAAGGTTGCTCTATATTCTAGTTGACAGTAATCTTTAAAGTAATCTAAACTATTCAGCCAATCCACAGGTCCCCTCAAAGCGCGCTATTTTATTTCCAGTTCTGTCTGACTATGAATACATAATGAGCAAGAACAGCCAGGAACATCTCATTTGCAAACTATTGAATAGACTACTTATCATTCACCAATTGTCATGAGTTATACAGCAAATAAAAGAAGAGGGATCAGAGATTTGTGACATGCTTTTATTGTGTTCAAAATAAAAGACGAAATTGGTAAAAAAATGGTGTTCCTTTTGTGACAAAAAACGAAAATGAAATGAAATATAAATCTCGCCAAAACTACCACAGTTTTATTGTGAGCCAGGGCAAATTTGACATGAGCGTAAAGGGCATTTTCTGTACTTTCCAAATATTGAAATAACATTAATGTGCACTTCATGACAGGGTTAGGATCCAGCAATATTTAACCAACGTACACACTTTGTCTTTAAAAAAAATCCAGCATTCCGATTGATACCACCACGCAAGATGTTTTCTCACAGCCAGGCAACAGCTATGCGCGCAAGGATAAAGCAACAGGTTGCGCATTGTTTCATTCAACGCGCGCTTGGTTACAGATGCCTAGCTTGCCAATCACAGGTCTAAGATTCTAGGGTCTTGACCATGTCCTGACAACGAATAATCTATGGCTGAATATTGCTGGATCCTGACTCTGTCATAAATTTATGGATGTTTTGAATGTAACGATGAAATAGATGAGATTCCATCGCTTCCATACATATGTGTCTTGATGGCGGCTCATGTACCTTTTATATGGCGGCTCAGATACCTTTTATATGGCGGCTCAGATACCTTTTATATGGCGGCTCAGAAACCTTTTATATGTCTTTTAACGACTTGAAATCTTGTGAAAAAAAGGGTTTTGTATGACTGTTTCATCAGTTATTTTAAACAACTTATTTCTAAAATTCTGATTTAAACAAAATATCCCTGTGTCTGTAAACTATTCGTTTATTTTTGCAGAAAGTCTAATGAGTACAGCATTAATATTTAATGAGAAACATAACTTTAAAGATGACCATGTGATACAGCCGATTGGGTGCAGGGAGAGAGCCCATTTCGGGCACTGGAAATAAAATGCATGATTTTTGCGCATTTGCACATGACTTGCGGTTAGACTGTATTGGTTTTATACCTCTAACTATAATTCTACTATGGAACCAATGTTGATTAACATTAGAAAAAAATTTATATGTTAGATGAAGGATTCAGAAGATTTTCTTTTGGTAGCAAGTGCAAAAATATTTGGCTGATTTTTAAGAAGCACTAAATGGAAATAATGTTTGCCAATTTGAGTTTATGCTGGTGTGAGGCAGGTGAACAGCGCCATCTCATGACATGATTGATTCATCAGAAGATGAATACTAATAAGCCTCAAACTGTGTGCCACTTGCATAGTTCCAAAATAAACAGAAATATCTTTTCCATTTTGGCAAAGCATCTTTAAGTCTTTGCCTTTTCACCCTTCACATAAGATGAGGAAACAAATGCATACATTCCTGTCAATCAGCTATTCTAATTGCTGTATTTCTTGCAAAGTGTTTGGTTAAAGTGGTATTTATGTATTTGGTGGGTCTTTCCTGAAAAGCTCTGTTGTTGCGGAAAATGAAACAGCACCCTCTATCAGGGAAAAAGAGGACAGTATGGTTGATTTCTCTTTTGTATGCACAAATGGAAAACTGGTGGTATTTTGTGTGTTGCATTACTGATGGATGATGAGTTGCAGTGTCATTGCTGCCCTCTGTTGACCATTTAGTGAAAACTTACTGTCTGCATTTGTCTTATGATGATTACTACCAATTTCCTTTGGAATTTCATTGCATCAGCACACATGGTTTCTCTCTTTGTGTTTAAAATGTGAATAAAACTGTAGAATTCCACTTAAAAAAACACACAACTCAGATGTAGAAGATATCTATGTGAGGATATGTGCTACCAACGTCCTTGCTTTTGCAAGACAATATAACAAAGAGTACATGCATTTGTCAGGCATGAATACTTTTCTTATCAAAATGTGTATTTGAGGGTTTATAGGCACATATAAGTAAATATTGCTCATATCTTGAAGATTAGACAAGGGATAATATTTTCTTCTCAGAGACGGACGGGCTTTTATTCAGCGTAAAAGTATATTAGATAACGCCCTTCTGGCTCTCAACCGACGATATCCCCGTCAGTTCCAGACATATTTCTGAAACTTGCAGTCATGATACTTTTTCCCTAAACTAATATCATCTGGCAAAGTTTACTACTTAATGCCTTCTAGCTCTCAACAGATCATATCGTCTGTTGGGAGCCAGAAGGGCATTAACTCTGTGTTGAAAATATATGAGTTAACGCCCTTCTTGCTCTCAACAGGCCATATCATCCATTGACTACCTGACACATTTGCTTTCACTGTACTTTACCCTAAACCAAAGCCATCTAGAATAATTTGTGAGCTTTTTCATTCTTTTTATGTCAGTTCAGGTGCCCTCATATTTGAAATACCCCTATATGAAGAAAAACAGCTGAAATGTTTGGACCAAACATTTATGGCACATGTGTGTGTAGTCCTATATAACCGTTTCTGTGTGCAGTGCATGTGACTTTCAACAAGATTGAGATAATTTCTTCTTCTCATTTTGTGATTCCAAAAGGGACTAAAACCTCACCAATACTTATCTACTTCATAATCAGTCTTTCCCAATAGCTTCCAAGTCACAATGTAATTGCCTGGAAAGTACTTAACTTTCCCTTTAATGCCCTTCTAAGATCTCAACATTTGATATTGTCCATCGAGTCATCGACTACCTGACACGTTTGCCTTCGCTGTACTTTACCCTAAAACCAATCTCATCTGGGGAAGTGTGTGTAACCTTGATTGGTGACTGATTCGGAAACAATTATCATTACAATCAAATCGGCAATCCATTTTCATACTAATTAAAATAATGGGTGGGTGAACGGCGAATCCGTACCGCCATATTGCACACCAATGCGAGTCCCTTTCACTTAATTGCTCCTCTGTTGTTAATGTCTATTGTTTTAGCGCCGATTACGTCTAGTCTTGCGTGGAGCTCGTAAGGCACTCTCGTCAGTTCCGCGAACAATAGTCCACGGCTGAAATCCTTGTGTAGCAATGATAAACTCCCATCAGTGTCATATATTGATGTACTTAGCAATTTGAGAAATGGCAGTATGTTCAATTCGGAACAAAGAGCTATTTTCAACATCATTGCTCCTAGTTCATAGCCAGAATCATGTATCAAAATGTTTTTGCTAAATTGCTGATTGCTCATTTTATTGGCGCCAATTCTTTTGAGTATCGGAATATATGTGATTTGGAAAGATAAGCTATATTTATCATCATTGATTCTGCGTTTATAGCCAGCATAATGTTATTTCCTTTTATATTGCCGATTGCTCATTTATTAGCAATAATTCTTTTTTTTTTCTTTAAATTGTCTAGAGCATGGCAATTAAATTAATAATTAGCTTCTCCTTTTATGTGACATCTTTTACCTTTAATGTCCATTGTCTTTAATGTCCATTGTGTCCTCCTATTACCGAGAGGAGAAAAAGGTTGTGATAGAACAAAAGCGTGATGGTTCAGTCATAGAGGCGGTGGTCTCGTAACCCAGGAGTTACCAGGTTCGAAACCAAGTTGCTGCGCTAGCGTCTTTTGGTTAGGCAGTAATCCTCATTACCAAGTCCCTACGATAGCACTTACACTCATAGGTCCGCCTGGTTGCTTACCGGCAAGTATGCACATGCTTTCTTAGCCATCTGGGCCCATATTCATAAAACTTTACCAAGCTAGTTGTCAACTAATTGCATAGGCTACAGTACATGGCTAATTGCCAACTAGGCCTAGTAAGGTTTTATGAATATTGGCCCAGGTGAAGCAAATCATTACCCCCAAAAGTGCCACACCAGTGTGAGTGAACCATGCCTGTAAAAATCAATGGTATTTAAAGAGAAGATTGTGTTCTGGGAAAGGTCAAAAATAATTTGTGAGCTTTGAAGCTTTCTCATTCTTTTTATGCTATTTTGGAAGATTATCATAGTAGATATGTCCCCTGAAAAGGATTGCTCTTCAAATGCCCTCACATTCAAATTATGACAAGAAAAAGCTGAAATGTTTGGGCCGAACATTTTTGTGTAGTCCCGTATACATTTTTATTTTTTTTTTTTTTTAGTGCATGCGAATCTCAGTAGGATTGAGCCAATTTCTTATCATTTTGGTAATTCCATAACCTTACAGCATACACCGATTCTTATGTGCTATATCATTAACCTTTCCCAATTGTTTTCAGAGAGTTTCTTTGACAATTCAATCTCATGACCAGAATTCAACTTTATCTCTAATCAGAAAATTATATGAAAATTTGAAATTGGCATTTAGAGGAAGAGGAATGAAATATATATCCATTATGCATAGAAGGAAGAAGAAAGAAACAGAAAGAAAACAATATAATGATAGAATAATGAAAAGGGTAAAAAAATTAGTATTAGAAGTTGGCAAATGGAGGAAGAGAGACCGATTTTAAAGAAGAATAAGAGTAAGAGAAGATAAATTGAGAGCTTTTAATTTATAACACATTGTATGCTGTGCAAAAAAAGTGTAACAAAGAGTGATGTGTACAAATCACCTAAAAAATATTTTGTGTACAGTTAGAATGTATAAAATCAACCTCTAAACACTTTACCTAGCCTTCTATGGGTTTACTGTTAAGGAGTATGAAGAAAATGAAGGAAAACATAAAACCCTCTTGCGCGGAAACCAACTCCGAGTTCGTTTATGCACGGGTCATTATTCTATCCGAGCGCATACGGGTGCATCCACAAGTGTCCTCACAAGTCGCTGTTTGTTTTATTGGGAGTGTATTTCAACTTGCATTATCTCTCTATAGAATCAACATTCGAAAAGTTTATTTCGTATTGTTTTTTTTTTGCATCGAACAAACGTGTTCCATTCAGCTCTCCAAAGACAAAGTAAGATTATTAATTCTTTGAATTTGAATCATTGTCGGGTGTGTCGACAATGAGCATCGCTTCGTGCGACACTAGAGTGATATTTTGGCTAGCCATACGGACTAGAAACTTAAGATTTTGGCTCGTCCGCTGTGATTTTTACTAGCCATTTGGCTAGCGGGCTATCGTTAATGTCGAGCAGCGAGAGCCCATACATAAATATATGCCCTCGATGCCAGCGGACCGGTCACCGGTGCATGGTGCATGCACTGCGTGCAACTGTGTGCAACTCTGTTTTCACCGCCCATCATTTATCGATGCACCGGTATTCGATCGAATCAAAGCAGTCGAATCCCGGATTATGAAATATTCGATATGACTCAGGCTTAGTCAAAACTATATGACATGACACGGCGCATCTCGATCTGTCATTGTGTCAGAGGGTTTTGGTGTTCTATCACTTGACCTAAGGTCAAATGATAGAACGCCCAAAACCCTGTGATAGAACGCGTAACCCCTCTGCGACTTTTGCACACACATACGTACACAAAATTTGGTTCAGGTTTGAAGAGCACTTTCTCGAGTTGCTAGGCTCCGACTACGGTAATCAATATATACACGCAGCGCGTAAGACTTCAACATTACTTTGTTAGATTTAGACCTATAGCTAGACCTATTCATGAATCGATGAAAAGGATGAGGTATATAAAACAAATATGGACTGCTCTGTTAGTGGATCGTGGTGGAATTATCACTCCCTCGGTGGCATTCATACCGGCCCTTCTATCACCGCCTCGGCTTCGTCTTGGGGTGATAGATGGTCTGGTATGAACACCACCTTGGGAGTGATAATTTCCACCATCGTCCTCATGAGCAGTCAATATTTGTATACGGTACTCTATACGTGAAGCAAGTTTAGAGATTTCCAACCGACAGTTTGGTGTTTACAGATTGGCCCAAAAGCCTCAATTTTGGAGTTTCTTTCATTTACATATACTTAGATTAACATTCGTTGGAAATCAGGGAAGGACTTTTTACACTTGATTTGTTTAAACCCTGTATATCCTTAACCCTGGACTATCCATTTTGCTGTTCTCATTTGCAGTTTTAATCCCTTACAATCTCCTTAGCCAGAGTGTTTTGCCTCACCTTTTTGGCATTAACCCTGCTTTTTTCCAGGGCTAAAATAAGCCTGTACTATCATGGAGTTGGCCCACTTTGGTAAAATGCAATGTGAACAGAAAGTGGGCTAAGTTTACCTCCGTACTATTGGTGGGGCTAAATCCTTGTTTAGCCCCACCGATAGTACTGGACTAAGCAAACTTTTGCAAGTGTAAAAAGCCTAATAGAACAATATTCATTTGCAGACCATCTTAAAAGAGCTTACAGAAGGTAAGCGCTGTATGAATTCACATTATAATTATTATATTCAAAAAGTTTTATTCCAACTTCCTTCTTTTTTCCTCAAAGGCTATATGGGCTTTATAAAAATCAGAGAATTTTTCTGCTTTAATAATGATATTGATATCATGTTCCTGCATAATTTATGCATCTAGCACATTATTATATGACATCCCCATTTCCCAATGCACTTTTAAAGAGCTTTGGAAATTATTATCCCAGCGATCATTTAGCTTCGGCAACTGTTATCAGTGCACAGTGCATTTCAAGGATATTCCTTCCTACCAGGTACCCACTTTCTACACCTGGGTTGAGAGTAGCAAATGTAGATTCATGTCCTGCTTAAAGGACATTGATGCTGTGCTGAGGTTGGAACCCATGACCTTGGCATCCCCAGCCAAGTATTTAATCCAGTACACCTCTACACTTCCTCTACTTCAGTCACCGATGGGTTAGATTCCCCATCATTGCCGCAGTTTAGCTGGGTGGGACCTGGGCCCTGTTTCATGAAACTTCTTACCGATAACGACTGCCAAAGTTTTGCAACAAATTTTCTCTCAGCCAATCAGATGCAAGGATTTCAGTAGCTTATAACAGTTATTGCAACTTGTTATTGATAACAAGTTTTATGTAGCAGAGCCCTGGGCTGTAAATCTATTATTTATTCCTTGATAGCTAATTAATTGCTTGGTTTGGTTGCACTTCATGGTCTCCTAAAGTAGAACCCGCTTCCTTTTTCTGCACCGCTGCCTCGAAGGCCGTCGAGATACATTGCGTTTTAATAGTGTAATTTCTCTGAGTGATTCGTTCTCTCTTTGTTCGGGTTGTAGCTATGTAAAGGAATTGTTTGATGCCGTTTTTCAGTTTCAATTACTTTCTTTCATGCGATGATATAGCAATCAGTGTAGATTGCGATTAAAATTGTACTTATTGCTATGGCTTTGGTATGTTAACCTGCAGACAAGCTTAGAACATGAGTACTGTTTTCTTTTAAGATAATGAGCTCTCGTTATTAAATCCATTCTTGCATGGCGTCAAAAATGTGGTTATGGATTTATAGAAAAAAAACTGCTTAGGATGACGATGATAATGATTATGAATTGGATAATAATAATAATGATAATAATATGTCTTGTTACCCAGGATAGCATCATCAGGATCCTGCAATCATACTATTACCCCGGCTTTAGCCGAGCTACCGTGGTGCTCAAGCATTCAAGGAATTCCTTCCTACCGGGTACCTATTTACCTCACCTGGGTGGAGAGTGGCAATTTGTAGATTAATGTCTTGCCAAAGGACAGTTAAGCATTGATGATTTCTTGGCATTGGATATTTTTATTATTATTATTTGCCAATGTCTCTTAAAACCATATACCTTACAGGTACTTCATCACTTTTGCAGCCCTAAATTTTGAGTTGTGTGAGTATGCGATAAATTACAAAAAGAATTATAATTGCAAAACTTGTCCGGATGTGAAAAGGAATATAATTTGCTTTTAAGTAAGTACTGATAACAACAATTTGGTAACACTTTTTTTTCGACTAAAAAAAACCTTGAGTAATTCAAACAAATATTTTTTACCGTTACTAGTATATGTACTTGCGTTGATTACATGATAGCTCCCTCTGCGACAAAAGCAAGATTTTCCTTTCTTAAAAAGGAGTTATAGAACTTGTGACCTTGAAATTTCATAGGCAGTATCTACAGGATGTCTACTAAACCTGTGCAAAATTTTGCAGAATTTTGGGTAAGGCTGCAAAAGGGATGAAGTACCATTGTTCGATATAACACGTTATCCTATTATGTATGTCAATCTGGATCTCTGTTGTATCTTTGACCAACTGAGAAAGGATTAAGGTAAACGAATTCACCATCACCATCTTAAAGCAAATGATGGAGGAATCTATTGGATCATTTGTTTACCTCTCCTTAAATGTTTTTTTTTTCTGTGTAAAGGCATTCAACAACTGATGGGAATTTGAACCCACAGCTCTCAGCTTTGAGATCCTTACCACAAACCACTAGACCATTGTGTCTCCATGTGTCTCAACATTACATATTACATTCTGGTTTTTACCCCATCGTCAACACAAAGTATCCCCTTTGACAAAGTCTTGCATAAAACAAAGAAGACAAAATAAATGATAATAATAAATAAATGCACCAGTCAGACTCTTTTGCAGGACTATGAAAACCATTTTTTTTTTGGTAAGCCCTATGAACATTTCATCAGATTTATATGGATTTAGTTGATAGATTATACTGTATATATTTCTTTGTTATTTTGACTTTTGTCATTACTACATTTAATTTCACGTGGGAAAAATCTGCACAAATGTTTTTAAAAATTCATTTGATGACTATGAATCACCAGACTTTACAACAGTAGGAGTAATTATTGAAAGCATAATAACATTAATCTATGCCATGCAAAAGTACAGCTAGAAATGCTATGCAATCATGTTTACTGTCTAAGTGGGATTGCGTGGCCTTTAAAAAAAAAAATCCCTCACTTGTCACTTGAAAGCAATCCCCGGGCTGCGTTTCTTTCCCACACAGCTAAATAATCCAACAATTGAGGAGCATATGGCCATCAAATATAGAGACATCAAACCATCAAATTGGTCCTCTCAAATTTGATCCTAACTAGGAATTTCCACCTAGCCTTTCCGAACCGCTCGACCATGAAAAAGGGGCAACTGTCAGGAGGCGTCGGATGCACCGGCCGCCGAGTACACCCAATGCACGAGTCTGTATTTGTGTCGAAAGTCTGGTCTGTGTCATTCCAAACAGATAATCACAAGAAATTAAGACATCAAAAATTCATGCCCAATTTAATAAGGGAGGATTCGGAAATGGCTAGTCAGGTTGCCTGTGATGAAAGTGCAAGCGCCGGAGTTGGAACATAAAAGGGCGGGAAAGGCATAAATGGAAAAGGATACCGAGCAGGGAGACAACAGTGCTTTTTTCATGGCTGGGTGAGCACTTCACACTGGCTGGCTTGCATGCTCAGTCTCTCCTGCCCTTTCCCTCTCTCTCTCTCTCTCTCTCTCTCTCTTTCTCACTGTGTCTCTGTGTCTCCCTCTCTCTCTCTCTCTCTCTTTCTCTCTATCCATCTCTATCTCTCTCCCAGTCGCAATCCCTCCTTCTCTCAGTTTTGTGTTTCTCGATATATTTCCTCTCTCTGTCACCCTCTCTGTCCCTCTATCTCTTCTCTCCCTCCCCTCTCGCTCTCTCTCTCCTCTCCCTCCCCTCTCGCTCTCTCTCTCCTCCTCTGTTTCTATTGCTCTCCCCATCTCTCTGTAACATTTCTCTGTCTCAGTCTTTCTTTCTCTTTCTCTCTCTATCCCTCCCTCCGTGTTCAAACTGATCAGATGTCATACTATTGGATGGATATGATAAAGGAGGTTTGTTTTTTTAATTGGACAGTTATTATATGAATAATTTCTGGTATGGAAGATAAGATCTGTTCCAGGCTGCCAACTTCTCGTGAATATTGGAAGACAATGTCCTTATATAGGGAAATAAACCTATTTGCTCTACCAAAGAGATTCAAGTGTGGATTGGTGGGTCTGTTTAAGTGTGGCTTGTGGTACTGTTCATCTGTGGCAATGTGGTTCAACACCAGAGAGTATTTCACTGGCACTGCTTTGGATATTGATACCAAGAACCCATTTCCTTGCTTTAAAGGGCAATTCTGCCTTTGCAAAAAGCCGACTTGTGTGAAAGGAGATAGATAAGCGAAACAGGATGGTGAAAGTTTGAAAGAAATCAGACAAAGAATAAGATTATGAATGTTCTGGTTTTCTTCTGAGCGCCTATTCCCTAGGGGCAGTACTCACAATATATTGTAGATAGCTTATTGTTATAGGTCCTCCAAAAAGAAAAAGATCCTACTCATTTATACATTTTGAAATATTGACATTTTAGTAATTTTGTATGTTGGAGCGAATAGGAAAGTTGACCGCCGCTACATCACATTGACCGTACCGATATGGCCAATTTAAATTCCAATATGTATAGTGATTATGACTTTTAAAACAATACAACTTTCTTATTGCTTGCCCAATTTCTTTCAACATTTCACCAATCTGCTTTCACACCAATCAAATTATTACAAAGGTTGGATTGCCCTTCAAAAACAAATCTTATGAATTATGCAATGGGCTATGATTGATGTAGACTACTTATCACAAATCCACCCCCCCCCCCCCCAAAAAAAAAATAATAATAATTCAGCCACTTCTTCAAATTATATTCCTTTTACAAAAGATGTAGTTTTATAGATATGTCTATTACTAAACATCTTTATTGATAGTGGAAACATTTCATGAAATATGTTAGAATCAAATGAAAATGTATGCAAGTAATGAGAATATGAAGCAGTCTTCCACATCATTGATTTGAGGAGGATGTCCCACCCTTATGTGAAATTTGAAATGATATTTCATTGTGAATATTGTCTACATGAAGAAAGGTTTCAAGTGGAAAAACATCACAGTTGTTAAAAAATATTAATATTGTCTATTGTTTGAGTTAACAAGAGGGAGTGTTTCTATCTTCAAACTCAAAAGGGAATAGAAGTGAAAGAGAGATTTTCAACAGGTTTCTTGATTTTTCTTGGCAATAGAAAAAATACAATTGACAAAAAACAAACAACACAGACTCCTCAGACTCCTCATTTGATTAGTAGAGAATCTATACTGGGGTGACATAAGGAAAGATGACCCAATTCTAAAACAAGAAATTTGATTTATGTCCATGGGTATACAACCTTTTCATACATGGATCAGTGATTCTTTCTGCATTATAAATAAATAATCAACACGGCAGTTACATATTGTGTCATCAAGGAAATATTGCATTGCCTAAACTAGGAAATAATATTTTCACGTACCTCTTGAAGAATGATAATAAAAAGGTTGTTGCTTGCTTGGATTGTATCATATATGCATGATTTCTTTTGTCCAGCCAACCAATGAAAAATTTGATTTGTTCTGTTTGCTTGTTGTTTAGGGTGTGCCATAAAAATACCTTTGTTTTAATACTGTGTCAATATTATTGAATAATTTCACGGCTCACAGTTTTTATATAAGTTTTAGCCTCTTCATCAATAACAAATCAATGCATAAATTATTATTTAACACTGCAAATTTATTAAAATATCCAAAACACTACTGAAATAGTTCTTTCAGAATAAATTTTGCAAGTGATTGTGCATTTTAATCTATTTTTTTGTCTCAAACCACTTTCCTTTCAAAAGAAAAACCCTAGGAAAAAAGAATTGTGGCATGTTAGGCTATATCTTTTGTTCTGTAATTAGTTTTTAGCTCTTTTATTAGCAAGAATGTAAATGACAAGGTGTTTTCAGTTGTTATTGTTTATTACATGCCATGTTTGAAAACTGGAAGTTGAGGAATGAAAAAAAGAAGGAAAAAAGCATGTTAGGTAATCAAGTTTCTCATATTATTCCCAGTATATAATCTAAAAGAAAGTACATAACGTGATAAAAGGTAACGTGAATGAAATTTTACTATAAATATGAAATGAATTCTTCTACTATGTAACAGACAGGAGAAAAACAATGTTACAGAGAACTTTTTACAATAGTAAATCAAATCTAACTACAGTCAAAACCTGCATTAGCAACCACCTGTAAAGAAAGACCACCTGTCTATAAAGACCACAATTTGCATTTCCCTTGAGCGTTTCTTATTGAAATGTGTATTAAACGAACCTGTCCATAAAGACCACCTCCTCATCAAGACCACTTTTCTCGTCTCCCTTGAGTGGTCTTTATCGACAGGTTTCACTGCTTTGTTAGGACAATCAAGGAGCATGAAATTCTACAGCAACTTGAGTGATAATTGAAAACATGAATAATTTCTTGCTGTTGAGACAGCCTGTACATCTCCTTGCATGTGACTGCATATCTTGGTATGTCATTATGATTATAATTACATCACACGCCCTTTAATGAATGGCTTTTCACCCTTAACTTCTACTGCTTCCTGGGCTTTTTTTAAAATACTCTTGTCATATTCTGAAGAATGATTTTTGTATGTTTAATAATGAATTCCTATAATTTGTTTGTCTGTTGTGAAGGCTCTGTGCATTGTGAAATTAATTCATCTCTCCGCTGAAAAGGATACCATTTTTGTTGATAAAATAATGAATTCTTTAAAAAACATTGCTCCATATTTGGTCATAACTTGCTTTCATTGTTATTTACAGCAAGATGTAAAGTGTTAGACAATTTGTTTGGATAACAGGCAGGACTGTGTGTCTGTAACTTAGCTTCTTCAGAACAGAAGGAGTTGACCCTGTAGTTATATGAGCTCATGGCTCTCTGGCTCATAGCAGATGAAAGCAAAAATAATGAAGAAAAACATCCCAAACATTGTTTCCCATACAGCAGGTCATGCGTATCGTTAGCCCATTAGATCCTGGGTATGGACTGCGAAGTACAAAGACATCCTGGGACCCTGTGAAGATGGGATAGAATTCACAATGATATGGCTACAATTACTCAGAAAGCTCCCCAAATATTGCTGTTCTGGTATCGTACCATTCTTTCCTGATACGAGAACCTCGATTCAGAAAGAGAGATGGGGGAATTAGGGCATAAAGAACATATATAGGATAGTGCAGTCGATAAATATAATACACATATATACTGATTGTATGACACATGCTCTTGTTGCAATAGCTCCACAGACAATTTCCTACTCTGACAAAATTTCTAACTTCAATGTTGTAGCACCTGTATTCCATGTTCTTTGGAAAATGTTATGGAATAAATCTATTTTACCCTGAGGCTGTGTGTGTGTGTTTTTTTTTTTTTTTTTTGGGGGGGGGGGGCATAGAAGCCCTGTCGCATCATTTGGTAGCTGGTTTTTTTTTAAATTACATATTTATTTTAATGACTGATCAATGCCTCATTAGAGTGAACAGTCATTTACATCGCATGTGAATGGTCCAGTGGTAATCAGTAAATGTATTACCAATTAAATATCATGAGATCTGTCGAGAGCCAGAAGGGTGTTAACTCTATTAAATGATATGAGTTAATGCCCTTCTGCATGGCTCTCAGCAGAACAATATGTGACCCTCCACCACAAAACGACTAATAAGTCAGAAAATTTGGGGTTTAAAGATTTCAACACAGTTTGAAGCTTAGATTATAAGCTTTAAAATGATATATAACTTGTCTTGTATGGACTAAGCAAACCCTTGTAAATCACAATGAGAATGCCAACGTGTCAGACAGGCTAATGACGAAACAATAGAGAAAACAGGCTCCAAAGAAGAGTGACCATTTTTAAGAGCGCCTAATCTGTGTCTTATTGTTTAGCGCACAAAAGGTTCAGTCAATACTCCCTAGCATACACTGTGAAGTACTAATTGGATTAGGTTGAAAACTTTCCATACATTCAGAAGAGATATATTTCTTTGTTCCTTTAGAATTTTAATATTAGACAGTGCGTGGTTTTTGAGCTACACCAGAAAAGTGATGCGAAGTATAATCACACCAAGTTTACACAAGGTCTGAATGTCCAGGAAAACATGGTCATTTTGAATGAGAGGAAAAACATATTTCAACATGATATTTTAACCTTAAATTTTGTCCGATGGTAGATTAATTAATGAACTTTTAGAAAATACAAAAAACTTCAAATCAAAATTTCCACCCCAAAACACCTTTTTCAGCTGTTTACTCTATAACTCGCATTGCGACTTATTGGTCGTTTTGTGGTGGAGGGTCACATACACTCTTGGAGATACCAAACAACTGGTGAACATGTGTTTATTCACACTCTTGGCACAAAACAATTCAAAACCATTTATATTTATAAATTAATAGTAGAACTGGAATAATGTACAGTTTTGAAGTACAGTATGTGCAGTTTTTATGCCTCCGCCCACCGTACATGTAGGTGGTGCCGGAGGCATTATATTTTCGGGTCGTCCATCCATCCGTCCGTACGTCCGTCTGTCCCCTTTTCGTTCTCGCGATAACTTAAAAACCGTTCAGCGGATCAGCTTGTAACTTGGCTCATGTATGCATATGGGAGGGACGATGAACTGATTAGATTTTTGGGGTCTCAAGGTCAAAGGTCATAGAGGTCATTATATACATAAAAATGGTTCGTTCTTGTGATAACTTAGGAACCGTTTGGCGGATCAGCTTCTAACTTGGCCCATGTATTCATATTGGAGGGACGATGAACTGATTAGATTTTGGGGTCTCAAGGTCAAAGGTCAAAGGTCATAGAGGTCATTATATACATAAAAATGGTTCGTTCTTGTGATAACTTAGGAACCGTTTGGCAGATCAGCTTGTAACTTGGCCCATGTATGCATATGGGTGGGACGATGAACTGATTAGATTTTGGGGTTTCAAGGTCAAAGGTCAGAGGTCATAGAGGTCATTATATACATAAAAATGGTTCGTTCTTGTGATAACTTAGGAACCGTTTGGCGGATCAGCTTGTAACTTGGCCCATGTATGCATATGGGTGGGACGATGAACTGATTAGATTTTGGGGTTTCAAGGTCAAAGGTCAAAGGTCATAGAGGTCATTATAGGCCTACATATTTTAGAAATTTCAAGGGGACAGTGGTCTATTTGCTATAAAATATCTATTTCCTAGGTGTATTTGATGATTGTAAGTCATCAATGGTAAGTTTTTTATTTGAAAATGAAATGAAATAAATTTTTTGTCTCCTGTGCATTTTAAGTGAAAAGATTTGTAATTTTGTTGGACCAATCCTTTTTAGAGTGTACATGTATGCCATGTACATGTATGCATAAATTCCGACCGTGCGCGGTCGAATATTCATCTAGTTTTCCCATATATTCTATCAGTTTTTACCTATATTTTTGTAATTAGCATGAGTTAGAAGTGCTTCTGAATTACTGACATTTTATTGCATTGCTCAAACATGATGTAAGAACTACCCAGTATCATTACAAAAATTGTCTTCTTTTAAAAGCAGCATGATCTCAAAGAGCATTTTATTATACCCTAATCTTTTGCCTGTAGAAATCAAGATTGTATCACACACCTGAGTTAGAAGTGCTTCTGAATTACCAGTGCTTTATTGCAGTGCTCAATTATGATACAAGAACTACCCAGTACTATGAAAAGATGTCCTGTTTTAAAAGCAATCACAAAGACTCGAACGACATTTCATTATCCTATTGTTTTGCCTGTAGAAATCATGTTTGTATCATACACAATATGTCATTATAACGCTCACACACTTATCAATAGGTGGTGCAGGAGCCTGTTGAAATTGCTTTTGGTTGATTTCTCAGAAATCTTTGTAATCATGTTAAGTGAGGATTCTCTTTATGGCCTGAACTTGAATAACTCATAGCAATGCAGGTAAATCTAATGTCATCTGTCTGGAGCCAGAAGGGCGTTAACTCGTATTATTTTACACGGAGTTAATGCCCTCCAAACAGACGATACCTTCTCAGTTGTTTTATTTGCTCTGTGAATCCAAAAAGGGGAACTGACGTTGTTATCATAAGAGTCCCACGTCGAGATCTAACCCTAGTTTTTAATCCATTACCGGAAGATTGTGCGTGAAATGTCGCCATCGTTGTACGTCTATCGGGGGCCATCCTTTTTATCGGTTACTCCATGCACTTGATGCGTTATCTCTATAGATGTGCTAAAGGGCTCAAATCTTGACTGAAAAGTGGCAGAAAGAAAAATAAAAAGACTGGTTGAACTCCGCCAGGAATGGAGAAGTCGAGACCCCGTTCCCCGCCCCCACCCAAGATGGAAGCGCTCTGATTTAGGGGAAAGATAAACCAAATTGATGGCATCATGTGGGTCAGAGTCATAAAAACAACGCTTTTTCAGATGGGATGATTGACATGTTCAATCGTAAAGAAAAAAAAGTGGAGCTTTTGATATCAACATGTATTAAGAGAATATGAGACAAAAGATGTTTTCGTCAATTTCAAATATTTGCTTGGCCTATTATGATCATTGATACCTCAAGAGCCGTGTTCTGGACCCATCCTTTACATGACTTTCAAGAATAACTTTCGAAATTACTGCTGACTTTGAAAGCTTGTTTCAGATTGTCCAGATTAGTAAGTATTTTGGCCTGAAGTTGGCTTGCTGATGTACAATAGTTATATTGTGCTCTGAAGAAGGCTTCAGCTGTTTTATTTAGCCAAGCTAAATGCTAAGTAAAATATTGACTTAATCAGAGTACTGAATTGAATACTGGCCCAGGAGCTTTACAAAGATGCTGAAAGTATTGCTCTGAAGCTCATCTTCTCTTCTCAAAAATTCCAAGCCTGCATTTCCATAGAAGCCTTCTAGAGCATGTTCAAAATACTAACCTCTACACAATGGCATAGCGTGTGTTCAGCAATAATAATAATAATAATAATAATAATATGTCCATTTATATAGCGCAGGTACTATACAAATATACTCTACTGCGCTTAACCCTTTCAGGACAGGGCTTAATTGATCACATTTTAGTCTTCAAATTGGCAAGATTAATATTTTTCTTTTAGTGCTACATAGTTCTAATAAGTTGTAATGTCTTTGAAAACAATATACATAGTTAGCAATATGTAGAAAAGTGAAAGAAATTGCCAATTTTGATGAAAAAAACAATGATTTTGAACCTCTCAATGTGTTGCCAATTTAAGGATATCAAAGCTTATTCTTGTTTTTTAAATTCCTGGCATCAAGAGCAATATGGTCGTGTAACAAATATGGACATAGTGTGTGCAGAAAATTTTGATCTTTCTACTCACGCATTTGGTATATTTTTTAGAGCTCTGAATCAAAAGTTATTGAGCCAAACCACAAAATGTGGTCAATTTTTAATTGACTTGAAAGGGTTAATACAAAGTATCACATTATTACCCCGGTTTTAGCCGAGCTGCCATGATAGGCGCTAAGGCATTCAAGGAATTTCTTCCTACCGGGTACCAATGGAAGGGGTACTTGTATCATTGGGGGGGGGGGGGGGAACTGGTTTTACAAGGTTGAAATGCAAGAGAACAAGGCGATCAAATGAAGGGCATGTACTGACAGGGGTCTCTCATTTGTAAAATCCCTTTCTTCCTCTTTCTCACTTTGCCATTTTATTAAAACCTTCTTTGCCATTCAATTAAGAGGCATGTGTCTCCCACAGCTATGCCAAAGCCTCTAATGTTGTTCCACTGGTTATCCTCAATATGTTATTTTGTTTATTGATCTATTTTTAACTTGTGCATTCAGAGAGCAAATATTTAGTCGTGAAAGATGAATTAATAATAAAGCTAAAGCGAGTGTTTTGAAATTGGTAGGCTGTGTACAGGAGTCTAATCCATATTTTATTCCTTTTTTACAAACATTATATATTCCTCTTCTGTAAAGTTATTTTCAATACTTTTGAAATTTGATTTAATGGAAATCTTAAATTTTGTGTTTGAACAACACTGATGTTTTCAAGATGTCCATCCTTTGTAACCAGTACTGTATAGGCCCTACACCTTGTATGCTATGAAGTTATCACATACTCTTTGAATACATTGAGGAAAATCTCAAATAGATTTCTGGGTCATGATAGGTTTTTTATCTGTCCTTTTTCTCCTTCCCCTTATTTTCTGCTGTCATTTTTATCCCCTGTTGCTACCATTACTATATAATATGCATATACTGTATGAAGTTATGACAGACTCTGAATTTATTTCAAAGAAAATCGCAAATAGCTTTTTTTTTGTGTGTGGTCATGATAGGTTTTTAATCTGTCCCTTCCCCCCCCCCCTCCTTTTTGCTTTCATTTTCATCCCCGATTGCAACCAATACTTGAGTGTGTATGTATGCTCTACAAAGTTATTACATACTCTTTAAATATACTTCAAGGAAAATCTCAAATTGCTTTTTCTTTTACGTGGTCATGACAGGTTTTTAATCTGTCCTTTTTCTCCTCCTTTTCTGCTGTCATATTTAATCCCCAGTTGCAAACCATTACCCTACAAAGTTCCATTTTGTTTTGTTCTTATCATCCGTGCTATCTTCTCATTGCCACCGGTGCTAAGCGATTTTTTAGTGTCCTGGCTGATATAGGGCTTTCACTTGGGGGATGGGATGGAAGAGTGTACCCCAGAACCAAATGTCAATCAGTGGGAGGAGGGATGGCGGAAAGAGAGAGAGAGAGAGGAAGAGGGAATGAGGAAGTGAAGGAAAGAGACGGAGAGAGAGAGAGATAGAGACAGAAAGAGTGAGGTGTATGATATAGAGCAAAAGATGGTATGAGATGAGAGACACAGAGAGACAGGGGTTGACAGAGAGATGTAATAAAGAGCATGAACATGCAGAGAAAGAGAGAGAAGGAGAGAGAAGGAGAGGGAGAGCATACAAAACAGAAGATAGAGATAGGGAGGGGGGGGGGGGTACAGACGTAAGAAGAAAGGAAGAGAGAAAAAAGAGCAATGAGAGACAGAGGGAGGGAAAAAGAATGGGTTGTTATGACAATTACTTCCTAGTCAATATCCTACCCTCGCCAAATTCTCAAGTTCAGCATTGGACCTTTCACTGAAACTGAACTTAACTTCAAACCCACATGCAACCTAACCCAATAGAGCCAGAAACAATTGTCACCAGAGCATATCGTGTGTTGAGAGCCAGAAGGGCGTTAACTCTGTGTTAAAACATATGAGTTAACGCCCTTCTGGCTCTCTCCACAGACGCTATGTCATCCCTTAATTCTCTCAAAACCACGGATGTGAGAAAGTAGAATTTCATGTTGCCTTGGACCTGGACGAGATTGCATGGTACGAACATGAAAATATCCTTGTGTTGATTGGCAGCTAAATATGGCAATCACTCTATTAATTGCACCTAATTACAATTAGCGCTGTTTCATCTGTAGTGCTTTAAAAATGGATGGGACTGCAAGTTATGCCACATACGCTATCTTCCGGGGAATGAGTCGGTTTGCGATTGTAGCTAATCAAGTTATGAGACCCTAATAGCATTATTACATTGAGTGGATCATTATCGAAATTGAATAAATCATTAGACGGTTTATTTTGACATTTATGAGGGTATTGATGGATGCAATGTGACAAAAGAAATTCCTATTACATACCAGGAATTACAGGGCAATAATTGGAGTTGAAATGTTTGTATCAAAATTTGTTTTTCTGTTTGTATTTTTGTTGCTCAGCCTCCTTATAGACAAAATAGCAACAAAAAGAAAACCTTTGAAAACGCTTTTGATGAAATGAGATGCCTGAAGAAAAAAAAATGCAGAGTGGATGTGGGGAGGGGTTTGTTGAGAGTAGAAACGAAGTAGGAAGAGAGGTTTAAAAGAAAATGGGTTTTAAAAGAAAAAGGATTTGACTTTATGGCATAGATTTGTATGGAATTACTCTCATATGACCCCATTCTCATTGGAAAGTGGATTGCGCTATCATGGGGCGACCCATGGCGCGCCCCAGGGAGGTTCACTGGCACGCCGCAGGTTCACACCTGCAGAGGATAGTGCGATATATCTTGGCACTCTGCACAGGAGAATGCGAATTGGTGCGCTCTAGATTGCGCTATCTCTTGTGGAGCACACCCTGGAGGTGGTCCAGCGGCCGGCCGTTTTGGATCGCACCGAGACGACGTCGCCGCGTTCTCACCTTCGAGATGGCGCGATGTAGAACGGGGTCCTAGTTTTGATTTTAGGTCTATTGATACCATGTTACCAATAGAAATCCTATCATGCTAATTGAAAATGAACATTGATTTTCTTTGCAAAATGTGGATCATTTTCGATAATACATTCAGGATTTTAAAAATACATCCTTATCCAAATACTGGTGACCACTTTTTCAACCATTTCATAATTTTAAATAGTACTTTAAAGTTACATCATATGTGTCTTTTTACTTTGATATTGGATAAAACTTTTGATTGTTGCATTTTATGAATTATTACATAGCATTGTGTGGCCAGCAGACGGGCAAATGGATTCATGGTCAGTGTACATTTCTAGGAACGTGCATTTAAAAGTTTTGACCATTCTTCGGTGATATCTACACAACACATTTCAGTTGGTACACTGTCTAAATTGAGTTTGAGTTTGAGTTTGAGTTTATTAACAACACATCATATAAATGACAGTATAATCATTGATATAATAATGTTATGTGAATACATATACATAAAAGGTACTTATCTACATGAAATGAATATAAATGGATTTACAATATGTTAATATTAAAATTAAAATTTTTCATAAGAATATGCTATGATTTTTCTATATTATTTTTTTCTTTTTTCTTTACAAGAATAAAAAAAGAAGAAAAAGAAATAGAATGTTTTTATGAACACTTCTGCTTGGCATACAATGATATATTTTATATTATTTCAGTTTTAAAAGATGGCTGACCGTTGACCGTTCCTTGAACTGAGTCCACTCCTCCCTATCTCCGCCCTCTAGCAACTTAATACCCATTGGCTTTGACATTTACATGTAATTTACTTCTAAAAAGCTGTTGTCGTACTTCAAATATCTCTAAGCTATATGAGAGAGATGACATAGATACTTGGAGATAGCCAAATGAATGTTTGATCCGTTAGATTGAATACAGCGGTATGATTATCGACAGATTTTTCTCTGTTTTTTTTCCACACCATCTTCGAAAACCTCTTCTACAGTTTCTTGCTTCAGGGATGCAACGATCACAACTTTTAATATCATTTTTAATGCATTAGTAGGCCCAGATACTCGAAAGCGGACAATAGCTTTCGCTCAAAACACAAGAAAAAAGATGGAGTTGCACAAAGATTGGAAAAGGGAAAAACTTCTAGATTCTAAATTCCCAACAAAAAGAAGAGGCTTGCAGCAGAATTGACTCTAGAGTACAAAGGACATCATTGTTGTGTATTTTTGTAGATTAAATGTTTTAACCGACATGGTTTTACGTTTCCATGTTCATCCGGAGGAGGAAAGTCAATCCATCTCCTGTACCATGGGCTTTTCGAGGACGTGTTGATTTTTCTTTTATTCTCGCGATCATCCCTCTTTTTCCCCATGCTTTTGCGCTCATGCCCTGAATCATCTTTGAGGAGCTTTTCATCGTTATCATCATCCAAAAAAATTGCGGGGAGCGGACTAATGGGACCATCGCGGTTGCCTCTGAGCATCGTTACCCCCTGAGCACCGTTACCCCTTGGAAGAATCAAGCGAAGTGATGCGGGATGAGAGAGGATGAGAGTTGGGGGAGATAAAGGGAGACGGGGATTTTTTCTGTTGTTGTATTTATCCGTTTTAATCAATTTACCGAGATGAAACTGTTGCAATCTTGACGGAAATTCCACTGCGTGTCCCCCGAGACGAGAGGCAACAGAGATTTCTATCGTGGTGTCTAAGTGATGTCTCCAGGTTTTTTTCATCATCAAAGTCATATTTTTTCATCATCTTTCTGCTTTTTTCTTCTTTTTGAGACCTTCATTTTGCTTTGTTCTTCTTTTTGAGACCTTCATTAACACTGCCTTCTGTAATTTTGTATCAGTTTATTTTTAAAAATGTTTTTATCTCTGTTGTTCTTGTTGTTGCACAGATATACTTGGATACCTGTGATTTCATGTTTTTAATATTTCTCATTTTTCCTATTTTTAAAATTTCATACTTGTCTTTCTAATCTCTTCTTTTTTAATCTGTCATCTCTTAAAACAAATTTTCATCTTTCAGAGTGGCCCTATGGTCCCAAATTTCTCGATCTAAATGAGATTCTTTCTGCATCTTCTTTTTTTTTTGTTGGCCAGAAAAATAATTTCTAAGATGTGTCTAAATACATGGATACCTCATAAAGTAGTATTGTTTGTTCTTACTGATGTATGTAAATGTTGTGTAGTCTATCTGGTAATCAATCTAAGCTTTTATATTATTATTATTATTATTATTATTATTCTGCATCTAACAAAAAGTTTCTTGTGTTTCAAATGATTTATTATGTCATCTGCTCTCCTTTTGCTCCCTATTGTCTTCTTTCCCCCTTATACTTTGTGGAGAAATAGCTTGGAATTATTAAGCAAAGTCTATACTTAAACTGACATAGCTTTCAGAAACCTACAGCCTTGTGATCCATCAATCATGTTTTCTTGACACACTGTGTAGTTGTGCAAATCAGAGTATCTGCTCGGAACTGTAAAGTGTTGTTTCTGATTTCTCCTCTGGTCCATTTGCTGAAGATACTTCCAGGCACTGTGAGTGTGCCTTAGCGGCTGCCAATCCCTTTTTGATGATATTCTCGAGTTCTGGTGACTGCAAAGAGTAAATATTTTGCTGGAGTCAATGAAATTCATGCTGAATATATCATCTAGGAATACAAATAAGTGACTTCAGCACAATTGTTTTGACCTAAAGTGTGCAAGAGCTAGGTATTGAGCATTGGAACACAAGAAGATCAAGCATATCTTGAGTTATAGAATTTGTAGTAGCAATGTAGCAATCCCTTTTTTTTAAATAACTCAGTTTATATAATAATAATGATAATACCTTTTATCCAAAGATCTGACCTGCGGGCAATTGTTTCCCCTTCTTTTGTCAAATAATTCATCTCATGGCTATTCAAAGATCTAACTTGCAGACATATCTCCTTTCATAAAATTTACCTTCTCTATATATGAATGTAGCAGTCTGAAAATAATTCTCTTTAAGACAAAATCCAAATCTCTTTCATGCAAAGATCTGACTTTTGGACATTTGTTTCTTTTTTGGGGGTCAAATTTACCTTCTTAGAAGAATATAACAATTTGAAATCGTTCTCTTTATGAGAAGAAATGTCATTTATTCAAAGATCGGACTTGCAGACTTTTGTTTGTCATTTCATGAAATTAACCTCCCTTGGTGAATGTAACAATTTGAAAATAATTCACTTTATGACAGATATTGTCTGTTTTGTCAACATATCTGACTATCAGATATTGTTTTATTTTTGTTTTCTTTTTGAAAAATTACCTTTTAAGGTTAGTGTAACAAATGAGAAAAAATTAATTTTGCATTATTGCCTAAAAATCTTTTGTCCAAAGATATGACTTTTGGACATTCGTTTTGTTTTGTTTTGATTTTTCTTGGGGGCTTAAATTTACCTCTTTAGTAAGTGTAACAATTTAAAAATTATTTACTTTATGCCTAAATTTTTTAATTTTAAAGATCAACTTGCTGATATTTGTTTCTTCTGCCTTTATAAAATGTACCTTCTCTGATTAATGTAACAATTGGAAAAAAAATTGTATGATGGAAAAAAAAAATCCTTAATCTAAAGATGTGAATTGCAGACATTTGTTTCATTATCATTTGTTAAATTTTATCTCTCTGATGAATGGAACAACTTGAAAATAATTCTCTTCATGATGAAAAATATTTTTTTTAATCCAAAGATCCAGAGCTAAATACCAACAGGTGTAGGCACCCAAAATCTAAGACCAACTCCCCAAAATTTCAAACATTTAAAGAGAAGGTTGAGTTCTGGGAAAGGTGAAAAATAATTTGTCACCTTTCTCATTTCTTTTATGTCAGTTTGGAAGAACATCACAGTGGAAATGTCCCCTGAAAAGGATTGCTCTTCAAATGCCCTCATATTTGAAGTATGACTGAGATTTTTTTGAAGTGTCCGGGCCGAAGATTCATACTACATGTATGTGCAGTCCCATATACCCATTTCTCTGTGCAGTGCAAGTGCTTTTCAGTGAGATTTGGTCAATTTCTTGTCTTTTTGATGATTCCAAAACCTCACATTATACATTAAAAAATAATTTGGACATGATCAACCTTTCCCAATTGTTTTGAGACAGTTTCTTTCACAATGTAATCGCATGACCAAACTCAACTTTATCTTTATATATAGAGGTTCATGAATACAGCCCCATAAAATATCAATCCAGACCCCTTACAAAAAAAATTAAAGAGCCCTGAAAGATCTAACTTGCTGAAATTTGCTTCTCGTTCTTATGGAGCACCTTGTAGCTGGTAGCAAGGGACTCTTGGGGGAGCTATAGCCGGAGAGGGTGGTTTTCCTAGTCCTCATCCTCCCTCTCATTGTGTTGGACGTCAGCGCAAAGTGCATTAATTTGACGTTAGCCGGGAAGGAGATGGTAATCGGAAACGGGACTGCGGGGCATCCCCCGTTCCCGGAGAGGAGATAGTAGAGCTGATCGTTACTTTCAATCTCATTTACCCCGAATGGCAATAGCTGGGGAGAGGGCAATGGAGAGAAGGAGAAGAGAGTGAGGGACAGAGAGAGAGATAGAGAGATGGAGCAAGAGAGAGAAAGAATTGCAGAATAGAGGAATTGAAGAATTGAAAAATGAAAGAATGACGATTGGAATAATGGAACAATGGAACAATTGAAGAGAAAGAGAGAGGAGATATATATGAAGAGAGATAGAGGGGGTGAAGAGAAAAGAGAAAAAGAAAGGAAGAGAGATACAGACTGGGAAGCGAGTGAGAGTAAGTGTAAGAGAGAGAGAAAGAGAGGAGAATTAGAGGAGAGAGAGAGAGAGAGGGAGAGAGAGAAATGAGTGAGAAGAAATAAAGAAGGATGAAGAGAGTGAGGACAAGAAAGAGAGAATAAAAGAGTTAAGGAATAGAGTGAAAAGAAAGAGAGAAAAAAAGAGTTAAGGAATAGAGAGAAAAGAAAGAGGGAAAAAAAGAGTTAAGGAATAGAGAGAAAAGAAAGAGAAAAGAGTTAAGGAATAGAGAGAAAAGAAAGAGAGAAAAAAAAGTTAAGGAATAGAGAGAAAAGAAAGAGGGGGAAAATGAGTTAAGGAATAGAGAGAAAAGAAAGAGAGAAAAAAGAGTTAGGAAATAGAGAGGAAAGAAAGAGAAAAAAAGAGTTAAGGCACAGAGAGAAAAGAAAGAGAGAAAAAAAAGTTAAGGAATAGAGAGAAAAGAAAGAGGGGGAAAATGAGTTAAGGAATAGAGAGAAAAGAAAGAGAGAAAAAAGAGTTAGGAAATAGAGAGAAATGAAAGAGAAAAAAGAGTAAAGGAATAGAGAGAAAAGAAAGAGGGGAAAAATGAGTTAAGGAATAGAGAGAAAAGAAAGAGAAACAGAGTTAAGGAATAGAAAAGAAAGAGAGAAATAAAAGGAGTTAAGGAACAGAGAGAAAATAAGAGTTGAGGAATAGAGAGAAAAGAAAGAGAGAAAAAAAGAGTTACGGAATAGAGATAAAAGAAAGAGAAAAAAAAGTTAAGGAATAGAGAGAAAGGACAGAGAAATAAAAAGAGTTAAGGAATAGAGAGAAAGGACAGAGAGAATAAAAAGAGTTAAGGAATAGAGAGAAAGGAAAGAGAGAAAAAAAAGTGTTAAGGAATAGCGAGAAAGGAAAGAGAGAAAAAAAAGTGTTAAGGAATAGAGAGAAATGAAAGAGAGAAACAAAAAGAGTTGGCTGATCGCATTAAACAACACGTCCCCTCGACTATTCGGAACCGTACAACCAATCAGCGCACGCAGCCCGTCCGTGCCTGCAAATCTGAAATGCCCGCTAACAGACCAAAGATAGCCAAATGCGATTCAGCGATTGGTCTCCACTTGCTGAACAATCCAGCTTGCGCACAAAGCTATGCTGACGATCAATTATCAATTATGTCCCGGGCCAGAAGCGCAGCGCATTTACGCTTTCTGGAAGCCGCCTACATTCAATTGCACGAACCCCTTCTGTGCCGACAAAAGGAGTTTGTCCAAGCTTTGCGATTGTTCTGAAATTACAACGTCTGGGTTGCGTCCGGCTTCATCGAGTATAACATAGTTGATTTCAAGTAATTTGTTATGTACCTGCGTGATAACCTGATGAGTGCAGGTCGAAAAGCTTCGTTATCGTGTCCCTTTTTCGTGCCATATTAAAAAGAGTTAAGGAATAGAGAGAAAAGAAAGAGAGAAAAAAGAGTTAGGGAATAGAGAGAAAAGAAAGAGAGACTAGAGTTAAGGAATAGAGAGAAAAGAAAGAGAGAATAGAGTTAAGGAATAGAGAGAAAAGAAAGAGAGAAAAAAGAGTTAAGGAATAGAGAGAAAAAAAAGAGAGAATAGAGTTAAGGAATAGAGAGAAAAGAAAGAGAGAAAAAAAGAGTTAAGGAATAGAGAGAAAAGAAAGAGAAAAAAAGAGTTAAGGAATAGAAAGAAAAGAAAGAGAGAAAAAGAGTTAAGGAATAGAGAGAAAAGAAAGAGAGAAAAGAGTTAAGGAATAGAGAGAAAAGAAAGAGAAAAAAGTTAAGGAATAGAGAGAAAAGAAAGAGAAAAAAAAGTTAAGGAATAGAGAGAAAAGAAAGAGAAAAAAGTTAAGGAACAGAGAGAAAGGAAAGAGAAAAAAAGAGTTAAGAAATAGAGAGAAAGGAAAGAGAGAAAAAAAGTTAAGGAATAGAGAGAAAAAGAGTTAAGGAATAGAGAGAAAAGAAAGAGAGAAAAGAGTTAAGGAATAGAGAGAAAAGAAAGAGAAAAAAGTTAAGGAATAGAGAGAAAAGAAAGAGAAAAAAAAGTTAAGGAATAGAGAGAAAAGAAAGAGAAAAAATTTAAGGAACAGAGAGAAAGGAAAGAGAAAAAAAAAGAGTTAAGAAATAGAGAGAAAGGAAAGAGAGAAAAAAAGTTAAGGAATAGAGAGAAAAAGGAGTTAAGGAATAGAGAGAAAAGAAAGAGAGAAAAAAAGTTAAGGAATAGAGAGAAAAGAAAGAGAGAAAAAGAGTTAAGGAATAGAGAGAAAAGAAAGAGAAAAAAAGAGTTAAGGAATAGAGAGAAAAGAAAGAGAGAAAAAGAGTTAAGGAATAGAGAGAAAAGAAAGAGAAAAAGAGTTAAGGAATAGAGAGAAAAGAAAGAGAGAAAAAAAGTTAAGGAATAGAGAGAAAAAGGAGTTAAGGAATAGAGAGAAAAGAAATAGAGAGAAAAAGGAGTTAAGGAATAGAGAGAAAAGAAAGAGAGAAAAAAAGTTAAGGAATAGAGAGAAAAAGGAGTTAAGGAATAGAGAGAAAAGAAATAGAGAAAAAAAGTTAAGGAATAGAGAGAAAAAGGAGTTAAGGAATAGAGAGAAAAAAGTTAAGGAATAGAGAGAAAAGAAAGAGAGAAAAAAAGAGTTAAGAAATAGAGAGAAAAAAAGAAAAAAGAGTTAAGGAATAGAGAGAAAAGAAAGAGAGAGAAAAAAGAGTTAAGGAATAGAGAGAAAAGAAAGAGAATACAAAGAAGACTGAAAGCAACTGAGCAATGAATGAAGAGAGAAGAGGCAGAGAGATATGGGACAAAGAGAGAAAAAGATAAGACGAAGAGGGAAAGAGACGATTTTAAATGAAGATTGGACAGTGATAGGAGACAGATGCAAAAAATTATGAAGTTATTTGGCCATTAATCTCAGAAAATACATTCCCTTTTCTTGTCACCTATTTTCTTCTCTTTTTTAATGTGCACACATGAAATAAGGTCAGACGAAATTAAAAGGAAAAGGGACCTTCTATCGTATTTGGCCAAAATAATGTCAGATCTATATTTTACAATTTTTAGTAATGTATTTGTATCTCTATTCCTTATTAATTATAGATTTGGCCAAATACATTATAATCCTGTATAAAAAAGGGGAGTTCTCAGGTCTTTCAAATCAGTGCAAATTAGGATAAACATTCACGTTCGCTTCTTTAGCCTTCAGAGAATTTGATCTCTTTAAATCTCAAATTGATATCAAGCTTTTTTTATTTTTACAAGCGTAGGTGAAGATGGTGTTAGTCCTCTCAATCTCCCTCAAACTGATATTGTTTGGTCTAGCACTGAGTTCAACCAAAGGAGGTCAGAACATTTTTTAAAATATGTTGAAGCATAATTTAGTACTTCTTTGTCTGGTTTTTGATGATTTTACCTTATCCCACATTAAAGAGAAGGTTGAGTTCTGGGAAAGGTGAAAAATAATATGTGAACTTTCTCATTCCTTGTATGTCAGCTTGGAAGAACATCATAGTAGAAACGTCCCCTGAAAAGGATTGCTCTTCAAATGCCCTCGTATTTGAAATATGATGAAAAATATCTGAAGTGTTCGGGCGGAACATTTCTGCCACGTGTGTGTGCAGTCCCATATCCCCATTTTTGTGTGCAGTACATGTGCTTTTCAGCAAAATAGGGTCAATTTCTTATCATTTTGATGATTCCAAAACTTCACAGTATACACGTATTCTTATGTAGACATGATCAACCTTTCCCCATTGCTTTGAGAAAGTTTCTTTCACAATGTAATTTCATTTCCAGAACTCAACTTTATCTTTAAGACTTTGTACTCTGCAGCTGTCCTGCCTCCCACCGTGTTACAATATATATTTATTCCTAATCATAACAGCACAAAAACTACATGAATGAGGCATGTTTATTGTATCATATCAAATAGCATTGCGCATTTATATATACGGGCAAGGCTCAACATTCCAAAAATCATCCCGTAGGGTGGGATAGAGGCTAGGAAGCTGGGAGCAACTAGGTGAAGTCCACCAGGGGAGCATTTCATCAAGTGTCTTGTCAGTGATTTTTACTGACAGATTTGCTCTCAGCCAATCAGATGCAAGGATTTCAGTAGCTTATAACAGTTGTCGGTAAAAATCACTGACAAAACGCTTGATGAAACGCTCCCCAGTTTTCGAATCATCAAACAGAAAAATGAGCCTTATACGATGGATCATGCTTTTCTTGCAATTGCTTATTTCTAATGAAGATATAGATCTGAAAATTATTAAAGATGTGTATCTATCTCTTCAAAATATTCACACCCACTGTGATTTATTGACACAGCGGTAATTATTCCATTGCTTGACTGAAAGCATAATATCTACAATATCATACAAGATTCTGACCTTTCTGGTTATGAAAATATCCAAAAATACAATGGGTTAATCGGAGAGATGGAGACCCTGACTCGCTTTTACACGATTAGTAATGTGAATTTTTTTTATACACCCTTACTTGATGCTGGTTTTATTTTTGTTTAATTTTTCACAAAGAACAACTACATGATATAATGTAGATGTTTAAACAGTATTTGGCAATCAAATTAACCCCTACCATGCCGTGGGCGGCAAATCCTGCCCAAAAGTGTGAGTGTTGAACATTTTGTTTAGGCTCAGAATGGCTTGAAAATTCTTCCTCATACAGAAACCTGTCCCTCCAATATAATGTTTATTCCTATGCAATAAATCTTTGCCCAGTTTGCTCAAGAAAAGAACCCATTGAAAGTTATGTTTAACTCTTCATAGTTCATTTTTGACAATTGCTCAAAAATTTGGTGGCCTGGAAGGGGTTAATCCAGACAAAATGGCTGATATGATTTGTTTAGATGAAGATGATGTTAGTTTGACACGGTATCGGTATACCACATGTATATCTTTTAAAAAAGAGAGAGACATTGAGAGGAAAAGAAAAAAAGAGCAAAATACATGTATGTGGCATGGAGCATTACTCTCAAATGTATCATACTGCCCTCTTGTGTTGTAAGTTAACAGTTATTTTTTTTTCTCTTTCACTAGTAATCTGCCGTGGAATCCTTGTATTGTCATCTATTTGTTTTTGTTACTTTGCAGTGGAATTTTATGTATAACAGGTGTATTATCTTGTTTATTTTCTTTCCTTTCCCCCTTTTCACAGTCCTTCTCTGTCACATAATTATACAAGTGTTTTTCATTTCATTTTGAGAAAATATCTATATTTCTTTATATAATGGGGTTAATATAGTTTGTCACACTAGCGAGAAGGATTTTATTTTTGAACAAGTGTGAACTAGAAGGATACTGAAAATTCTAGATGCCATACAGATATTTTGTATACCCCCCCCCCACAAAGAAAAGAAGGAGGAGGAGAAAAATGAGGAGAAGAAGAAGAAGAAGATGATGATGATGATGAATAAGAAGGAGAAGGAGAAGGAGAAGAAGTTGAAGGAGGAGGAGAAGAAAAAGAAGGAAACAAAAGGAAAAGAAAAGAAAAAAAGAAGAGAGAGAGAAAGAGAGAGAAAAAAAAGAAAAAGGAAAGGAAGAAAAACAGGATCTTTTAGGCTTGATTAAAGCAGGGCAACTGATGAATGAGACTGACTTGGTATTAAACCTAGATTCTCCTTGTTGTAACCAGTATGGTATCTTAGAACACCCTAAAGAAAAATGTATTCAAAATGTTGAATAGTTTAATACCATTGTAGGAGTCGAAATATGATAATAACTTCTGTTGAAAAAGGAAAATAATTTTTTAGTTCTTAAAAACACTGGCTCCCTGTTGAGTTGAATATGTCATTTCTATACCTAACACACATGTAGATACATACCCTAAATTCTATTGTCTATTCAAGCACTTGACATGATGATGGATTTTATAATGATTTGCACAAGGACGTGAATTTCAAACCTTTTAGCCCCGCTCTTTTAAAATTTTCATCCTACAATAAAGAAGATTTATCGGCCGCTAATCACCATACCCTGTTCTATCTTACACTTTTGACATACAGCCTGTTCAGACTACGGAAAGTTATATTAGATTTTTATAAAGAAACGTCATATTAAGAATCACCGTATAGGGAAAAGAATGTATAGACTTTACTACAACATCGAATAAAGAGACTGGCTCGTGGTAAGGCAGCTGACACGTATGTTTGTTATCAGGTTATGTGTGGACAGTGACGGAGCATTAAAAAATTACAGTTGATTGTTTAAATCAGGGCGCACACGATTAGCCCCGCCCAGTTGTACGATTCTCGTATTATACAACTTTCAGATTACAAGGGGATGCAAGATTCTTCATCAACTTTTCAATCGAAATGATGGTCAAACATGTGTTTTCCTATATGACATTTCGTTATACGACGTTCAGACTATATAATATTAATTACTTATCATATAGCTATACGGTTTTCATATAGCTGCACAGTTTTTGTATAGCTATGCAATGAACTTATAGATAGTCTAAACAGGGTGGGGGATAATATGTAAAGCATACATTACTCAGGTAATTGATCTATGTAAATTGCATGAGCTATATTTGTAGGTCAGGGGCATTTTGTTAATTGGTTGCCTGTCTCCCCATGTGAAGGATGTATTGAGAGAGAACATTAAGGGCGCTTTGACGCATTGTTCGTAGAATTCTAAAGGTGTTGAATCGTGATAAATGTACAGGCTGAAGGCCGTTGTATTTTTTTGTTCTTTTGCGATTAAGAGATGATCTTAGATATAGTGAAAGCCATTTATCAATGAAAATTAAACTGTAGGGCATATTGCCACCATCCCTATATTGCCCAAACAAAAAGGATAATATATAAAAAAATCCTTCATACTTAATATTTGCAAGCCATATTTTGATACATGATTTGTCATGAATTATAAAAGTACTAGTACAAATTTACATGTGATTATAAGTGACTTTTTTTTGTATGTAAGAAATGAGTGATGAAGCTGGACCAACTAATTTGTAAAAATACTGACCTGCTGTGCAATATTTTGTTTTACGGAACTTTGCCAACAACTTTGTTGATCAAAGATTCTAATTTATTCTGGAGAACTTGCCTAAGAACGTAATTATCATGATTTAAAAATTATTCCTCAAGAGAAAGTTGAGTTATGATAGATATAAACAAAAAATTGTGGACTTTATCATTCTTTGATTGCTATGTGGAACTTTATCATAGTACATTAACAAGTAAAAATGATTGCTCTCAGAATGCATTTATATTCCAGATAGATTTAATACTATAAAAATTTGAACCAAACTTTGATGTCACATCCTTATCTGTGTAGTCCCATATGCCCTTATCTATGTCAAGTATTTTTCCCCATACATTATTTCAGCAAGATTTAATTGATTTGTTATAATTTCAATGATTTCAAAACATCACAATATGCCTTATGAACGACATAATCAACCTCTTGCAATAAGTTCTGGACAGTTCCTTTTCAAAATGCAATGGCATGACCAAAATTTATCTTTCCGTTTCAAATTTCTGATATATCTTCTTTTCATTAAACACTAAAGGACTGGACAACAGGTATCATGTCTTACATTTACATGTCAAGGTCTGCACTTTGGCGTTATCGACATTGTCTCTCGCCGCGAGTTTGAATTGACTAAAAGAAAAGAAAGAGAACAAAAAAAGCATGCTGGTCCTTTTATTCTACAAGGAATTCGGCTTTTGTCCTGCAACCGATCTTGCCAGGAGTTTACAACCATTGGCTGTTCACCAAGGACAGATTTCCTTTTCGAGTCTGGTTCGTAGCGATAACCGATCAATACCGCGACAACATTCCTTAACCACTTTTTGTCTAAGCTGCACAATCCCAACGCCAACAAAAGTCCTCTCCGTGTAGCCATTTTGTCGGATTTGAATAGGGAACACGAGTCGCTGGCTCAGGTGGTCTGTTGGACCATAGATTTTTCTTTTGTCTCAGTGATTTAATGATTTCTTTCTTTGTTCCTCTCCTTGTCGAACTTGCCATCATGAATGATTGAGTGCGGTGGTCAGTCAACCTGTAATTCAGTCCAAAAAATGTTTTCTCCAAAAGGGGACAATCACCAGTATATAAAAAAAGGTTCCTTGATTAAACTCTAATATCCATTCTTCTCCATGTACAGTGAAACCTGTCTATAAAGACCACTCAAGGGAGTCAAGAAAAGCGGTCTTTATGAGCAGGTGGTCTTTATGGACAGGTTCCTTTAATACACGTTTCAATGAGAAACATTGTTCAAGGGAAACAAAAATTGTGGTCTTTATAGACAGGTGGTCGCTAAAGCAGGTGTGACTGTATAATATAATCCTTTTCATACAATCAATATATTGTAAATGTCCCTTGAGGTTCTGAATAAATGTGGATTGGTCAGACAACCAGTAATGCAATCAAAAGACTCTCTTTTGATATAAAGGAGACATTCACCAACGGAAAAATCTTAATTTTTCTTGATTAAGCATCGATGATATCCAATTTTCCTGTGTGTGGTCAACAAAAAATAACAACCTGTCTCACATTACAATAATTATCCTCATACTATTAATCACTTGTATACCTTTCTATCTATAACATGAAACAAGCCAATTTACAATTTCGGTAAGACCCCAGCAAAGTTTTTGCCGGCTTTCTTTAATTTTAGTTGATACACACCAAGATACAAGCAACTCGGAGCTGCTGTGAAGTTTTTTATCCCTTTGAATATCAAATAAATGAGAAGTGAAAAATAATTTGGCCCAAGATGTATATTCACTCATGTGACGGCCACATGTAAAAGCAGATGAATGATAGACTCGGTATGATGTTCCTTTCAGAAATGTTCATTACAATTAAAGATAATTAGAATTCCTTAATATCAATGTATCTGGCACCTGGGCAATTTCACGGAAAACATTCACATGCCTGAAATCATAAAATTGTTGAAAACTCCATAAACATTTTTGCTACCACAGCAAATTTAGTATCAAACAAACAAGTTTACCACGCTCTTTAATTCGATTGGTATATCAATAGGCTCGAAGTATATTTAGGCACTATATTCTTTAAAAAAACTCAATCTTAGGGCAAAATGTGGATAGAATGTTGGTCAAAACATCTTATCTTTGAGTGTCATTATTTCACACTGACGCCACAAGCATTTCAGATTTGCTTTTAGGAAATGTAGTCTAATTGTTATGCAACATGTAGGTAGTCATGTTTAGAGTATGATTATAAGCTGTTGTTGATACCTAAATCTGACTTGCTGAACTCCAACAGCTTACAGATATTTCAAACTGTTCAGAGGAGTAAATTAGCACTGTCCATTTTATGTCATGTCTGTTACGAAGAGTCCATTCTCTCTTCAGCAAATCATTGGAATATTGTGACAATTGTCTGTGTCAAATGTGTCTGATTTACTTACTGAAATACAGTCTGGAACAGTGGGACTCGTGATTTTGCTTAAAACCGCCTTAAATAACCAAAAATAAGTCTGAATTTCATGTCATCCTGGACTTGACCACCTGTATAATTTTATACAAGTTGGAACAGTATGAGGACATATTCTACAAGTATTTTTTTTTTCAAACTTCCTTCCTTGTAATCCAGTGTAGTCCTAGAAAATCTTTGGCTTGTTCTAGTTGAGATCCACTTTCGCTTTTAAGTTGTACATCAGAGACTTTCTACCCCATTGTTTTCCAACAGTCCCATGCCTTGAAATTCAGTGTAGGCATTTCCCTGAGAACAATCTTGGGTCTTGTTTCTAGCAGGGGATTACATTGATTTGATCAATAGGCCAGCATGCCTTGTCTGCTAATGCCCGTGTTGTCCAACAAATCAATATCATCTTATTGATCGGACGTAAGCCTCTCCTTTCTTCTTCTAAGCTAAATTCTTTCTGATTAGATATTAAACCTCTCAAGCGCAAAGAGTTGCCAGTGTACTAATGAATAACGTGCCCATGGGCTTTATGGAAGAGTAATGTAACACTATTTTTAAGTTGTTTCAATCTCAAAGAAACAAGTGCATTCCTAAATTTAGATCAAATCATTTGACATTTCACTTTACTGTGTACTTTCAAAATATGTTTTCCTTCTGTCCTTGTGTAGAGGGAGAGAGAGAGAGTGAAGTAGAAAACATCTTTAGAAGATATAGATTAGAGCATTTGATGTTTACCTACTTTACATTTACATTTCATGTATCTCATATTTTATTTCATAAAATAATATGTGTATAGTAAACGAAGAAGCTTGATGGGAGGAATTTTAATTTGTAAACATATTTTTAGGCATTTTACTCGAGCATACGATCTTTAACACTGGGAGTAAAATGCCTAAAAATTTGTTTACAATATGTGTATAATTGTATTTCTGTCTTTCTACAAAAAACAACAACAGAGCAGTAATAATAATAATAATACTCTGTTCTTGTATAGCGCATAACACTTTATGATACAACGTCTCTATGCGCTTCCAAAGGGTTTGGATATTATTACCCTGGCTTTAGCTCCGGCAGCCGTAATCAGTGCAAGTGCATTTCAAGGTTAAATCCTGCCACGTATCCATGTACTACACCTGGGTGGAGAGTGGCAAATGTGGATTAATGTCTTGCCAAAAAACACTAGTGCCGGGCTGAGATTCGAACACTCAACCCTTGGATTGAGAGTCAAGTGAATGAACCACTATACCACGACACCTCCAGGGGGAGCAGTAGAGAGAAAGAGAGAGAGAGTGAGAGAGAGAAAGAAAGAGAAAATGAAAAATGAATTTTTCGGAGATTCATTTGATTTGAATAGTGTTTCTCCATAAAGAGAGAGAAAAAGTAAAAATCACAAAATCATCTTTAGGAAATAATTCATTCCTTGATTTGGAATAGATCCATGTAATGCCTTACCTCAGTGAGAATTTCAGTACACATTTCCTTTTTTTACAGAAAGAGAGAAAGAAAGAGAAAATGAGAGCGTAAGAGAAAGAGGAAAAAAGAGAGAAAGAAGTTAAGATTACAAGGTAACTGAAAACTAATGACAGTATAAAATTGTATGGTTTTTTATTTTGCCCTCTATTTATATGTAATCAGGTGGATTAAATGATATGACCGTCCTTCATCGTTTCACGCATACTGTTTTATGAGATATATGGAATATGAATATTAGGGTGTGTTTACATAGGGGATGAATCATTGAATAAAAAGAATAATTTGATTTTTTATAAAGTTTGGTCAGTTGTATATTATTTTATGAGATAAAGGCTAGAAATTGTTGACACAGATTTGCAGATTTATAGAATTAAATTAAAAAGGGGGAAAAGAAGGAGAAGAAGGAGGAAAAAGAAGGAGAAGGAAAAGGAGGAGAAGAGAAGAAGAAAACTAAGAAGTCGACAAAGAAGAAAGAGAGGACAAAGTATTGGAGCCATTACCTGTACACATCTGTCCCTAGCAGACTTAAGCCAATTACTTGATTGGCAGGTACATGGCTTTCATACTTCCGCGGAGCAGTATAAGCTGCGCACAAGCAAACCTTGTAAGCGCGCATCTACTGTGATGCATTTATTGCGCATGATTTTGGACAGGATATGTGACGTCACAATGGATATCATTAAGTATTTTACCTTAAAGTCGGCTTGCTAAAGAAAAATACCTTAAAGTTATCTGAATACGAGTTAAGCCATTTTACTTAGGCGAGTTAAATGCCTAGTAATTTTCTTACATGTACTTAACGCGCGTGTTTATTTGAATACCGCCCCAGATTGTTGGTGCTAGTCAGTGGTGACTGATTGTAATTTAAGGTTGTAATTTTGACAAATGCAATGACACTTTCAGTAATATGAAACCTAATCGAGGTAGTTAGAGGTATTTTTACCAGCTCTATGGCTCAATGATATATTTAGGCTAAATGCAATAAAATTATGCTTTCCAACAAAATGCATTTGCATTCTATACAGGTCTTTTCGTGCCACTACTTTTCATTATGCTACCTAATTAGAATATTTCAAATTCTAAATTGAAATAAATTAGAGCTGATAGGCTCATATTCATAAAGGTAGACCTAGTTATAACTGTTAAAAACTTACTCCACTGATTATGGAGTGCCAAGTGTCACAAATTTAATATAAGAAATGAATCCACTCATGGAATAAATATGAGAAATTGATTTCATGTTGAAATCATCGTTGTTTGTTCATTTTAGTTACAGAATTATTTTAATATTACGGGATGAAGAAGTTTACACTTGGCGACGTATTAATCAATGAACTAAATCTACCCAGTTAAACCTGGACTGAAGTTAGTCTGCTTTTATGTATACCAGCCGTAGAGACTAGTTATGATTGTGTGAATATGGACTGTGTGCTGATGGACAATATGAATATGATTTGATGGAATGTGAACGCGATCTGAAAAATATGTGCGTGTATGAGGGACCTTGTTCTTCAAATTCGTGCACAGTTCAAGAATGTTTTGGTTTCCAAAGTAGAGGATTAGATTTCTTGTAATAACCATAAACTTGTCTATACCCTTCAACATTAGAATTGTCTACTGGTATGTATTGGATATATTATATTTTCAAAGAGGTAGCACGAAGGTCGGAGATATTATCAAAAGCAAGACTTGGCAGTTGACACTACCTTGTTCCAACTTGATTTTTCGATCAGGCAATCAACTTCAGTATGAATAAATGACGGAAACAGTTTTGCGTCACCCGAGTCAGAGTGGCAAGTGTGGAATGTCCTGCCGAAGGACATTAGTGTCATGGCTTGGATTAAAATTGGGTGCACTTTTGTAATTATGTAAAGCCTGTTATTTCTGATGATGGCAAGTGCCCTCTCTTTTAAGAAAGTGCCCTTTTTTTGCCTGTTACACCTATCCTTCGGTATATTGAAATATGATATACCGTGAAGTGAATGGATGGTAAACCTTGAACACTATCATTACCCCCTAAAGTTTTATACCAATATCTTCTACCATTTAAAAGTGTAATATTACCACATGCACAATCGGTAATAAAAAACCCACTCGTTGAGGGGGTTGTCTCACAAAATGATTGTTCATTATACTTTTTAAACCTTAGATAGACCCAAACAAAGTTGAAGGGGTGTACCTCGTTTAGACATGGAAAACATTAAAAATCTTCATAAGATAAATCAGGGGTACTCGTTTTTCTGAAGGTTCTTTTTTCTGAAGGCTCGTTTTTTTCTGAAGGTTGGTAATTCCGAAGGTTCATTCAGGAACACAAATTTCCCATAGCAGGGGATTTATAATTCAAAAAATGAAGTAGGCTTCATAATTCAGCACATTTGTTGCAACACTCCGAAGGTTCCTAATTCCTAACGTTCGTTATTCTGAAGGTTTGTCTATCCGAAGGTTCATAATTCCTAACGTTCGTTATTCTGAAGGTTTGTCTATCCGAAGGTTCATAATTCCGAAAATGAATAGGGTTCGTAATTCTGATAATATGGTTGATATTTTCGAAAAGTCAAAAGGGTTCCTAAGTCCAAAAACGAAATAGGGTTTATTATTTTGAAGGATTGTAATTCTGCAAAATGATGGAGGGTTCTATTACATTTTCGGAATTAGGAATCTCCGGAATTATGAACCCTATTGCATTTTCAGAATTGCAAACCTTTGAAATGATGAACCTTCAGAAAAATGTCATGTAACTGATGAATCTGTAGCTATGCTTCAAGTAATTAAATTTTTCTTCTGTTGTTCATGGCATGACTTCTGATGACCAAATATTAAAATCCTGGAACAGACCCTGATAATTAGTTGGAAAACCTTGGATAGTGGTACTTATCAAAGAACAATCCCTTGTTTTGACATTGTTGATTTTATTGAAAATGGGCAAATATTTAAATCAGCAATGACTTGCCCTGAATACATTTTTGATGTGTAATCAAATAATATTCGTCTTCTTAAAGTGATTTGGTAACTTTGTAGCGGCTTGATAAAATCTGAGCTGCCTGGCCTTACATGCTATCAGTGTATGTAATATGGTGCAAAAATGAAGCCCGGGGGGGGGGGGGGGGGGGGGGGGGTGGGGAACACTTCAAAATCATCATATCCTTCACAAAAGTAAACATATGCAAGTGACCGGAAATGCCAGACTCATTTTCCCCCTAGACTCAGTGTTAGACTAAAGCGTATGGTAGTTGCCGTATCGCTTAACACTTTCGTAAATAGGAGTATTCAGTCATAGATATCCTAATAATAGCATTATATATTTGAAAACCTTTCTATGCCTGGCCATTTATTTATCCTTCTGAACATCATTATACAAGACAGATATCAAAATTCAACAGTTTATTAAATCAAGCCTCCACAAAGTCACCAAATCCCTTTAACCTTGTTTCTGTCTTCTGCTTATGAAACGTCAAGAAAAAAAATGTCTGAGATTACATCATGTATGCCTCATCAGGTGATTTAAAATTTAAGAAGTTTGGTGCCTGCATTATTCAGCAAATCCTTCAAAACATTAAATCATCAAGATTATCACCATGCTGGCTTTAGAAAAATAACGGAGGGTGGATGTATATCACATAACTCCAATGATATGTCTTGCCAATCTCGTGTTCATTCGATATGCACATGTCCTTGCCAACTTTATATTTCTTTTTCTATGCTTTTTTAAAATTATGATATTTCAATATATCTGGATGGATATATTTTGTAACGTAATCATGTTCAGTTTTTCATTCCTTTCTGTTCCATGCGAAAACCAAATATCTTTGCATGTTGTGATATTTTAGATTTTAGTGTCAATATTTTTTTATTATGTATCATTTGCATATTCTCACTTTAGCTACATATACTTTCGCACGGGATTGTCCTAGTTTTTAGTTCGCGAAACCTCAGAGTTTTTAAACAAGACCCACTCACAGTGAAGAGGGTTCCCACGTGACTGAAACATTGACTGTTCAAAGTTATCAACCATGAGCAGTAGTTAAAACCGGGGGGGTTCACAAAGAGTTAAGTTTGACTTAAAGTCGCACTTAATTCCTAGTCTGTGCGGTATAGGACACATCACCGCATTGGTCAGATCATGCTCAGGGGACGCGCGCCATTGGTTAATCTATCAATGAGATTACACGTTTAATATCGTATGCCCATTGGTACCTACGCATGACTTTAAGTCAAACTTAACTCTTTGTGAAACACCCCTCTGAAGTACTTGAGTGTGCATTGTACATAGCATGCGTTCAAAATTGTGTGTGCCTTTGGTCTTTATAGGACTTGACCTGGGTCCTGTTTCATAAAACTAGTTGTCAATAACAAGTTAAAAATAACTGTTAAAAGCTACTGAACTCATTGCATCTGATTGGCTGAGAGCAAATTTATCATAAAAATATGTCGGTTATTAACTTGTTATTGATAACAAGTTTTATGAAACAGAGCCCTGGAAGCTCAGTGTGATTGGAGAGGTCAGTCGTAACTATAGTCGGGCGAAATCTCAAAGTTAATTGCATCCGCACGGCACACAACTTCGAGTAAGGACCCATCACTGCTTGTAGCTTTTACGTTAACCATAAGGATCGCTCACATGGTTTAAAACTTCTAGTAAACTTAAAATTAAAAAACCAAGAGTGCGTCCACACGGTCTGTAACTACAAGATAGCAAAAACAAACTTTCAGGGACTCTTGTGTGAACCTAGCTTTTATATGAATTAGCTGATGAGATTATTGCTAAAATATGTATTTGGAGCAAGGTCACGTAGTATGTTACAAAGTTGATATCATTTTTATATGTGTAGATGAAATTTCATACCTTGTTCGTGGGAACATTCTTTATTATGATGCAGCTCTGGCGACAGTGGCTCTGCAGTCAATATCGTATGTATACGAACCAAATTCCTGACTTCAGGGGAGCTTTTCATCAAGCATGTTGTCAGTGATTTTTACTGATAAATTTGCTCTCAGCCAATCAGATGCAAGGATTTCAGTAGCTTTTAACAGTTGTCAGTAAAAATCACTAACAAAACGCTTGATGAAACGCTCTAACCCAAAACCTAAACGCTCCAGGACTGTTGTCTATCCATGCTGCAGTTGAGGTGTGGAACAGTCTACCAGATGAAGTAGCTGGTGACATTCATGACAGTGGCATCGCGTCCTTCAAGAGCAGAGTGTACAGGCATCTCATCTCACTTGTATGATGCTTTTGAACTCTTCACTCTAGATGTATCTAAGCTGCTGTGAACCATTGATTGGGCCATGAGGATTCTTTTATAGTACCCTTGTGTCTATATTAATTAGTTCAGGACTTTTTTGGTCTATCCTCATGGCCTATTGTTCACAATAGCATTTTATAAAAAAAAAAAAAATGAAAATCCAAAGGGCCGCCCTAGACCTACCTCTGTATCTGACAACAAAGAGCTCCGAGCAAAGTGTAGAGTCCCCCGCTTGCACTGCCTGTCAGTCTGTATAAGACTGGATACTTCTATAGCCAGGGGAGTGTTTCATCAAGCGTTTTGTCAGTGATTTTTACCGACAACTGTTATAAGCTACTGAAATCCTTGCATCTGATTGGCTGAGAGCAAAGATGTCAGTAAATATCACTGACAAAACGCTTGATGATAACGCTCCCCAGGGCTCCACACCCAATTCCTTTGTAGGGGGTGCATATACATGGCCCAGTGTTTTAGTTATGCCCTGCTATAGCGCTCTTTTCCTCCTTTTTTCTTCTTTTTTTTTACATGCTACATCAGTCAGAGTCATAGAGATATTTCACGACACTTTTCTCCATGTTCACTTCATCAGACATTATAATTAATATTAAAGTGTAGCAATCACCCAAAAGTATTTTTCGTTGTATGTTAGGGTTCCCTGTCGCAATATCATGTTAGAAATATAAACTTCTTATATTACTTCTATAAAAATAGTATTAAATACACTCTTAATAAACATGAAAGTGACTTGTGAGTAGGCTAGGTGATGCCCCGTACAGGCGCTCGATCAGAGTGAGGCCTGCGCGGAACCCAAGTCGAAGTTGGGTTATCTATTTAGTTTCATGTTATCCTTTATTTCTTCATACTCCTTAACTGTTAACCTATAGAATGCCGGGTAAAGTCTTTTGAGGTTGATTTATTCATTCCAGCTTTATGCAAATCATTTGTTCAGGCGATTGTTGCCCTTTTATATAAGCGACATTGCTGGGTCTGCATTACATTGTGTAATAGAATGATGACATGTTTTTTGTCTTTCATATTATCAGAGTAGTGCTATGTGTAAGATCCTTTTTTTTTTCTTCCATGCACAGCAGTATTGTAGACTCTGAGGGCCATGAACTTTGCATATAATTTGTATATTCTGTGAATTCAATCTGCTTGCCCCCAGTTTTAATGTCCCTACCAGAAGAGGCGGTAACTTTTAATTCCTTCTTTAAACCACTCACTACCAATGTACTTACTTTACAATCTAAGATCCATTGACTCTGTACAGAGCAGCCCTTGCGTGTGGCATTGGGATGGTTAAGGTCCTGATGCTCAGGGACCTACCAGTAGCTAAATATTGTGTGATCATGTAAAGGAATCTGTGATGTGGAAGGAATTAACCCTCTTACTACCGGTTTGAAATCTGTTGTAGAAGATCCGTAGTTAAGAGAAAATTATAATTGCCACCACAGGCTGTGAAAAACACAGCACATGAATTATTTAGCGCAAGGTTAATACTCTTTCATTGGCGGTGAACAATATGCTAGATGCCATGAAACATTCTTCACATTTTAATTTTTTCTCCCTTTCTGCAATCTCTTCAAACTTGGTCTGATCATGTGGTGTTGTGAGTAGCGAAAGCGTTAACCCCCTCACAGTTTATTCCATGGGAAGATTTGCTTCTTTGATTCTATACCCTCATCCTGGTCTATGGTGTCTCTTAGGATTGATTGAGTTTATTACAAGAATGACAAAAGGATAATGAAAATGAGATATAGATCATAAACTTTTATGCAAGGAAACCTCAACTCTGGGTTGTTATAATGCTGGTAATGTTCATGATCTTAAACGTAGGAGAGATTGAGAAATCTTTGCATAGATTTTTTTGCCTGTAGAATCATGAACAGGATCTATCTAATCCAAAAATGCTTTGTAGGTTGTAGTAATGGTGGTGATAGCCCTTGTAAAAAAGTACCATGCTACCCATGGTAATATGACGGTAATTCAACCAAATTACCATCAAATCATGGTAATTTGGTTGAATTACCATCATATTACCATGGGTACTATGGTACTTTTTTACAAGGGAGGAGTAGGAGTAGGAGCAGGAGCAGTGGTCGTAGTCGTAGTTGAAGCCATAGTAATGGTAGTGTTAGTGCCATTGTTGATTCAACTGATTTTTATTCTTTCCTGTTTTGTTAGGCTGCATTATTCAAATTAATGTAAACAGCACAATTTTTAAAGTCAGAATCATGAATAGAAAAGCAGCTCAGACTGCATTTTTGTTTTATCCTCTCGATACCAACGCACTTCTGTATTCTTCTTCTCTCATTGGTAACATGTACCGCTAGCTCTTATAATAGTTAAAAGGTGTTGTAGTTGAGTGGTTTAAGAAATTGACGGGAGATGCGAAGGTTGTGTGTTCGATCCCGGCATGGCACTTGTTATATTATATATATTCCCATAATATAAATTTTGGTATTTATAAATAGGTTTTCATCAGTCTCTCTCTCTTTCTCTCTCTCTCTCCCACCCTCTCTATCTCTCTCACCCTCTCTATCTCTCTCACCCTCTCTATCTCTCTCACCCTCTCTATCTCTCTCACCCTCTCTATCTCTCTCACCCTCTCTATCTCTCTCACCCTCTCTCTCCCTCTCACCCTCTCTCCCTCTCACCCTCTCTCTCCCTCTCACCCTCTATCTCTCTCACCCTCTATCTCTCTACATCCCTCTCTCTCCATGTATATCCCTCACTTTCTCCCTCTCTCCCCCTTTCCTCCTTTCCTATTCTCTGTCTCTCTCTTTACTCCCCTCTCCCCCCCCCCCCCCCCTATTTTCTCATTCTTTCCATCTTTTTTCCTTCTCTCTTTCGTTCTCTTTGGCTTCCCTTCACTGCCTTTCCCCTCTCTGCCAACATACATCTGTACAGTGTGCTGATTGCCTTGTCAATTATTCAGCACAATGGCATATCGTTCTCTCTCCCCGATAAAATTACCCTCATCCCTGAAAACGTCTTCATTACATTCCATCCCTCCAAAACACACACATGACTTTCTCAAACGAGCAAAATACAAATCAAAAGCAAAATAAGATGTCCTCAAATGCCTTCCGATAATCCTTCCATCCTGGCACGGTCGACGCCTCGACCGGTTGTAGGTGGAGAAAAATGTCCGGTGAAAAATGTTCCTAATCATAGCGGAAGTCAAATATTAAGCTGGTATGAGCTGTTTTTCTGTACCGCGGTGATATTTTATTCATCCCTCGTCGGCGGAGACATGATTTCATCTCGTCATTGGATGTAACAGTGATGCTGATGATGATGGGTTGGGAGACCAAGGGATCGCATCCCGATTCCATGAATATTGATGATGGGTACCAATCTGGAAATGTGGTCGTTGTTAGATTGTGGGGATGATGAGCCAGGCAAATCCTTGAAGATGTTTACAATGGGTGGGCAGAGTTTAATCATATACCACTTGATCATATCTATGTAATTGTTTGATGATTTGTATGGTGTTAAGTGAAAGACTAAGAGAAAGGGACATGTAGATACATACAGAACAAACGAGAGAGAGAGAAAGGGGGGCCGGGGGGAGGGGAAGGGGGCACAAAGAGTTTGATAGTTGAAACAGTAACAAATTTTAAGAGATATGGTAGTAATTATGTTTGCTAAATTAATAAGAGTATCCATTTGTCTCCTCAAAATCATTACTTTTTCATGCTATAATGTGGATCCGCCTCACTTATTTTACATTTCTTATTTCTTTTTTTTTTTTAAGTTGTGGAAGTTCCTTCCACTACACCACATTCCACCCCCGCCCCCCCACCCCCTTTTGAAACAGCCCCCTCACAGCACCCTCTTTATCCTCCCAGTGCCATGGCAAGACCCTAAGAGGATCACGCATCCATCCCTTAAAATTAACTGATCATGAGATTGACACTTTCTTCAAAAAAATCCTCTTATCTCCCCCCAGTTAAGAAGATTTGTAGAGGTGTGGGTTAAACATGAAGGGTCATTACCCTCCCCAGCCTCTCTTAGCCCCCCTCCTCATTCAGACAAGCAAAACCTATACCTCATCTGAATGTTGTATAGAAAATGGAACCTTCAGCATTATTTAGAACCAAAACGTGATGAAGAATCAGACTCCACCTTCCACGTGAACACTGCATAGGATGAAAATAGTATAAGAGGGCTGGGTTTGTAGTGAGTGTGCATTGGCTGGCCAGCCGTAAGTTAGTACATTCGAGGAATGTCCATGATGTAAACTGGCCCCCTGATACGATGACCGGTGCACAATCTTTTACGAGACATTCTTTTACTTATATCACAAGATCTCTTTACAACTTAATGTTTTTCTGTCATTCTTCCTGTGTCTTTCGTCTAATGACCATTTCTGTCAGTGCAACCATTTCCCATGTGCACAAGCACAGTTCTGCTCCAAGTGGAGGAATTAAAAAGAAGGAGAAGAAGAAGAAGAATACTTCTCTAAACTAGTTTCTTTATGTGCCTATCCTTTATACCATATTCTTATCCCGTGTGTATGCCCCATTCGCTGACAATGATTCTTTATACAAGATATCTTTGTGGAAATTTGGTATAAATTTCGTTCAGTGTGAATGCCCCTGCAAATCACCTTAATAGGGATTAGAGGATTGAGGTACAAAAGAACAAACTAGGAACATGCAACATGTGTTGGCAGAACCTGAACAGGTTGAGGAGTTCCCACCTTTAAAAAAAAATGATTTAAGATTAAGATTACAAGGTGATATATGTTTTTGAAAATCCTCTTACTTATGTGGATATTGCTGCTTAACTGTACTATCACACCGGGCTTCCCGACCGTGCCACGACAGTCCCGACTCAAAAATATGGAAAATCGGGTGAAAAGTCGTGGCCAAGTCGGGAAGGTCGTGGCGTGATCGGGGTTAGTCGTGGCATGTTCGTGAGGGTCGGGAACGGTCGGGAGGGCTGTCACGACTTTTTAGGTCGGAGCTTAATAATCGGGAAACTCTCACGATTCTAAGAAATCGTGGCTATAACGTCGTGAGGACGTGGCGCGGTCGGGATAGTCGGGGCACAGTCAAAATGAAAGTGAGGTCTGCTTGCAAATCGGCTGTATTTATAGGTCTTGGCGCGGACGTGGTAGAGAAGGTGATAGATCGGGGCTGTGGCGTGGCTCAGTCGTGGCGCAATCGGATAGATCGTGGCGCTGTCTTGGCGAGAACGTGGCACAAACGGGTACTGTCGGGACTCAGTCGTGAGAGTCGTGGGTATAATCGGGGTGCTGTCGTGGCTGGTACATGGCTGGATCGAGACTGTCGGGAATCAGTCGTGGCACAATCGGGGAGAGTCGTGGCAGCAACGGGAATGTATAATTTTTTAACCGGGATTCGGGTATTTTTACACGATTCTACCCCGACTCATACAAATGTTTCAAAAATTATAGAATCGGCGTTGTCGGGACGGTCGTAGCAGTCGTGGAGTTTGGTGTGATAGGGGCTTTAGATCTTGAGATCTTAAAGCAGCAAATTCACACATATCAAAGGCATTGAGTAGGTAGTAACAAAGACAATAGTGAGTTTTCGAATGTGTGGACTTGAATGCCGTCCTGGATCTTCCCAGCTGCAATGGACTGCTTTGTGTTATCTGCATACCGCGCTTTGTGCAAGAACGGCTCACCCGTCCACTGGCTTCTCCCTCGTCCACTAGTCAGATTGAAAACGCGTCAAACATGGTTTTGCCGTCTTCTCTAAAACGTGAACCTCGCTTCATGCTTCACCTACTTTGTACGCAGTCAACACAAAGCAGTCCATTGTCACTGGGAGGATCTAGGACGGCGTTCTAGTTGACACATCCAAAAACTCCTTATTGGATTGAAACTTATTGAATGTGGTCTTATGTTATTCTATTCGAACCCAAAATTTATGTACCAAATAATTTACATTTTGATCAATGATTTCCTAATGAAATTATGTCTTCTCTGAAAGGCATGCTAAATCTAGGTTTTCATTCAACTCTGTCTTCACCTGGGCCCTTTTTCATAAAACTTGTTATCAAGTTGCAATAACTGTTACAAGCCACTGAAATCCTAGTAGCTGATTGGCTGAGACCAAATTTGTCATAGAAATGTAGCAGTTGTTACTGATAACAAGTTTATGAAATGAGGGCCCTGAACCTGACTACAGGACTGTCCCATAGAAGTTAGTATGTAATAGACATGGCATACCTAGAGGGGGTTTAGGTGACAACACTCCTGCCCCTATCTAAAATATTTTTTGGCAATTCCTTTTTTCTCAGTTGGTAAATTTGGGATATTTAATCAACATGAAGAAATTTAAAAAAGAACCTTTTCATCTAGTTGTTGGCATATTTGAATTTTTTTGTGATTGGGAGGGGGGGGGGGGGAGGGGCATTTTTGGAAAACTGGTCAGCAAATCTCCCTGCTAATATATATGCACCTGCTTGTCTTTGTGTTGCTAAACACTGGCCTTGTGAAGTCCACAACATATTTAAGAAAATACCTTCTCCTTGCAGATGTAGTGTCAAATCAACCTTTGCTATCTTCCTTCTTAATATACTCTATAATTTTGGGTCATTTATCTATTGTATTACTCATCTTCCACTTGTGTTGTTATTAATACTGTATATCCGGATTATCACATTTTCCTTTAAATACAATGTGCTTAACCCATGTTGTTGTTCTTTATCAGAAATAGGTTCTAACAGTAAATTGTACAGACATTTTTGTATTCTTTAAATCGATGTCATGAACTTTTGATACAAATCTATTGAGAAAGAGTGCAAAATTTGTTTCTGCTTATCCTGAAAATATACTATGCTAATCCTCTATGAGTCATATGCAAGTAGACAGTATAATTGCTCTTTACAAAGTTAAACTTCAGAAATTTGTAATAAGTCCAAACTTAGACTAATCTTTGAAATTCCACAGTCATGAGGTTATTTTGTAGTTGCCACCCCTCCTGTGTGATCTATTTCGCCCCCTCCCAGGGCCAGGGGTAAGAAACAAGCATCCCTGAATAGAAAGAGCTTTAACAACAGTGCCTTACAAGGATTTAAAGATTAACCTCTTCTTTTGTGTGTACCCCAAACAATGAGAATAGGGGCTTTGGTACCCCCTTGTCTGAACATGAACAGTTCTGGGGTTTAGAGGGAGAGTGAGATAGAATTTGAGAGAGAGAAAAAAAAAGGGGGATGGAGAGAGGGATGAAGAGAGAGGGATGAAGAGAGAGGGGAGTGAGTGAGAGAGAGAAGGGGGAGAGTGCCAGAGAAGGGGTGGAGAGAGAGAGATAAAGAGAGCAGATGGGAGAAAGCAAGATAGGAGAGAGAGGGGGGGGGGTAAAGTATTAGAGTGAGAGGAGGTGTGGAGAAGGAGAAGTAGAAGAAGAAAAAGAGAGAGAGAGAGAGAATGAGGGGTATTGTAAAGAAATCTCTCAGACCAGAATGATGATGGTAATTCCAAAATCCATTGAATCAATGAAATCTATAGGTCTGAATTATTAAAGAGTGGGGAGCCAAAGAAAGCCGCAGTTTCAACAAAAATCTACTCCTGGTATAAACCATTAGTCATGCATAGTTTTAGTGTACAATAATACATGTTTGAAATGTCTTGGAAGGTTCAATTCAACAAAACTCTTTGAAATACTATCATGGTACTTGTTTCCCTTTACCACTCAAAGGAGACAAACTCCAAATATATTGTTGCTATTTAGTACTAACTGTCCTTCCCTTCCCAATACAAAAGTCATTGACAAACTGCAGTATTGGGTGGTGAAGTGTTCGCTGTATAATTGACCCTGTTCTCATTACAAGATGAGAACGTGAATGAGAGCGAGATGGATCGTTCCGTCGTGGGGTGCACCATGGAGGTCCACTGGCACGCCGCGGGTTCACAACCTGCAGAGGGTAGCGCGATCTATCTTAGCACTCTCTGCACAGTAAATAGGCGAATACAGCGAATAGGCGCTCTAGATCGCGTTATCTCTTGTGGACCACCACCCAGAGGTGGTCCGGTTTGGGATCGCCGTGGAGTGCCGTGGAGCCGCGTTCTCACCTTAGAGGTGGCACGATCTAGCACACCCTTGTAATGAGAACGGGGTCATTTCCTCTCCGCCAAAGAGTGAAAAATGTACAGGGGAAACTCACTATAACGAGGACCTTGGGACCATGAAAATTACCTTGTTATATCAGGAATCTCCTTATATCAGAGTAAAAAAACAAAATAACACAGTCCTGGAACTAGCAAAATTACCTTGTTATATCAGACCTCTTTTAATATAACAAGTATCTACTGTATATAAAAAGAGTTTTATTCAGAAAGAAAAAAGGGTTCTGAAACAGAAAGACAAATTGAGAGGTTTAACTTATTTAGCTGAAACAAGGAATAAAAAAGCGTTTTCTTCTTATGAAGAAAGAAAATGTTTAATGTAGGAAAAAAAAAAAGATTCCAAAAGAGAAAGGTAATATTAAAGGTTTATTTTCCTGAAAAAAAAAAGAGTGAAAATTTGGTTTTCTTCTTTAAAAAAAAAGAAAGAATTAAAGCAGAGTGCTGTCAATCTGCTGTGCATTAGAGAGATTGAAGACACAGTGAGGGGATACCATCATGCTCAAGGGCAGAATTTTTTTTTTGTTATTCTTTCTCCTCTTGGAACCGAGGAGAAATTAGGCAATTGCATTCAGATTTGAAAATGGCAACCTGGGATCCCCAAAGTGAGATGAGAAGAAAATAGAAGGAGGAAAAAAACAAAAAACAAAAACAGACGCCAAGAGAAGAAGGTCATTTTTCTTTATCTATTGATGGGTGTGTCTACACGATGGATTGTGAACCATGTTTTGCTGCATATAAAAGGGAGGTGTCAGAAAATAGCGAAATAATTACACAGGAGCAGTGTGCGATATCGCTCTAGAAAGCTCGAAAAGAGCTTTGATTAAAAAAAAAAAAAGAAGACATAAAGATGGCAATGAGAAAAACTTAATTTCACTTTGGCAAATCTCAAAAGAGCTCTTGTGAACAAAAAAAAAAAGATTTTTATACTGTCAGAAAATCAGTGTTGGTGTAAATGCCAGTTTGGCCCAAAACATGTAATTGTTTCAATGCTAGTGCAAACCGTGATAGTACTAGCTTAAATTCTAGTGTGAACTAAAATAGTAATATACTTGTTTAATGCTAGTTTAGTTCTGTTTTAAATACCAGTGTGGACTTAAAAGGACTGAGTGATGTTAGTATGAACCGTAACAGGACTGACTTAAATTCTAGTGTGAACTAAAATAGTACATACTGGTTTAAATGCTTGTATGACCCAGAATAGTACCAGTTTAAATAGAAGGTTGAGTTCTGGGAAAGGTGAAAATCAATTTCTGAGCTTTCTCATTCCTTTTATGTCAGTTTGGAAGAACGTCATAGTAGAAATATCCCCTGAAAAGGATTGCTCATCAGACGCCCTCATATTCGAAATATGATAAGAAATGGCTGAAATGTTTGGGCTGAACATTCATGCCACATGCATATGTAGTCCCATGTACCCATTTCTGTGTGCAGTGCATGTGCTTTCCAGTGAGATTGGGTCAATTCCTTCTAATTTTGATGATTCCAAAACCTCACAGTATACACAAATTCTTCTGTAGACATGATCACCCTTTACCAGTTGCTTTGGGACAGTTTCTTTCACAATGTAATCACATGACCAGAACTCAACTTCATCTTGAAGACTTCATTTGAACGTGCCTCATGTTATATTTCCTTTGCTCAGAGATCAGTGTCAGGTGAGAGCTCCAAATTAAGCTGTCCAATCCATTTATTCATCTGGTTGTCTGATAAAAAGCCTTTGCATTTATGGATGCTTATTCCATTGTAGTTATATGATGAGTTATGGTAAAGAGAGTCCTCTCCCTAAAGCTACATTAGATATTTGGTGTATTTTGATGGACTTGGAGCATATCAGCTCTGTCAGTCACTATCAACTCTGTCAGTCCCTTTCAACATGCTAACTCAATCAAATCTAGTCAATTTTTTATCTAATTTTGACATTACTGTGTCAAATGCTGTGTGAACATAATGATTTATTCATTGATCTATTGCCTAAATTCGTCAGCCTTATGCCAAAAGGCCCTTAAGGCCATAGACTTTATACAGTGATAAGGCCCTTTTGGCATAAGGCTGACGAATTGTAAACTAAAGTTTTGTCGAGCTCCGGATACTGCCCTTTTGACTCTCAACAGACTCGTATCCTTTTACAAAGAGTCAACACCCTTCAGTCTCTGTAATATTTGTAATACACTGTAATACTTCTGCCATTACAAAAAAAGCATCCCTAATTAAACAGTTATTACGAGGACTCCCTGGGGTTTACGAGAAAGCAACCACCACCAGAACTATTCAAACATTAAATCATCATCCCCACCTCTCCCCTATTCTACCTGTCTCCCAAATGAGATTAAAAAATCCCTTCCATCTTTGCCTAATCAACCACTACATGCACAAAAAAGCACAGAGATTGTCCTCATTTCCATTGTACGATAGTGAGATGAGTTTTTAGAACCCTGCTGTCCTTTATTTTGATGAGCCAGAATTTCTTCAAACTGCCCGGACGACAATGCCAGATTTTTCACTTCACTTTGTCTTTTTACCGTCGCCGCCAAGTACTGGCAAATGAGTTGTTGCGACTCCTATTGCCGCGTAGCCAGGCGCAAACCTGAGACAAAACTGATGTGATGAAATTGCACTTGGCTTTACAAAAGCGATGAAGGGGCCATTGTTCTACGTCATCTTTTCTGTGATCTGAATTCTGAACTAAGGAAACCACTGCCTGTCAGCTTGGAGTTTTAATCTTTCCCTTGGAAGAGTGGTGGAAAAAAACCTGAAGAGAAAATTAGCTCCAGAACAGTGGAGATTTGATGGATAAAAAGAACTGCCATGGCAGCCAGCATTTCGGCGGCGAGTGGGGGCAGCACGGATGGCGTGTGGTTTTGCCACTTAGTGCAAATTACCTGGTATATTATGCATGAAGTCTTTACAATGTTGTAATTACCTCTTTTGCACCTTGTCATTCAAGTCTGGTATATGCAGTGGGTAGAAAATGATTAAGAGCAGATCTATATGAAACATATATAGCGAGAAGGAAATCAGGAAATAGCGTTCAAATTATAATTATGTGCGTTGTCCATGACTGCTTTCCAACTCTATCAGGAGCTCTTTAGTCAAGCAAATGGGGAAATCATTGGGTGGATCTAAATATTTGCTCTATTTAGTAGCTATTTTGTAGTAATAATGTTTGACCCCTGTCATCTGTGCCATCATTTTATTACCTGTACATGCATAGTTTGTTAACATGGTACAACCAAGGAGGTACTAGGCAATCTTGCCTTGTACCTCATTGGTACAACCGATTGGTACAAGAACAATATAGTAGAATTATATATAGTAAGTGAAGAAGCTTAATGGGAGGAATTTCAATTTGTAAACAAATTTTTAGGCATACTCCCAGTGTTCAAGATTGTATGCTCGATCTGTAATGAAAATCAAAAGTCAGAAAAAATTGGAACCAGCAGTATTCAAATCTGTCATCTACTGCTTGCCCGGCAGTGACTTAACCATCAGGCCATTCTGGTTCACGGCCAAGTCACGATGAACTGGAATCAAATAGAATTATATATGAAAATTATTACAGAGGCATAGCTTTCAAATAAAATGTGTATTTCATGCTTTAATTTATGGTGTTTCACCCTTTCCTTTCTGCCCTCTCTCTCCCTTTGTCTCTCTCTGTCTCTCTCTCTCTCTTCTGCCTCACTGTCTGTCTGTCTCACTGTCTGTCATTCTCTTTCCCAGTCTCTCTTCTGATTTCATGCTCTTCTTTCCTTTCATTCTTTGTATTTAGTGTCACTTCTTTCTTCTTCTATTTCACATCCTCTCTTTTCTTAATATTCTTTTGCCATTTTCTCTTTTGCCTCTTATTTTCTCTCAATTGATTATGTTCACATCCCTCTATTCTATCTTTTCTCTCTTTAACTCTAAAAGTTCATCTATCTTTCAGTTTGTTGGTATCATCTGTTCTTTCTGAGGGTTGGTTTTTTTTTTCATTTTCTTCCTGTCTTTGAAAAGTTCCTTTGTCAGACATTTGGAGGCCTCTATAAGCTCACTGTGCTGAATTTTTTTTCCTCTTTAAATTAGGAAATACTTAAACCTAATTGCACCAAAACAAAATGGACTTCAGAGTTTATTAATGTTGAGTACCTAAGTCCTAATCATTAACATTGCATGGGCCTCTTCGAAAGCTCTTTCAGAACGAAAGCCTCAAATTAATCAGTGATGGAAAATCTTGTATTCAGATAGGTTTCCATGTTTTGGACATATGCATGAGTGATTTCATCCCATTTTAAAGGTTTATGTTAGAGAAAGAAGGTGATCAGAGTGCTTAATGAAGCATAGGATTCGGAAAGGGGGTTCATTATGCACCCCTCATGGAGCATTAAAGGAGCTCAAATGGTATCATAGGGGGTAAAGTAGAGATATCCTGCTTAGATTAAAAGGGGAGAAGTAATACACTCCATGCATGGCTTAATGAACTTGGTGGATCAAAGTTTCTTAAGGGATGTTACCAGTGATTTCTTTTGAGAATTGGTGATTAATTGATTAATCAGTGCATCTTCCTTTTCGGATAAGACCAACCAATAAGCAGGTGATTATAGAAGATTTGTATTGAACAGGTAGTTCATTATGTTTGATCAGTGGAATGATCATGTGATGAAGAACAAAGAGCTTTAGCAACGTATGATAATGAGCATTTGAGTGAAATTTTTTTATTCTTTGAGGCAATTTCCAGATACCTGCTTCCAGATACTTGTTTACTTCTTGCCAACTCGCTCTGATATTAGGTAATTGAATGGGTAAAAGTAGAATCATGAATTTTCAGATATATTTAGTGAACTTCATTGTTAATGTTTTGTTTATATTTTTGTGGCAGTGGGGGAGGGGGGGGGGGGGTTCTTTCAAGAGTGGTTACCATGGATTTTAAAAAAGGTATCATGCAACCCGGATGCAATCTTAAAGTAATGATTTACGGTCCCTATCATTAAAAAAGAAGGTATCCTGAGCAGGATATGGGCATAAAATGTAATTGCTCTTAGGTTTTGAAGAAGAAAAAAATTAACATGTGGCATTAATTAAAAAAAAAAATCATTTTAAAGATATACCTGTACAAATATTAAAATCTTGGTACTTTTACCTAAGTTATGAAAATGGTTTGAAAAACAAAAGAGAGTCACTGGGAATCATTGTTTGGGGGTTTCTCTCTTCGAGTTTAATACAGAAAATTTAATGAAGGGGGAAGGGACAGTGGCAGGATTAATAGTATGAGTGAGTGAGATATAGAAAGATGATCAGGATATGGATATTTGACCTACCTTGACCTATGCCTGTCACTCCAACTCGGGGTTGAGTGGTGGCATCCGCTTCATGATGTCCTGCCAATCTTGGCGGTCTCTGGCAAGATGACTGGCTTCGACCAAGGAGCACAGGTTTTTCCTCCTACAGCCTGCTTTCACACAGTCTGACCACCTCTTGGGTGGTCTTCCTCTTGGTCTCTTTCCATAGATTCTTCCCTCTAGTGCTAGTTTAGGGAGACGTGTTGTTGGCATACGTGTGATGTGTCCAAAGTATCTCAATCTTTTTTGTGAGATTCTATTGATGACTGTTTGTGTCATGCCGAGTTGATTTCTTATTGTGGTATTCCTTATTCTGTCCATTCGTGTAACTCCCAATAATTTTTGAAGACATGCCATTTCGAAGGTCATGATGCGGTTTTCATCTTCCTTTCTGAGCGTCCATGTCTCAGCCCCATAGAGTAGTATTGAGAGAATTAATACTCTGTATAGTTCGGTCTTTGTTGATAACTTTATAGTTGTTGAGTTCCATATGGTGTGAAGTTCCTGGACTCCCCCCATAGCCTTTCCTATCCTGTTTTTGATTTCCTGAGTATTGGATCCATCTTGGCTGATCATTCCCCCAGGTAGGTGAAGTTTTTATTTATGATATTTTTTTTTATTTATGATATTGATATAGCCTCAGTATCTGCCAGGTTCAGACGATCATGGTGCTCTGCTACATATCGTTAAGAAAAAGAAAGGGAAAAAAGGGACAGGGTGTGTAAGTGAGTGTGTGTGTGTGCGTTTGTTTAGCATTATGTCCGAGGACATTTTCGGACAGAGAACAAAAAAAATAAATCATGACATCCTCGGAAGCCTGACAATAGTCCTCGAACGTCGAACAATGAATTTGTGCTTTATTCCGTCGACTGTCCGAGGACGAGTAACAATAGAGGAACAATAGTTGTCCTCGGAAGTAAAGCCATGTAAACGTGTGTGTGTGTGTGTGCATTGGTGCTCACCGGCAACCGCGGGCACTTTTATGAAAACACATCTTCAAACCGAGGACACACACGAGACCGAGGACCGTCCTCGTTTTGATTTACAGTTTGTTGGCTTTATTTTTAGCTTCTAACTACGCTGTTGAACTTTCGAGCATAAATGAGCAGAGTCCACGTTTGGGTGGTCATGAACTTTTTCGTGGGTATAATTTTTATGCCTCCGCCCACCGTAGGTGGTGCCGGAGGCATTATGTTTTCGGTCCGTACGTCCGTCCGTCCCCTTTTCTTTCTCGTGATGACTTCAAAACAGTTTTTTTGATCAGTTTGTAACTTGGCCCATGTATGCATATGGGAGGGACGATGAACTGATTAGATTTTGGGGTCTCAAGGTCAAAGATCACAGAGGTCATTATTTACATAAAAATGGTTCGTTCGCGCAATAACTTCAGAACTGTTTGACGGATCATTTTCTTACTTGGCCCATGTATGCATATGTGACGGACGATGAACTGATTAGATTTTAGGGTCTCAAGGTCAAAGTTCAAAGGTCATAGAGGTCATTATATACATAAAAATGGTTGTGATGTATGGAGTCTATTTTAGAAATTTCAAGGGGACAGTGGTCTATTTGCTATAAAATATCTACTTCCTTGGTGTATTTGATGATTGTACGTCATCAATGGTAAGTTTTTTATTTGTACGGGATGAAAATGAAATGAAATCAATTTTCTGTCTCCTGTGCTTTTTAAGTGAAAAGATTTAATTTTGTTGGACCAATCCTGTTTAGAGTGTACATGTATGCCATACATTTCCAATCTGGTGATGGCGGAGGCATAAATTTTTTTTTTTTTTTTTTTTTTTTTGCTTACGCACTCTATCCAACAGACGGGCACGCCCGGAAAGCATGTTACAATTGAACGGGATTTCATTTTAATCTTCCGGGCTTATTCTCTTCAAAAACAATTGAAAAATAACTGTGAATAATTAATTATGAATAAGTCCACGGTTGGGTAATGTTGACACACAGTCCTCGTTTTCCGGTGAAAACACGTATGGGTGTGTGTGTGTGTGAGAGCTACACACAACAACAGAGAGAGGGGGAGGGGGGGGGGGGGGGGGGGGGGAGAGTGTGTTTTTTAACTCCATACTGGTACCCGCATCAACTTTCTTTAATGAAGACGCCCCTCAAGATGAGGGTATCTTTTTGAGGTTCATGGTGGGGATTAGGAGGATAATCTCCGGAACAAGAGAGGGAAGTTAGGAAGGATCAAGGGGTATAATACCATTCAGATTAGACACTCATTACATGAAAAATAGATTCTGTTGGCTTAAGCCATTGTAGCTTCATGCTTAAGCTGAGGATGTTTTTAAACATACAGTTAACTTTATCTCATAAATCTCATTTATCTTCTCTCTGTCCCTCTGTCTCTGTCTCTGTCTCTCTCTCCCTTTATTTTTTTTCTCTCTCTCAATTTCTTTTTTTTTTCTCTTTCTCCCCTCTTTCCTTCTCTCTCCACTTTTTCTGTCTCTCTCTTCCTCTCCATTCCATCCCCTCTCTTTCATTCCTTTTCTGTTTCTCTTCTCTTTTTCCTCTTCCTTTCTTTCCTCTCCTATCTCTCCTATTTTTACTTTCTATCCTTTCTAGGATATACTTTCTTTCTTGTATTCTTAACATGGTATAACAGAAATAGTGTTATGAGCACCTTCATGGAAAAAATTCAATTAAAAAAAAATTGCCTTTTTTTAATAAAATTTATTAATTAATGTGTGATTTTTAAGTTACAAGAAAACATTAAATAGACAATCAGCCCGGTACTAGCATCTTTTGGCAAGACATTAATCCACATTTGCCACTTTTCACCCAGGTGTTAAATGGGTACCTGGCAGGATTTATTCCTTGAAATGCACTGTGCGCTGATTACGGCCGCCAGAGCTATAGCCAGGTTCATAATGCATGAATATCCAAACCCTTTGTAAGCGCATAGGGAGATTATATCGTAACCTGACATTCGCTATACAAAAACAGTTTATTATTATCATTATTATTAAAATGAAATAGGGAAATCACATTTTAGTTCATTGATGGTTTAATATAGCTCTCATGATGGGATATATTTTTCATCATTAACCTTGGATAAACACAGGTAAAATGAATGCAGCTTTTTTATTTTGAGAAGCACAAGAAATTTAACAGTCATCATGTATTTTTTATTACCTCAAAGCATATAGCAGAAAACACATTAAATCTAGTTTTAGGACCAACTTTGTTTCAGGAATGAGGTTGATTTTCAGGAAAACTGTAACAAATTCGAATACTGCTTGTGGCTCCTTGCTCTCTCTCACATCCATTCATGTAATACATTTGACAAGACAAGAAAATATGAAGATTGTACAAAGGATAGGAGCAAAACTCAAGCTTGAAGTTAACCAAATTTTGTTTACCTTTGGAGATGTTGGAGATGAGATTTGATGAAAACGGAAGAAAGAGAGATTGAACAGAGGGAGGAAAGAGAGCATATCACATTCAAGATATTTCAAAACTTCAAAAGAGTAAGAAAACACCATTCTGGGTTGTACAATGCAATTAGCCGTGCTCGCCTGTTGCCCCGCTCTACATTTGGCTGATTTAAATAAACATGTGGGAGAGGGAAAAATCATGAAATTGGCCGAAAATGTGTATGATTTTGAGGCAAATAGCCAAGGTCCCATGGGAGACTAAACACTGCACGGTCCAGTAATCAGGGCCGACTTTTATATTAAAAAATCAGAGGTTATTATTGGATTGGAAATGACGAGAAATGGAAGGGGGGTTGGGAAAAGAGGGGGAGGGAGACAGACAGACTGACAGACAGGGGTAGAGAGAAGATTGAAAGTGTAAGAAATAGGCAGAGAGAGGGGAAGAGAGCAGAAGAGAGAGAGAGAGAGAAGGGGGATAGAGGGGTAGAGAATCGAAGAGAAATAGAAGACAGAGGTAGAGAGAGAGAGAGATGAGAAAGAGAGGGAAGAGAGTTTGAGAGATGGAGAATGATAGATAGGGGAGGAGGGGGATAGATGAGGAAGAAGTGGGAGATATTGGAGACAGAGGGATGATGAGTAGGAGAGAGAGAGAAAGAGAGAGAGAGAGAAGGAAAAAAGGAGAGAGCAAGAAAGAAATAGGAAATACGGGAAATAAATGAAATTAAGAGAAAAGAGATAAAGAGAGATTCATGTACATGTAGCAGGGGGTTGTGAATAACTTGTGCATATGTTGTTGAATAATGATATCTTTGAATGATATATATTTTAAAAAGTTATTCTATAAGTTACCAATTACTGAATATTAAGTCTTTGATTCCACCATAAGATTACGGAAGTGCCCCCTTTAACAAGGTCTATGAGTGTCTTCTGAGAAAAATGATGTACCAGCACCTGTTTCACCCAACCCCTTAAATCCAGCAGTAGCTTCTTAGACCAGACAGTATCATTTCCATTCTCAGAATAATCATTGTTTTGAAGCTAGAAGGACATTAACTCATATACTTCAACACATAATTAATACCATTCTGGCTCTTAACAGACGAATTCATTAAAAAAAAATTTTTTTTTACTAAGGGTGAGATTGGGGTCAAAAGCAAGTTTGTATTTAAGTCAAAGTACCTGTAAATGCCTGACAAATGCAAACCAACAGTTCCTTTGTTACCCCTCCCTTAAAATTAAAGTTGAGTTCTGGGATAGGTACTAGTAAATATACTAGTAATATGTAAGCTTTCTCATTCCTTATATGTTTGTTTGGAAGAACATCAAAATAGAAGTGCCCCCTGAAACCTTCAAATGCCCTCATATTCAAAATATGACGAAAAATAGCTGAAATGTTTGGGCCGAACATTCATGTCAGTGCCCTATACCCATTCTTGTGTGCAGTGCATGTGCTTTTCAGCGAGATTGGGTCAATTTCTTATCATTTTGATGATTCCAAAACCTCAAAATATAAACCAATCCTTATGTAGACATGATCAACCTTTCCCAATTGCTTTGAGACAGTTCCTTTCACAATGTCATTGCATGACCAGAACTCAACTTTATCTTCAAACCCTTCCATTTTCAAGAATTAAGCAATATAGCCTATTATTACAACAACCTTAAAGTTTATATGTAAACTCTATTTCACATTGAGATTTATTCATGATATTTAAAGCTTCAGTTTGTGTTATCAACATGTATATATTTTCTGATTTATCTCTGAGACTTTAACAAATCTTTTTCTTTGTGAGCTCAGGTGCAGGTAGTGCGAATCCTGCAAAGTCATCTTTCAGATTTTTAAATGTTGAAAGTTGTTCGCTAATAGCAATGACTGTTGGTGTGAAAATGAACAGTTTTCATTCTTTCAAAGTAGAGAAACAAGCGGAGAGAGAAAAAAATTCAAATATTAAAAATGTTTGAAACATTAACTATGACTATTTTCAGCTAGTATTCTAGCAGTTGTGGATTTATTTATCAGGCCAATTATCATGCCATGATTGGGCCATAATGAAAATATATTATTCAGCAAAAATCGAGCTAAATAAAACATTCATGTCCACTCAAATTGAATTATGATATTTTTGCCACTTTCAGAATGTAATCACTCAATCAGTCATAAACCATACCTATAATAACAATTTAAAATCAATTAAAGTCCACTTTATAGATTTTTACTGAAGAATAAATCCTCTCACTTTCCTAGAAATATTTTCAACCGAACCTCTCCAATTTTCATATTTTATGGTGGTTAGTATGCCAGGACCATCAATCTGGCATTGGTATTTTGACCAAAATGCCAACTGCGGGATGAATGATTCATTGCTTTTTAATTATTGAACACCCCTCCATGAAATAAACACGATTTTTTTTTAATAATTCAAGAGGGGCAGAGAAAGGAAGGTTGAGAGATCAATAATTAAAATGTCCTCTGATTTAGTTGCAAATCTTCGCTCTACGTTTCATGTTAGGTGACAAAAGCTGACAACTAGTGTGATATCTTTTTTTCACCCATTCATTTTATCGAAGACCAAGCCCAGAATACAGTATTCAAACCCATGGGGAATGGCATGCTATATGATAATGAAATAGTCTCCTATAGGTTTAGAACTTAGAATAGGTAAAAATTGGTAACTTTGTGTTAAGAAATTCAGGTCTATTTTTCTTTGTAGAATAGCAGATTGAGAAGTGGGATAGATAGAAAGGTAAAATATAGAAATATAAAAAGAGTATGATGTCACCTCCTGGCACCAATCAGATTATACACTTTTACTGAAATCATGAAATTACACAATTCCCAATGCTTTCTGGAAGAGAAAGTAGAATAATCTGTATGAATCACCACCATTACTCATCTTTTCGCATTGGTTTTCATGTGATTTTGATTTCTTTGTCACATTTTCCCACACATAAATTAAAAGGCACAGACTGCTATCGGTGCCCATATTTTCTAAATGACATTTTAGCCATAGGGCCTCTTTGCATAGAGAAAAATCATCTTTCTGTTAAATACTAATCTAACATGAAAGATCAAGATGTGTCTTTTTTTTCCCCCATCCTGAAAAAGCTTCCAAATTGCAATACTTCATTATCAACCGGAATCATACGCCAATCTTCTCCTGGTGATGAATAACATCAGAGAGAAATCTTGGAATCAGAGATGTAGCATTATCAAAGCATGCAAAGCGTTTAGATGGAAAGCAAGTGGTTTCCCGTGGGAGCAAACCAGGCTAAGCTAATTTCTGTAATTGCGGACAGATTGACAGGGTGATTTTTGTAATAACAAACACTAGTCACACCCGTTAGGCAAAGCCGTCATCGTATCCCTCACGCAGGGGATCGAGGAGCAGGACAAATTGCACAAGGACCTCAAATAATTCACTGATTTGCAATGCGAGATGACCCCCCCCCCCCTTTCATCTTTCTCTCTCCTTTTCTTCTCTTATCCTCTTCTACTTCATGGGGGGATGGATGTTGAAGCTTGATCGGCCGAGGTTGCCGTGCCAACAAGTGATACTGTGGGGAGCGGATTGTTCAGGTACCGTGCAGCGCTCCGCGTCGGGAAGCGTGCTCGCGACAATATCTCAGGCAACGGTGCATGCAAGTGAAACGCTGCCATGCGGCAGGAGATGTGATCCGCGGGACAGGAACGATCTGTCAAAGTCCTGTCTGCACTGTAAAGGTTTACTTACCACTCCCCATACTCTCATTACAGGGAATTCATGCCATGGTGGTGGGACCAGGGTGCACAAGATTGGGGGCATGAAGGTAGAAAGGAATGGTAAAAGGTGGGTGAATGGTGAGTTTAGGGTGCTCACGATGGGGTGAGGAAGCTGAAAGGGGGTAAACAATGGTTGAGGAGGGGTCAGTGATGGTCTTCAAGATGGTACGTAGTAGGCGTAGGCTATACAGGAAGGGGGCGGGGTGGTAAAGGAATAGTCGGTGGTGGTCATTAGGATCGTACTCTTTAGAATATTGGGTGTAGGATGGTGAAAGCTGGTCTTTCGGATGGGTGGTGTTAGGTGTAGGGTGCTCAGGATGAGGCAAGAAGGTGGGAAGGGGGTAAAGTAGGAGTCACTGGTGGTCTTTAGGATGGTGAGTGGTGGATGTAGGGTGCTCAGAAGGGGACAAGATGGTGAAAAGGGGGTAAACGGGTTGAAGAGGGGTCAGTGGTGGTCTTTGGGAATGTACTTTTTAGAATGGTGTAGGCTGTTCTCTGGGATGTCAGGTTGTGTTTATAGGGTGCACAGGATGGGGGTGGGGAGAAGGGAAGGGGGTAAACTGAGGTTGAGATGGGGGTCATTGTTTTTCTGGCTTATTTTTTTAGTTTTTAAATGTAATACATCATTTAAAACATAATTTTGAAATGATGTACAGGCAACAAAAGTGGTCTTTAAATGATTTTTTTTTAGAGATTTGATGCAAGACTTTGTAATATGTAGTTGTGAACATACATTATATGAATTCCTTGAGGATGTAACTATCTGCCATTATCAAAGCTTTATGACTATCTTTAAGACACCAGCAAAACAAATGTAGTGTAAACTAGGCAAAGGGCAAGAAGCATGGCTTAAACAAGAGCGCTTCCTACCAATTCCCAAAGGAGTAATTCACATGAAGAAAGCACATCATGTTATCTCTTCAGTGACACAATAGACATGGTGTGTGTATATATATATATAGTGTGTGTGTGTATATATATATATATATATATATATATATATATTTACTTACTTATATTACTACTTATATTACTACAAAGTTTTGTTCGGTAGGGAGAACTCATTTTCGTATAATATAACGTGGAAAATCTGTATATGTATAAATCTTGGGTATCTAACATCCTAAGTTGGACTTAAGGCGATGTCTTTTTTTCTTGATTATATCAATAGTTTGGGGATTTACTAAGAATACCTGATCGCACAAAAAAGGTAGTTATTATACGATTCTTTTTGCCATAAATGCAAATTGAATCAAATTAATTCTCAACATATACTAACATTTTGAACCATTAGTTCTTGGTAAAGTCCTTTTTGTGATGAATATATACAATAAAATTTTTTTTTTTTTAATCGCCTTTTAGTAGAATCTAGGTATATATATACATATATATCTAGGTATGTACCTATTTGCGGATTAGGGGGAATAATAGTGTGTAAAAAATCAACCATAGGGAGAAAGTGGTCTTAGGGGCCAAATTTTCCTTCTCCTTAACGTTTTGATGGCTTGATTCAGTACTTTCTTGGGGTCTTGCCAACTTTTTAGGCATATTGACAACAGAGGGGAGGCGACTGCTTCTTCCATACCTAGTCTTATAGTCCATTAGAAGTCATTTTTTCTTTTTTTTTCTTTTTAAATATTGGGATGTTATATGTGCAGTGCGTAAAAAATGAACGTTAGGGAGAAATGGTGTTATGTTTTCCTGGGGTTAAAAATTGTTTTTAGAGGAAAAATCTATTGTTAAGCTTTCAAATGTTAACCATATGTCATCATCTTTTGTGAATACCTCACAGTTAATCAATTTAACAGTTACCCTACAAATTAGTTCCTTCCTTCTTAATTTTCAAGCGAATAATGAAATTGTCCCTATGGTAGATTTTTTTAGCATTTCCCCCTATGGTTGAATCTAGGTATATATATATATATTTTACTAAAGGGTACATTAGGTAGACACACAACAATGCGGTTTATTTCGTCATAATAGCGCCCCCTACATTAGGTAGACAGTTGGTACATTAGGTCGACAGTTGACAAAATAAACCGCATTGTTGTGTGTCGACCTAATGTACCCGTTAGTAAAATATATGTATATATATATATATATATATATATATATATACACATGACTTAACAATCATATTGCACACATCATCTCTCACACAATCAGGATTAGACAGGGTTTTACCTGGGAAACACAGCCATGCAGAGGGGCATGCTCCCAAATGCCATCTAAACACACCCCAATCCTGTTGCCTGGAGTGATTCAAATAAGCACAGGACTTACAAATAATGTTGTAAGTCATGTCGTTATCACTCACATAATAGAGAATTACATTTAACAGTGTTATACCCTTGGAAAATACAACAGGCATGGAGTACATTTAATCCCAGTGCCGTCTAAACACACCCCATGCACCCCTTCTGTTCCCTCCCCTGGGGGAGATTGACACACGGAAGGCGTATCAAACCCATCCTCACTCGGTTGTGGCCGATCAATCTGACAAGAGCACCCGGGAGACCCGTCCGACCAGGATTGCAAATCAAAACGCGACGATCCCCCGACGCGGCCGCCACACGCCTCTGTGACTTCTCGTCTCCTCCTCTTCAGTTGCCACTGCTGCTGCTCTCCTTGTCTCATCACCGCGCCATGATGCGACCATAAAAAGGGAATGAATGATGAATGGCCTTAAAGACATCCCTGAACCTGACTTATACTATATCTGTTTAATTCCTCTACTTGTGCAATGTTATGAGTTTAATGATAAAAACTGTGTGTTCACCATGATCTTCTTAATGATATCATTTACTGATACCTGGTAAACATTATGTTGCTATGTTAGTCAAGACTCATACAAGTCCTGTTATTTTGTTTCTGATTTGTATCTTGATGTAACTTCAAAAGCAATCTTAATGGTTTTAGGACACGTGCTCCAGCGCCAATTCCTCTGCAGTGAATATCCTGCCAGGACAAAATGCTGTATACCTAACCCTAACCCTTACCCTATATCTTTAATGAAGTAAAGCGCCAAGCAGTTGTCATTTCTCTTTAAATTACATTTCTAAGCCTGGATACCTTATGTTGCTATGTAGACAATCCTCAGACAAGTCAGAGTAATCAAGATAATGAATAAACCCTTTAAAATTTGATACAGATGATTGTAAGGAGTGGTTAATTTTTCAGATATTTTGAATGAACAATGATATTTCACCTGTTACAGATCATGACATGCTACCATGTGCGGCGATATCTTGTCACATTTTTTTTTTTTTTTTTTTGGGGGGGGGGGGGGGAGGCGCTGCTCATGCAAACTACACAATTTGATTGTTGCTACATAGTGACTGCCTTGTTCGTATAAAGGTTGCCTGTCGAAACAATAGCAAATGTGTGGTCTAATCATTTGTACCTGTCACTTCTTTCGTTGCCAGGGCCTCTATTGCATTTGTATTGCCAAATTTTAGCAAGTGTTGATATTTATGGTTCTGACATACAATGAAATTCTCATCACAAGGTTTATAAGCTATAACATCAAAGAACACATCTTGTAAATTGAGGCACTAACCATGCTATCTTGAATAATTATCAATGACTGACACAAGCTAAAAGTATAAATTCAACACTTCATGGGCTCCAAGGCTGTCAAAAGGATGAAAATGTTGCTTTGATTTCACCTTGGCTGCGAGCTGCATCCAAGCCATCAGCCTTTAATACTAGCTTCCTCATTCAACTGCAACCAACGATTGCCAATTTGCCAACTCTTTTGAGACCTATTTAGTCCACTTTCTCATCTCCGTGCCCTCCCAAGCATAGAATATATCCACAATGGCACGATGCTACGAGACATGTGTAATACCCTGCTAATACCTGTTAAATTACATCTTTCTTCGCTCATGTGTTGGAGAAAAGATTGCTTCCGTATCTCAAGCGTTGATGTCCTTACAGATTTTTATCCATTTTGTTTTCATTTTCTGATATTACATTCCTAGAAAAGATGTTGCATTTAACCTGCATCTTGCAGTCTGGGGTTTAGGAGTGATGCGCGATTAAAGTAATTCAACTTGTAATTACCGTAAAAGATATATTGTCAGGGTCTGCTGTTATGATTTCTGATAATGTCTTGAATTCTAAGAGACATTGTCCTCCAAATGTCAGCAGAAATATTAGTAGTAACATAAAATTGGTATACCTACACTCTAAAAACTAAAGTGTTTAATGGACATTTAAAAGGGTTTGAGGTTTTAGTAGTGACAACATTTTCATTCTCATACTGCTGTATCCAACACTTACGAAGGTTATATCTAGAAGTTAAATCTACCACGCTAATATAACGCTTTACTTTTAGAATGTGGTGTTATGTATATATGCAAATATGGATATAAACTTTACGTACACATGTATTTATTGTTGCTTGTTCTCAGTCTTTTACTATGTTAATGGAAAGTGGATTTGAATCTAGACCTTTTTTTCTTTGACATCTCTCACTAGATTGGCTGAAAAGCAGATAAGCATCAGAGAATCCTTGGAGTCTGATCATAGTGTAGCCTTCCTGACATCCATGTTCAACCAGCTAGGCCTTGAAGTCGATGTCATTCAAGGAAGCGTCAAGAACTTCAAGCAAGGAGTTCCCAGTTGAGTAGGAAAGAGTCTTCAATTTTTACCCTTAGTTTGGTCTTTTTGAGGTCTTCATGCAAACTGATTAGGGATGACATTATACATCCATGTTCAACCAGCTAAGGCCTCACAGCTGATGTCGTCCACAGAATTGTCAGGAACTTCAAGCAAGGAGTTCCAAGTTGAATCAGAGACTGTTCTCAAGATGTACCCTTAGCAGAGCCTCTTTGAGTCCCATATTCAGACTAATGAGTGAAGAAACTGAGGACACTTGGGTTCGACCAACTTGGACTCAGACTCGATGTTGTCTGTAGATTCATCAAGAACTTTAATTAGAGAGTTCCATGTTGATTAAAAGAATCTTCAAGGTCTACTAGAAATATTGTAGATCCTTTGTGAGGTCCATATTAAGTCCGATGATGGAGTTCATGTTTTCCAAGGAACTATCTGGAATTTCAAGCAAGGAGTTCAAAGTTAACAGAGTCACGAAGGTTCCCCAGAAACGCAAGAGATCCTCTCTAAGTTCCATATTCAGTTTAGTGATTATCCTAAGGTCTGAGGTCTAAGTTACTTTTACGCTGGCACCGTCCTGGAAATTGTTCTGGATTTAACTTATCGTGAATGAAATAAATTGAATATTGAATATATATATATATATGTCAATATGGCTCGATGAACCCGGACGCAACCGGCGTCTGGGTTGCGTCCAGGTTCATCGAGTATAATATCGTTGATTTCAAGTAATTTGTTATATACCTGCGTGATAACCTGATGAGTGCAGATCGAAAAGCTTTGTTATCATGTCTCTTTTTCGTGCCATATTGAAATTTTGTAGTACCAAGAAATTATTTGTATATAATATGTAGAAATTAAATTTCACAACATCGTATAGAATACACACACTAGGAGCATGTTTTTAACTTCACAAGCGCTTTCAATTTAATTTCTTCAGGTGAAGTGAGCCTTTGATAGTTTTACATGTGGAGGTGTCGTGGTATAGTGGTTCATTCACTTGACTCTCAAGACAAGACATTAATCCACATTTGCCACTCTTCACCCAGGTGTTAAATGGGTACCTGGCAGGATTTATTCCTTGAAATGCAGTGTGCGCTGATTATGGCTGCCGGAGCTAAAGCCAGGGTAATAATATCCAAAACCCTTTGGAAGCGCATAGGGACGTTATATCATAATGTGATATGCGCTATACAAGAACAGTGGTATTATTATTATTATTACAATTTAGGAAATACAGTAATATTCAAATGAGGACAAGGTTTGTTAAATTGTCCTATACATACAACGTAATGTTGTGAACTTTATTTTCTACATATCTGTAACGCTGCATTTTGTCAGAACTTTTTCTCTGCATGTGAACATTTTGTGATATATATATATATTTTTTCTTCTTCTTCTTCTCTTTTCTTTGGGGGGTGGGGGTATATTCTTACAACAAATTACCAGGTATTACAGATGGCATTGTAAGAATAATTTCCATATTCCATATCATACTGCAAGATTTGCAACATTTTCATATTGAAAATAAAGAATTTCATTTGTGTCTGTGGAGTCAATTTTATGATGGCAATGCTTATTTTCCATCAAATGTTATAGTTGATGAACCAAATACAGAACTGCAATAGGAACAGATTCAAATTGTGCAGTGACATGTTCTCTTCCTAATGTCTGTATAACATATTTCATTGATTTTGTGCATAGTCCCAAAATGATAAATAGTGCTTTTAAGGCTACATAAATATGGAGTTGGTGTAAATTATCACAAATCAAGTCATGAATGTTACGTCAATGAAGACATCTTTTCATGTTCCAATCATCCAGAGTAATTTGATTAGTTTTGGATTTTGTTCCCCCCCAGAGAAGTCAAAACTAGTGAGTAAATATTTACACAGCTGATTGGAAAATTTATTAAGAATCACACTGTTGCAAAAATATTATGCTTTTCATTTACAGAGGAGGTTGAATTCCGGCAAGGGTGAAAAATAAACAATGTCACATGTAGAGGATTGTTCTTGAAATGCTCTACTATTCCAAATGTAACTAATACTAGTATAAAACTGTGGACTGAATTTTGATGCCACCCTTTTTGTAGTCCCATATACCCATATCTGTGTGTGATTTTCAGCAAGATAATCTATTATCATTTTGGTGATTCCAAAACCTCACTATACACAGTTATCCATGTGTACGATATGTACTTTAACAGTTTCAGTCGCATGACCAGAACATAGCTTCATTTTCCGAGAAATCCATATGATTGATCTGTATTTGCCTTAAAGACTAAAAGGAATTCATCTTCAACCTGTGGATACACAAGTATCCTTGACTCTATGATGTAGCTTAATCATATCTTGAATTATTATTTTTGTAGTTCCTCCTCGTCCTACCTGCAGAGAGAATAAAAATTGCTTTTATCATTATTTCTTTTAATGGACAAACATCATACTAGAAGTGAAACCTCCAAATTAACTTCAAGAATAGGGGAAGACAGTAATAAAAGCAGCATGAAAGGATCCACAAGTGTGAAGAAAAATAATAACTGAGCTTATTAGATGCGATAAAAGCAGTAAAATACCAATCAAGAAATACAAAATGTTTTATTCATCAATTTTCTTGAAGATTGTCTAAATCTTTGTCGTGGCTTCCATTACTTGTCATAATAAAACTTATTATCGCTGCACAAGCAATCCCCTGAAAAATTTCCCTGTGTATAGATTTTTGTCCCTATAAAATCTGCTAATGTCTGTTTTTCAATTAAGACAGCGTCATAAATTTTCCCAATTGCTTCCACCTTTGCAAGGAATACTTTGACTATTGTGGTGGCAAAGTGCTTTTGTTGCCTTTTATGGGAGCAAACAGTGCTTTTTGACATTTAATAGTAGGCGTGAAAACGATCTTGTTGTGTAAATTGTAAATGTGGGGAGTGATTTTCAGAAGGCGTGATGATGAAGTGATGAGATACAAAACTGAAACAAAAGGGCCTTCGTATAGCTTGAAGCAAGTGTAGACTTGATGACTTTTGAAAGACAAATTCAGGACTTTGAGTAAAATAACACAAGTTGAAATCATTCTTGAAGATTCATACCCAGCTTCTTTATGCATTTCCATTAAAACAACATTGTAACCCCAAAGAAAATCTGAAAGAATAAAATGAAAGAGCCCTTTCAATGAAATTGGACCGTTGCTATTGATGGCTTTTTCAATTCTGACAAAATTCAAGTTCAGGAGTCATGTGTTTTGTGTTTGCAACCCAAAGGTAACATAAGATTTGGTTTCATAAGCAATGGCATTGAAACCATGTCACGAATCACATGTTAGCTAGAAAATTATTCTGATTTCAAACAAAGGATTATGGTATAGGTGTCTGCTTCTTACATCAGTGCTATATTTTGTTGTTAGCCTGAAATATTTATTAATATATTCCAGAATGAGAATTTCATAGAATTTGAACAATGGACATTAAGACCAATGTGTACCTTGATGATATCATTGACTTCTGCTTTTTCTTTTTTTTCCTGAAATACTAGAGTGCATGGTGGGTTCCCTTTGGACTGTAAAAATGCTGCACATTCAAAATGTTTACCTTTCATATTTTCTGGCTCACGGTTACTTGATAGTGCATATCATTGTTAATCTGCAAACATCACAGCTTTCTCCTCTTCTTTTTGGACTGTAAATTTGCACACACACACATACACACACATTCACGCACGCACGCACACACACGCACACTCGCGTTTACATGGCTTTACTTCCGAGGACAACTATTGTTCCTCTATTGTTACTCGTCCTCGGACAGTCGACGGAATAAGGCATAAATTCATTGTTCGACGTTCGAGGACTATTGTCCGCCTTCCGAGGACCATTGTTGTCATGATTTTTTTTTTGTTCTTTGTCCGAAAATGTCCTCGGACATAATGCTAAACAAACGCACACCCCCACACCCTCACACACACACCCTCACATGCACCCCCACCCATACACGCACACACGCACCCACACACACACACACACACACTCACATGAATCCTTTCACTTGCCTTCTCTCTGTCCATGTTTGTTTTGATATCACCATTTTGTCTCTTGCATGTCAAGAATTAATTTGAAATGAAGGATTTTTTTGTCTGTTTAGAGCCAGAAGGGCATTAACTCCTATAGAGTACCGAAGTGTGACGTCATCAAATTTTGATTTTTGTATTGCAGTATTTTTATGACCATATTTAGGTAGAGCATGATGGAAAACGTTCACACATCAAATTTCACATGAATCAGTTCATGGTGGCCCAAGGTATGGCTATATGAATATCTAATTAGCCCCATTGAAGTCAGTGTAAATTTGCCTGGTTCTTAACAGTTTAGAACCAGGCCAATTTAACACTGACTTCAATGGGGCTAAGGAGGTATTCATGCGGCAATATCTCGGGGCCCAATGAGCCATAAAATTTGGGATCTGGATGTTTTTCACCATGTTCCTTTGAGATATGTCAAAATGTCAAAATGAAAAAATTGCTTTTTGTGACGTCATCACTTCGGTACTCTATACTTTAACACAGAGTTAACACCCTTTGGACTCTCAACAGATTTTCTCATTCTTAACTTCTCCTTTTTTTTCTTTCACCATCGCTGTTGCTCTTTCCTTCATCTGTCTAGATCGATGGGTATCCTTGTGCTTTTCAGTCCTATGCATCTTGTACATCAAGAAATCTAATTTGAAACAATGAATATCTTGTCCATTCTGTTACCCTCTCCCTTTCTGTCATCCTTTTTAATTATCTCTACTTCAGAATCTCTCTCTCTCTCTATTTCTCAGTCCCTTGTCTTTTTGTCTCTCCTTTTCCATCTTTCAGTACAGTTTTCTTCTGCCTGCACTGCCGTGTCTTTGTGTGTCAAAACTCATTCTTAAGATCTCTCTTTCCGATGTACAGTACTTCTCTTTCTCTCTGAAGTTGTACATGTAAATTGTTTGTTTGGAACCAGAAGGGCGTTAATTCTAAACAGACAATATATATCTTTCGTTCTACGCTGCACCAAGAACCTATTTTGAATAAGTTTATTTAATTTTTTCAGTTTCTTTTCCTTTTTTTTAATAATTTCATTTGTGTACCTCAGTTCATGTCTGTCTTCTTCATCTTGCCTTTGCTGTATTCAAGGAAGAATATTTATGTTTGACTTAATTTCATATCGTCTGTTGATAGTCAGAATGGCGTCAACTTTGCGTTAGAATAAACTCCCTTCTGGCTCAAAACAGGCAATATATTCAGTAATGTTCAAATAAATAATTGACTAGGATGCATAACCATTTTCAACTATTTCTTCAGTTTTATTCAAATCACACAATTTAAATATGTAAGAGTGGGGTACAAAATCAAACATATTATGTACAAATATTTGCAATAAATTACATTCTAAAATTACAATTTTTTTCTACAGTAATTTGTCTCAATAAAAAAGAAATAATATTTTCAAACAAATGGATAATAAAAGAGAGTTCACATGCTCTCATAAGCAAGATTTAATGGGAATGATGATAAATGTTGAATGTGCTTGATTATCGTATTATTCACCTAATTTCTTAGGGTAAATTCCACTCTCCTATCCAAATCATGAATTTTAAAAGATGAGTATTGTTCAAAATAAAATGAAATTAAAGCCGTTTTAAGACATAATATAGTGAAAAATTGAAAGAATATTTTCCATTATAATATTAGGAATTGTCAACAATCAAATCAAAGTGGTTGTTTTGTCCAAACTTTATATGCATTGAAAAACACTGCAAGGATTACATCATTCAAAACAGCCTTTTTTTCTCCCTAAATTGTGACTGGACTTTGCATAATTATGATAAACACATCAAGCATATTAGAGTAAGTATGTTAGTTGCAAAGTATATGTAACACATAATATTTATAAATATTCAGTTTTGCATAAATTACATCAAATTATCAGAAATTCATGTTAATCTATAACAAAACATTACTTTCATTCAATCATTAATTTGCACAGTCGACCCATTGCAAATACCCACTCATAGTATGGCACATTCTGGTGAATATTTCTTATTTTTGGTTGATTTTGTCCAAAACAAAACAGATGGTATCTAATTTTAGCATGAATACCTGATTGTCCATATTCATTTTGCAATATTTGCTTACATGATCATGCTTATCAGTGAGGATTATCTAATATACTGTTATAAAATTGCACATTGCCAAGATTTTTCCGGCTTTTGCTGTACTTTGACTGCAGATGCCTTAAAGTGGAATGTTTTGTATGTTAGGTTTTTAAAAATGTTTTTACCGTTTTCGAAAATTTGTCATACATTACAGAAAAACACAGAACTGTATTTCTGAGAAGTGAAAGATATTCTAATAAATTTTAAAAAGTGACATTGAATACTGTGAAAAGCGATTCATAATTCCATAATAATGGATTCTACCCTTGCTTAAAAGTCCTCTTGAAACTTTGCCTTGCTTCATTTCTGATTACTGTTTATCACTCATTATTACGGAGGTTTTGTCTCTGAAACAAATCTATTTTTACCACATTCAGGGGAACGTTTCATCAAGTATTTTGTCGGTGAGTTTTACTGACAAATTTGCTGTCAGCCAATCAGAAGCAAGGATTTCAGTAGCTTATAACAGTTGTCGGTAAAAATCACTGACAAAACGCTTGATGAAACGCTCCCCTGAAGTTTAGAGCCATGATTAATTGCTCTGAAAATAATATAAATACACCGAAAGGTTAAATGGCATGTAAAATATTGCAGAAATTGAATTCAGTCATGGAATTCAGAAGATAACAATGATGGTAACTAGCAAAATAGCACTCAAGTGTGAATATGTCTTAGGTATTGCAGGTATGAATATGATGGTGATGATGATGAGCGATGATGGTGATGGTGAAAAGATTATGATGATGATGATGAGGTTGATGTGTTGATTATGATGGTGTAATGATGGAATGAAGAAGATGATCATGATGATGCTGATGATCTAAAGATAGTGATGTTGTTGATGATAGAAATCAGCAACCAAAGAAATACAATTGTACAGCAATGCTGGTGATGTTGATGATTGCTGAGAAATAATCACACTGAATCTCATAAACCTAGTAAAACAGTCAAAAAAAAAGCCATCAAACAATATTGTCATGATAGAAAAAAAACTCATCTACACAGAATTTGCGATTAATTTTCCATTGTCCAAGCAGGGAGGACAATTTCGCTTCTCTGAACTGTATTTACTGTCAGGGGGAGATATGAAACTGTTGTGTTCCGAGATAGACCTACATTATTTGTAGTCCTGGCTCAAGGCCCGTATATCATATGGGACGGTGGTCTACCGTGGTTACGTAACAGTAGTCCTTAGCTTAATTCTTACAACGCGTGCAGCATATTCAAACCATATATAAATAACAAAAGTTATTACACGACAGCATGGCCCGTTTGTGCAATCACTGCAACCGTTCGAAAGACGATATCCTCTCTGATGAACCTGTTCGAAGGAACTTCTTCTACAGACGTCGTTTCACCCGGTCATCTACCGTGCATCGGTCCAAAGTGGTATGAGAAACTGGTATGAGAAACGGGATACGCTCACAAACCTTTGCATGACGCAATTTCACATTCCCATCATTGGTACTGCAGAGTGCAACGCTGACGCCCCGTGGTGGGCTGGCACGGCGATCGGAGCCGAGGCCGGACTCATGCTGGGCGGCGTGGGCCTTCGGACGGCAATCGAGCTGTGCGCCAGCAGCATCTTTTCGCTTTCGGGGTGCTGCGTTTCAAAATGGCGGCGGAGATCAACTTTCCTCTGGAATGCCCTGCCACAGATCTTGCAGCCGAATGGTTTGTAGCCTGTATGCTTGCGACTGTGGGTGATGAGATTGGATGACTGACTGAATGCCTTGCCACAGACCAGACACTTGTGCGGCTTTTCACCTGCAGAAAATAAGAAAAGAAAGAAAAAATATTAGGATTGTGACTGTGTCAACTTGTAAAAGAGAGAATCTAGTAATATAAATGCCACCCTAAAATATAAACGCGTACTCCATTTTGCAGAGAAAAATAAATACGCTGAATATAGGCCTATCGATTCTTACTGTGAGTGTAAAAAAAAATGTTTTAACATGAAAGGCCGGTTATGTTCTGATGGTCGGAAAATTAAAAATTGTTTGGATGAGTTATGCCTTTTAGATACGTAGTGCCTGTATTAAAATAGTTTCTTGAAAATTATCAATTTCTGCACATCCCTCGTAAGGCGATGAGTAGCAAAGATAAAATAAACCCCCATATTTTGACATTCCCCGAAACTGCTTTCTTCATCCAACTGACCGGGGACGAAGCATGCAATCTGTTCATCATCCATTTCTGCCTCGAGGTAATAGACACAAAGGCAAGAAATAAACATCCAATCTATAATCATATCAACGCTCTCTGGCCATGTACGCCACGCCGATTTGTTTTAATGGTTTGCATTTTAAGTGAGCAGGCGACAAGCATCAAAAATATAAGTAGCCCGCGCTCTTTATTACGATGAAGATGTCTGGTTTTTATCGCACTCGCGGGAGCGCGCAAATTGCTGTATTGTAATCGTTGTCTAGTCCCAGCACGTGGGCGCATTCTCCTCGACGCGCGGTTTGACTTTTATTCCAAAACTGAAGATAGCAGCTAGCTCAGACGATCTGAAAGTTTTATTACCCGAGCAATGCACAACTTCAAAGTACGACGAACTGCTATTTGAGTTGGGTGTTAAAACGATGCGTAAGTAAGTGTTTCTGCTGGTTATGTAGAGACTTAATTTGGGGATATAGTGATTAGGAAGAGGCCCAGAGACAATTTGCTCAAGCTTGGGAGGACGATTTAGAGTGAGAAAAAGAGGGAGAGGGGAGGAATGAGACGGCGTGCTTGATTTGGAGTGTATTGACACCAGGAGATGGTGGTCACGCACGGGGGACTGGCGGGTGTGAAATCGCGGGCGACCGATGATGGCAGATTAAGTCATCATCCAGCGGTCGGACAGCTCATATTTAGGCGCCGGAAACCCAGCGGCTGTGATACGCGAAACCACCGAAAATAAATCTTTGCTTTTACATAGGGCACTGAAGGGAATTTAAAATTTGATGATTATTCCTCTTCTTAAAAAAGTCAGAAGCGAGAATATTGATTTGTACATCTTGCTGTTGAAGGAAACTTGACAACTTTACTGGACAAGATGAACATACCACTGAAAATCTCTTTTACCTAAATCGAGCCAAAGCGTTGGCCACTTAATGTAGATGTTGCGAATGTTTTCATTCCTCGGTTTCATTCATTTCCCCTTTTCTGAAATACACCTACATTTACATCTTGATAAATCACTAACCTATGATTATCAGTCACGTATGCTATCATTAATGTAGTTGGGCTCTTGATGTAGATGCAAATGTTTCTTCATTTTTTTAAAAATACTTGTACAACATGATAAATCACTAATCAATGATTATCAGTCCCGTGTGCTATATTATTTATGTTTAACTCATAAGGGAAATAAATGCTTGAACAAAAAGAGGACTTATTTTTGACTCCTTAGAGAGCTCTATCTGACTCAATCTTTCCGCAGATTGACGGAACAAGTCGCAAATGGTTGTGGGACTGGGAATCACATGGCATCGCTTGGGCAGGGGAATTCTGTTAAATTTTAAATACCAATTAATATTCCCGCTGATCAGCCGTGGTTAGATCGGGAGTGCGAAGGCGTGTCAGCCACCCTTCCCCGCGTCCTCACGGGGTCTATGTTGTTTGCTTGTCTTCCTGTCTCGTGGTCATCAGCTGAACGAGAGAAGATGTGAGGAGAGGTGAAGATATCGAGAGAGAGAGAGGGGGAGGGGAAGTAGAAAGGAAGAGACAGAGAAGAGGGAGAGGAAGAGAGAGTCACAGGGTATGTTGTTTGCTCGTCTCGTGACCGTCTTAAACGGAAAGATAGAGATGGAGAGAAAAGGACATAGAGAGAGGGGGAGATAGACAGGAGAAGAGAGAGGGGGAGAGAGAAAGACAGATAGAGAGAGGAGACAGCGAGAAAGGAGAGAGGAAAGAAATGAGTGAGGAGAAAACTGAGAGAAGGAAGGTAAAAAAGGGTTAGTGAGACTGAGAAGAGTGTGAGAGAGAGAGAGAGAGAGAGAGCGGGCGATAGAAAAATACGTAGGTCCAGGTATGCAGAGAGCCAGGGACATTATTTTGTAATAATTTTTGAGGTTCTAATGACGTTATGAGAAACCGGAGCCTTTTAATGACTAAAGATAGCGATTATCATCACAAGAATCTTCTAAAGATGTGAAACCAGCGGAGATAATTATTGGGAACGTACATGTATTTAACGTACATAATCATGGACTAGTCTATTCGCTTTCAGTCTGCACCAGGACATGAGTATATAGTTGTACATTTTGTTGTCCGTAAATCACTGGACCCGCGAACTTGGGGCTGCTACATTCTGAAAGACGAGTAATGAATACGGGGGGGGGGGGGGGGGGGGGTCCTCAAAACTAAGCATACCACCCCAGCCCCAGAATATCACATTTCCAGGTAAATAAAATGTGTGAATCATTCAACTCTACAAATGGCTTCGAAAGTGGGTGGGGTTCATACTGTTATTATTACCTCTCAAAATTATTTAATGTCCAATGATAAATTATCATGTATGCCGGATTTTCTGTGAAATGTATTGGGTAACATGAGAATATGTTTATTGTCGGATTTTATAGTGCCAGCATTTTGTAAAGCTATTACTGATAAGTACCCTCAAAATAATGACCTGTGGACATGGTAGAATTAAAATCATTGTTTATTGAAGAGTATTATTTAGCTTCAAGAGATTTCGAGTAAGAAATGCCAAGGAAATACGGGCGGATATGTGGCAATTGGGTTGTATTTTCGTGCGTGTAGTACTCAAAAGTGCCCTGATGATGTTAGGCTGGTACCATTTTTTGTGTCACCCTCCCTCAGCTGCATCATCTCTCCCCATCTCATAAAACATGAAGCTCGACGACACGGCTAAGCACCTCCAAATCGTTTCCAAGATTGCCCTCGACACATGCCACCGGGCACCCACCTCCCACCCAGCCGGGACTAGCCGGCCCGGGTCAGATGAAGTCATTACAGCGGCTATCACCCCCTTTTCGCAACCCCCATTTTACAAGTCAATCGTCACCCTAAAGTACATGAAACCTCATATTTATTTTCCCGCCCAACTCTGAGAAAATGTGACAAAATCCATAATCGGAAGAAGTCGACTATTCTGTTCCGCTCAATGAATCTTCATCTTGAGTCGCGCGCGAAGGTTTCACACCCTCCCGGAATTTTTTGAAGAAGAGAGTTGAGCAGACGACTCCCGCCATTTTGGAAAGGGTGGTTTATGGCGACTTTTTCGCGCGCGGGTGCCTGATTGCTATTTGCTGTAACTGCGACCCACTTAACACGGGTGAGGGGATGATAATGTCGTGTTTCAACCTGTGAGATTTACCAGTTTCCGACATGCTCGTTTTATTTCTTACTCCGAAGAAAACAAGGGACATTCAAAATGATCTTCGTACCAATCTCCCCTCCATTACTCTCATGATAAAGATGATGGTGATAAACGTCGACTAGAGCTCGTCAAGTAATTTCTCACAAATTTGTGCCATCGAATTGATCTATCTTGATGGAATTCCCGAGGGTAAATTTGCGTTCCAGTTGCTCATCTCTTTTATTTTTCACTCTTGTAAGAGTGAAATATTACTTCCGTTTAAATATGCAACAAAATTGTTGTGCCTATACTTACTCGAAATGCACAAGGAAACACCAAAAAAGTATACAAGGCAATTATTTTACACATTCGTGTATAAAACCATCCGATTTTGGGGTACATCTTCAGTTTTTGTGTACCCGCTCGTCGTTATGTAGCTTGATCCCACTTTCCTCAAATTGAGCGCACAACCAAACTATATTTTGGAAGCAGTGTGAACATCGCTGTAGGTGTCAGAATTTCAAAATTCTACCATGTATCCGATGCTCTCGGAAGTACCCCTCCCCCCTTAAAACTAAGCGTCCTTGCCACCAGTGGTCGGTCTTTGGCCGAATAACCCTCTTTATCATTTCGCCGTTAATCGACCGTGAAAATTATCCTCAAATTTTACCGCTTTGCATTATAACTCGAATGATAACGTCATAGGTTCAGGTTTTAATGGATGGAAGAAATCGAAAAGCCTGTCAAAGCTATATCCGTGATATAGCTGTTACATGACTGACATCTTGATCAGGGTTTCCATTAACAAATCGCGGTAAGCATGGTAAAGGAAGCGTATATAGAATAGTTTACATACCCGAGGATTGAGCAACAAAATTAATCATCTCGTTTTTTTTTTGTTTTTGCTTTTGCTTTTGTTTGTTGTAGTTGGTTTTTTTTTTTTTTTTTTTTTTTTGGGGGGGGGGGGGGGGTGGGTTGTATTCCATCAGTGAATCAATCTTATCATTTTGTCATACCTATTACCGGAGAGCCTGAAGTTTTCTGTTTTCATGGATACCATTCTTTCGACACTTCCCACAAATTTTGACAACTTTATGTTTATAGAGCGTAAAAAGAAAATCGATTTTAGGGTTAATGGGAAAATTTGTGACAGTGTAAAAATGTAATATCATTACTTAAACTGCCAGTGGTCAGCTGTACATCTTTGTCAAGAGGGTGTTTCTTGGTTGCTGGTATATTTTATTATTGCTGGTATAATTATGATCTAAGGCTACAAGTCCTACAAAAAGATATTATAGCGCACTAGTCTGATATTGCGTTATCCCGTATGAGATCGCATGCAGTACACTCAAATACACTCAAAAAGATATCAAATGTTTTATTCTTGTAAGCGTACTTAATGATACATTTTATTCTGCATTAACACTGCGTCTATTCATGAAACCACATCCCAAATACCAAATCTTAATTTTATTCAAATATAAATATGTAATCCTCTTAAGTGCTACATGTTTCAAACTCACAAACTTGTCAAGAATTCTCTATAAAAGAGAGCCCAAATCGTTGAGTGTTTGTGTGCAAATAGTATTTATTTTGTAATGAAAGGAAGAGGAAAATCGGATAATCGCAGGGAAACTGCTTGAAGTTTTTATTGTGTTAATCAGGGATTATTGCAAAGATTTGTGCCGAAAATGTAGGAATAAAAGATAATATCAAAGGGAGATGCCTTAGACATCCTAAGCTTGTGATTCTACATCTTTGTGTTGACTCCTTAGAAGTTTGCCAAGTAAATACTTGGGACAGATTTCGATAATTCATCCTCAAATCACAGTGGTTATCTGATTAGATTACTCTATTCCGTTTCGCTTTTTATTGCATATCAATCAGACTGACTTATAATGTTACCCCATACGGGAGCCTAATCATTTACAAGCTATGCTTTTTATTTATGCTCCCCACATTTTTTTGCCTGTCGTATAGACTCGAAACTTACTACCAATTTACCGTAAATTATACATGATTTGAGTTCTTTACCCGTTTACGTTTTGTAACCGACTCTTATGCTTATCAAATTTAAATTGTTTTTGATGTAAAAGTGGAACAAATAAATTGATGGGGATCCTTGATATAGTGCATAATCATGTTGCATAAAACGTATTTAAAAAGAAAATATATTTTTATGATTCAAGGAATCAAAAGCTTATACGGTACAAAAGCAACATGAAGAAAAATATCGCAATTGTCACTGTTTATAGATTTAACAACAGTCATATGAATTTTGCCATGTCCTTGGCAATGAGAGTTGCTCAGTGTCTGATCTTGAAATCATGGCATTTGCATTTTTCTAGAATTTTGAAGTCGACAAACAACTCGCGATATCTTTTGTCATCATTTTCTTTTCCTCCATACACTGCACAATCCTTCTGCCTGATTTCCCGCGTTTTCTTGATTACGTGCGAGGCACAGAAGTCATGTGATTTACACCTCGGAACACTACCAGTTAATCACTTTTGTAAGGTACAAACCTTTGGTGAAATTCACCAAAGCGAAATCCTGGCGCGCTGCTTGTGCGAGTGTTAATTTCACAGAATATACGCGGGACATGAACGCTATTGTGCAACTTGGTTCTTTCTCAAAAAAGAGCTGCTTGTTCTGTTTTCACAGTTTATGCGACCGTGCCTGAAACTGGCGCTCTCGACTAATCGAGCGCCAAAAATGAAGTAAGAACATCGCTGAACGGGTGTTGTTAATGCTTTCTAATTTGCCATAAATGTGAATCTTGTTTCCCCACACGCACAAAAAGGGAGACAAACCATGCATTGATTACGAGGCGTTGCTATCGTGAGGTGTTGCGATTATCATTTATTTTGTAAAGTTGTTTTCATTTTTGGCATAGGTTTCTTTGATTTGAGATGCATTGGGAAATCTGCGAGGAAATTATATCTTCTGCTTTCGTCACGAGGTTTATGCATTTTCAAGACGGAAACTAATGTTGATTTAATTGTGTATATAAGTTCAAAAGGCAAATTATATAATCTATCATTTGTCATAAATATTGAAACGTTGAAATAGTACTAATCATGATAATTGAGGCGATGTAATTGTGCTTAACTCCTACTCATTTTCAAAATTAAATCGAAAACTCGAAATAGTAAACATTCGGATCTTTTCACGCCATCACTGTATACACTATCGTGGCTTTCAATATTTATGAGACGGAAAAAACGAATATTAGGAGATCTTTGTAGAGGAATCTTTCCCGGTTAGGAATATGAAAATGCAATAAGCACTATTATTAAAAGACAATCTCGTGAAAGCATGACAGATTAGTGGAAGGTACCTAGCATTGGATGGGATAAAAGATGTCATACATCATTACAAGCACACGAGAGGAGAGACACATTTCAAGTAAAAACATAACCATTACGTCTATTTGACTACCTATATTATCATGATCACTCAATCAAATTAACTTAGGCCTCGGACAAAAGCTCACCACCCAATGTACATATACGTTGCTTTTTATCCTGTAGCCAGTTTCGCCTCCTCTCCGGCGAATAAATCTAATTCAGATATAAATTGATTTCTCGATTGATTTGTGGTGAATAATATTCACTTTTGGGGGCTATTATTCTCTCCTTTTGAAAAAAAAAAGCTTGAATGTCTTCTGCCGGTCGCTCACGCTTCTCTGTGTGGACCTATTCGACGACAATGCAGTGGTATATACAATCAATTTGCAATATGGAATTTATCGGTCTGTTCAGTTCCTATACAGTTTACACGAAGAGACTTGATTGGCAACCTGACTGACTGGGTCGCGCATCATGGATCATATCTTTACTAACCCTATACTCGTTATTCATTGATTACGATTACTTTGAAAATAGGATGTTTTGTCCACCCGTCTTTAATCTCTTATTTCTCTGGCGTGTTTTTTTTTTCTTTCGAATTGGCGAAGCATGATCGTCGATTGCCTCTTTAGATATTAGTTTTATTCTATGTCGTTATTCAGATTTGTAAAGTAATGTTATTGTGTTAGATACCTGTGGCTGAATACATGCAGTTGAGTTTGATATTGGACTGAGAGAAAGAGAGAGAGAAGGGGAGGAAGGGATTGGAAGAGGGTGAAAACAGTGAGGGAGAGAAGCAGAAAGGAAGAGTGGACGAGAGTAAAAAGAAAGAAAGAGAGAGGGGGATAGAGAAGGGAAAGGAAGGGGAGAAAGAGCGATTGAGAGAGTAACGGCGAAAATAAAAATAGAGAAGGGAAATTGAGGGGGAGAGAGGAGAGAGTAAAAATGGATGGAAAGAGAGATAGAGAAAACGGCGCTTCATTTATCAGTCCTTTTTGTCTCGCTTTTTTTTAATGCAATGAGGCAGAAATGTGCATTTACAAGGACAACCTTAACATGAAAGGAAGGTATTTCGTGTCATGAAAAGAGCTTGGCATTTCGATATTGAGACTACATGGTGAATGAGTAAATGTTATACCTTCAAGGGCTTTCGCAAGCGATACATCACAAAAATAATACCTTCAATTCCATATCCCACTGACAATTATTTTACTGAGTTTGACTCGATGAATAAACTTTCCATTGCCATATCAAAATCGGCTTATGAGATTTACTGTACTTTTCCAATCGTTTTCTAAAAAGAAAATCGGGAGATAGAAAATATTATTTGATGAAAAGGGCAAGGCAGAACTCGAGTGCTTGTATTAAATCTCAATCGCTTCTTCCTCTTCCAAAACGAGAGATAAAGGAAAATAAACCTATTACAACCAGCGAAGACGGGAGACGCTTTAACCCGTTTATTCCACGAACCATCCGCAGACATTCCCCATTTCGCGCATCCCGGAAAGAATGGGTTAAGTGGTGTTGTTATGGTGATGATACAAGCGTCATATTTCCACCTGCAGTTTTTCCCATTGTTTGGTTTACCTCGGAGAGGGAGAAATAATAATGTAATCTTGAAATGGCGTAATCTGATTGATAGCATCAGCTAATTCCCGCTGTACGTGTACTTTGTTCTATTGTATCTACTCTAGATTCGATTTTCCCCGCGTTTTTTTCCCGACCCGCTGTGCTCACTGTCTCTGGCACTTTCAGACAAGAATGAACAAGAAACTTACAAAATCTTAATAATATGATCCTCGTAAAGGATTGCTTCAAACAAAAAGTTTGTTTTCCTTTTCGATATATCACTGGTGGAGGTTATAGTGAACTCGATAGTATTAAAGTCTGTACATATGACTCTTCAAGGGCAATAATGTAAAGTGTGATATATTTTTTTCATGTCATTCTCTTGACATGTGTTTTAAATGTTACTCTTTTTTTATCAACATCGAATTTCAAAATATTGAGGTATCTCCCATCTGGCTACTTACATATACAGCATGTATTCAAATATGCTAAATACTATATGGTTGTCTTGTTTAGACAGGTGACGTAAACGATGAGGTAAATGACCTCAGTACACCCACTCCTTTTGAACATTTCACCGTCGGTTTGCACAAATTTTGTACCCTTATTACAGTTATGTTCGAATAAAATGAAAATGCATGGAGGCCTAAACTCTGCATAAAAAGAGAGATTTTGATCTATCCTTTCTGACGTTTTAGAATGCCATAGAACGTAAAGAACCCAAGTGGACAAAACAAATAACATTTACGACCGAAAAAATCACCCAGTTTAAATGTGATCAAAACCCAAGGGCGACACAACGAAGGACTTGAATCTGTGTCATCTCGATAACCGTAGCACTTGAAGAGAAATCTAACCCGAAGCGATACGCCTCTTACTTTCAATTGCCCCACTCGTAGTGTCATTATCCGCCACTTCGGAAACTCAGGAAGTGATCTCAAGTTATTAACGAGCGTAATCTTACATAGGTATAATCTACAGTATTTGGAGGGACAAGCGCACTACCGCGTTTGGGTTAGGGTACTGTCAATTACGCCAAGATTAAGGGATCAGAAAATGCATTGCCTTGTAATTATTGTCCCGTAATCGGACTACAACATTGAAAAAAGGAGAAACCAGTCAGTCGGTAGTGTCAAAGTACTGATTAAGGAGCAAGTCCAAATTCCGATTTAAGGCACTAGAAAATAATCAGCTTACAGGTCCTTTGTTGTTGAGGCGGACAACTGTAAGCATGGATAAAAGTGCTAAAGTACTGATTGAAAAACATGTTGGTTGGCTTCGGTCACAAAGTTTTGGCAACAATGTCTTTTGTTATGTGGGAAGAATCCCATATGCTCCTTCAGAAACCCACCATTTTGTTTTCGGTCCTATACATATTAGTTATCCGATTATATGTAAGTCAAGCAAAAGAGGAACCCATGTTGTATGGAATTAAGGCTTCATGTTTTCAAAGATTAGGTAACGGGTTTAGGACACAAAGTATTCCCAACGTGAATTTGCTGCTGAACAAGCGCATTTTTTTCGAGGGGGGGGGGGGGGGGGGTTAATGCAACTTTATGAAACATGGAGCTTATTTATTAATTGCACGGTTTCACTTTGTAAAATGAGAAGATACCCCAAAACCTTCCCCTAGGTAAATTATGCCTAATTTTCACTATAAAAACAGGTAACGAAGGACTTTCATAAACATGAATTCCACTTCATCAGGACAATTTTGTTACGCAATGCCTACACGTGATGTGAACTGAAAAAAACATTACTGAAATAGTAAATTAAAAAAAAAACTCGTAAACCTATTGGAAAAATGTAGAATATGTCTATTTTTCATAAAGGGCTTGGTACTATTCATAAAGCATAAAGTGACGAATTGGAACAGGTCACCGCCATTTTGGAATGCCGTATCGATTTCTTCGTAGAGAGGTTCAGAGAGATTTGGCTAGCGATTAACGGTATTCAACATTGGGGCTGTTACGCCACAAAATGACACGGGTGAAAGGATTTCTCGAAGGATTTGCTTCGACACAGGGATCAAATCGATTAGGTGATAGAAACGGAAAGAGTCGGTTTGGGGTGTTTGAGAGATCTGTGATATTGGCAAACGGATTAAGAGCAGATCGTTGTCTCATCCTTTGTGAATATCCATGGATGAGATGCTAAGCTTGATGTTCACACCGTCTTTAGAAGTTGGGAGTAGGGAATATGAATTTTTAAAAAAGTTGGGAGTTGGGATAATGATGGAAAATGAGTGTTACCAGTGGAGGCAGAAGGCAAAATAAAATGATTTTAGCTATTTTGACGTCCTTGAATGTTTTGTGTATTGTGATGTGTGTGGTACTTATCCACACACCCACACATAAAATAGGACCAAAATAATCCGAATGTTAACAGAACCATCTTTTAAAGTCTTCTCTATCAACATCAATCAGTTGTTTATGGGAATCGACAGTGTGTCGAGAGTTCACAGTAAACCAAACTTCCTATCACAAGGAATCATAAAATAATCGGTGCGAAAGCCAACCTGCGCTTGCATTACACAATGAAAGAAAAACGATAAAAAAAATCACCTCCCCGTTTTGGCGCCATATAATGCATCGATCGCTGCTCGGTTCAAATCGCTACGGAATCGATAACGGGACCCCTCCTTGAAGAGGGCTTTTGAGACAAAGTCTGGGAGCAACAGATTAAGATTTAGATTATTTACAAATCTGCTTAGCCCTTTCATTTTCTCTTTATTTCCCCCTCTCCTTTGCCTTCGTTCGGCCTGCCCGATCGGATCGATGGATTCTTTTGGAGGGAATATCGATCAGATGACCGGGCTGCAAATTGTGTTTGCTTCAAGAAAGATTGATTTTGAGCGATCGAAACAGATTTACCTTCGTAAATCCTTTCTAGATCTTCTCTTTACTGAGGAATGTAGGAGGTAATCTTTAAAAAGCAATCCCCGAAGTATCTTGTTTACCATCTCCGTACATTGTTCCAGTCGAAAAGAAATAAAAAAGAATGATTGAAAAACAGAGCAACTATGAAATGTTCACCTTCTCCTTTCTGCCTTCAAGCATGAAGTGTTTTTATGAGATGGTGAAGAACTTTTTTTTCATGACTATTTTGTTATGAGAATGTATATTCTCGAAGAAAACACGTTTGTCATGTAATGATATCATAGCACAAAGTATAATAAATTTTGCACCTGTGTGGTTATAATGCGACGTAACAGGCATAATTTTGGAATCATGAGTAGATGTAAACATGTTCACGATGTTTGAAAATTACTAAGGATAAACTGACGCAAATGTTAAAGGAATGCACAACGTGCGACTCCAAAAGGTCATGCTAATACATGCCCTACGCAGAAAACTCTGCAAAAAGCACAACTAGTTTGTCAACATCTTTACTAATCCTGAGGCATTAATGCGTTTTCTAAGTAACTGCTATCCATCACTATGCAAGCTCAAAAGCAATAACAAGTTGACAATACGATTATTTACCTGTATGGATATAGGTGTGTTTCTTCATATCCGACTTCTGATGGAATCTCTTGCCACAGTATTGGCATGGGTACGGCCTCGTGTCGGAGTGGATCAGCATATGGGTCGAAAGCGTCGACGACCTCTTGAACGTCTTCCCGCACTGCTTGCACTCGAACGACCTCTCCTGCGAGTGGACGGCGCGGTGCTGACTGAGACTGACTGCGTGACCGAACGTCTTGTGGCAAATGTCACAGGCGAATGGACGTTTACCGCTGTGGGAACGTCGGACGTGCACTTCTAGTCCGTGTGGTGTACTAAAAACTTTTCCACAGTCGAGACAGTTGAAGGTGCCGTGCGGACCGACGCCGATCGGTGGCGAATCTAGGAGCTTTGAGTCGCTGACCTCGTCGACCTCGGGTGACAACCGCTGCTGCAGGTGGTGGTGATGGTGCTCGGGGATCCGGACGTTGCTCGGCGTCAGCGGTATCCCGCCGCCTGGGAGACGTGGTGGCTCTACGTGAACGATGCCGTCTCGCGTCAACGTCTTTTCGTGTGATGACGCGCGTGGGGATGGTGCACCATCGTGTACGGTGAGCGGTAAGCGGCAAAATTCGGGATTGCAAGACCCACTTTGGCATTGTACCAGCGGAGGTCTTCTGGTGACAAAGTGCCGATAATGTCCTTCTCGAGTTGGGCAAATCGTGCTCGGTAGACATCGGTATAACTTAACCGACCGTCCTTGAGCAGTTCACTCATCTCTCGGCTGATGAAACCTGCAGAGGAAATAATAAAAAAAATAAAACCATTGATAACATTTCAAAATACTTAAATAAAACTGGCTGCATGAATTCAAAGGAATTCTCAGGACAATTGTTTATCACCCTCAACAGTTTCAAAATTACATAGAAATGGGCTCCACATCCAGTGCTGAAGTACTCTAAATTTTTAGTCGTCCGTTTGTATTTCTTTTTTTCCCTTCAAATATTCATATACCATATCTACCACGATCTGCGAAATACGTGAATGATCTGTTTTGCGAATTCATGAATAAATACATTAACTCTTGTAAATCACTTTTTTTAGTGGTGTGTGAAAAAATATTCACATACTTGATCTCCGGTTGTATACACCTCAGTCTTCTAGACATATTTTTTTTTTTTAGGGAAATCACAAAAATCGATGAGGGTGAGATGTGCAACAAGAAAAACAGATTTGTTTATCAAGGTGGTATTGAGATAGAAGACAACAACTTCGCATTAAGGTCATCTCTTTCTTTACATAAGATGACCTCAATCAAAATGGTTGAGAAAACCTTGAATCAAACCCCTCTAATGTGGACATTATCGATCGGTTTACAAGTTAAACTGCACAAACAGATTTGGGGACAGTACAATGGTGAAGAGTACACGGAAAAGTCTTAAAATTTTATTTCTGATTTCAGAATACACCTGTTGATTTCAATCATTAATGATATCATCGAAATGTTTCAATCTTCAGATCGAACCTGATGTAAAATCGAACTGAACTAACGGTACCAAAAGAAATACCATGGCAAATCATTAACGAGACCTCTGTATTGCCTTGATTTTGCATGATTGCTACTACAAACAATGCAGATAAATGAATTTGATATTTCCACCAGACTTTAGGGTTTGGCAATCTCCATATAGCTGTTGTTATCAACATATCACTCTATAAATCTGTTTTATCTGCAGCAGTAATTCGCGTATTTTGAAACACCTGTGCCTTTTCGCATGGTAGGCGCACTTGTTTGGTATCGTAATGCATACATTAGCTTACAATTTGCGTTTTGTTTGCTTTCTGTATCGAGTGACTTGACGTGAAAACTGGGAGTTCCGAAAAATTCAACTAGCTCCTTTGTGTAAATTATCAAAAAGCACGAAAACCATCGTCAGTGAAATTTGTCACTATTGGTAGTAAAGTATCTCCTAGATTTTTATCGAAATTTTACATAATCTTAAGGAGAAAATGAGAAAAGAATGAACGTATGCAATATGCCACTAGTTTTCAGACGTTACCATACGCATGGATGCTTTTCACTGCGCTCTTTTAATTTAATTGAAATAATCTATTTGGTATTTTGTTGGGATACCCTGTACTGAAATCACAATTCCTACGATAGAATGATTACAGTAGAATTGATTTCCTGCATGTAACTTTGTAGAGCCTGGAATCAGTTTTCATTGCTGCCGAAATCCAATACATATGTTTAACTACAGAGGCACAGATTGCACATGTGATGCAAATATTGGGCTATTGGTGCATCAAAGGGTGTGGAAGAACACTTTATACCGATGGGGAGGGACCATCAATGCACAAAATAAATACGTCCATCAGAATTGTTAATTGGGGTATCATTAGCATAGGACTGCAGTGTATATTGATAAGAGATATGTAGCAGATCACTTTTGCGTTATTGAAGAAGAAAGCTAGTGCGGAAAGGGATGTGAGACAAGTTTTCATCCCCATCCCTCTAGAATCGTCTGCAAATCGTCTGCATATGCCACCGTGAAACACCTGTGAGAAAGTTTGAGCAGCTTGGATTTCATGTTATACAAAGGCAGGGAAATCAATGTACAAAAACATGTATTCATTTTGAAATTGCAATACATAATTGTACTTCTGCAAGAGCAGAAATAAAACCAGGTTTGGATGTGTACACTTCCCCATCAACAGATTTGCTGTTCTAGAATCCTATAGTAAAATTACGAAATCTGGTGAGGGATATTTCCAGGGCATTCCACTTAAGAAGTGCTTTTCTTGGGATCCAGATCTTATTTTGTTTCTAACGTGAAAAATTAGTCATCATGGTAATCATTGTAATACTAGTAATAGTGACATCAAAACTGGAGAGAAATTTCCGTAATTATGGTTGTAAATCACTTGTGGATTTTGACCATTAACCGTCTTCGTTCCAACAGTCTTCTGTCCTTCAATTAATATATGTTGTCAAATCAGGCGTCCACTTTGCTTCCATCGCTTCAAAAATTAATCTGGTTAAAACATATTACCTGTAATTTAGGAGGGCGAACAATGGGGCAATAGATTGATATTGCAGCATATATGATGGGGACGATAAAAGGAATGGCGCGATTTATGAGTCGTGGAGCGCTGATTTTTCATGCATTTTTATTATTACAACCGTTTCGAGGCGTGACGTTCGTGTACATTAGAGCTCCGTTAACACTGCTGAACAGTGTTATTCGTTGCTCATGCTTAGCCCCCCTCCTTTTTTATAGTTACATTGAGATTTTCACCCACTTTTGTACCAGCAAGGATTCTGTGATAACTCCTTGGTACCAGGCGTTCCGATCCTCATGTTGTAAAAGTGAGATGTGTCACCCCTTAAAGAGCGCAAAAAGTTGTCTATGGTAACGTCGTCTTTTTAATGTCTGCACGGCTTGGTTTAAAAAAAGGAATTAGGATGATTATACTAATGAGAATTTGTCTCTTCCTCTTTGTCATGGTTTTATTACTCTGTATGAATCGTATTCTTGCACTCTTTACAAAGAAGATATCAGAGACGTGTTGGCAATCAATGTACAGATTGAAAGAATATTTGATTACCCCCATTTCCCGCGTAAAATATCGATGCATCCTTCTGTCTTCAACATTGAAATTCGATGTAAGGATCGTATCGCAGTCTATATCATTTACATTTTAAATATTTCTTTTTAAATACAGTAATGATTAGAAATGTTTAAATCTCGATTCATTTGATCTATGTAGTCCTACACATTTATGTTGACCTGATAGGAATTGATAACCGAATAACTGCCTTGTTTGTCTAGGTACATTCCACGGATAATACCAAATGGGGAGAAAAACGTATATATTATCAGACTTGATTAATGTTGGGCCTACTGATAAAATACTTAGTCTCGTGTATATATGCACCTGTAATTTTCAGCGGATGTACTTTTTACTGGTAAACACAAGCCACGTACAATACGTGACAAACAGCAAGGACCCACTTTTAGAAATTTCTCCCGATGGGAAAAATTCCTTCCAGACCTTAAGATTACCTTTAAATGAGAAAAAAGACACCCTGCAAAATTTGATCATGAAAATGGATTCATCTGATTAACATTTTCTCCTTTTTATCTGTTCTAAAAAGTCTAGCGTGTCTCGAGTCATCTGGCAAGCTTCTCTCGAAACAGGATAATCAGTGGAGTTGTTTTTATTGAGCTCCATGAAGGAATATCGATGTTTAAATGATGAGGACAGTAAGAAAATGGTAAGACTCGTTCTCGAGAGGAATCGTGACTACAGCAGATTTCATTTGTTTTGTCAAGAATGCGGGGAGTGATTTTAGGAGTGTTTTTGTGCCGATATTCCACGTTATACGAGGCCATCAAAAATCGTCTTTTCGTCGTGAATAATGAAGAGGATACACCGTCTGCACTCTTCTCTCTCTCTCTCTCTCTCCATCAAATGAGCTGCAGTTTGGCACTTTTCAGCTCTTTTGGGGGGTATTTTGCTTTCATCGATAACCAGAATCCCTTAATCGATCTAAAGCTTTTCTCATTTTTACCCATAACGCATGCGTAGGCGTTAATCAATACTAAATTATGATATACAATTATCCACACTATAAGATTGTCGACATGATTTTGCATTAATATTATTCTTTCTTCAGAACGTTGGAAAATGATAATCAACTCGCAGAGAAGGATGCTTAGTAATACATAACGATCTTACCATGTAAAAATTATTAACATCGGTTTATATCAATAAATGATTACTTTTATGACCGGATAGGTGAACATTGCTCCATCATTATGTATCAGAACATCATCTTTAATCCCTGAATTACAGAATAACATTGAAACTGGACAAAGTGTGCACTCCTACCTTACGTCACAAAATGTTCCCTAAAACCAAAATCCCTCTGGCAAATTTGTCAATCGATATATTTTTTTTGATGCAAAAAGATTCCCCTTCCGCTAGTACCAGTGAATTTGACCCCACATTATTAGAAATATGCTTCGTTCGTTTTATTGGGCCACCTTGTATAGGCATTTTCCAACTCTACGGCTAATACAGCAGACCCTTTGTGATCAGATTCTTCCCGCTGACAATTATGATAAAAACAGTTACAAAACAAAATAAAACCTACAAAAAACGCCAATCCTTCGCGTTCACACGTCTGCTTTTGACGCGAACCTACTTATGTCACAGAGGCAGTATTACGGGTGCCCCTTTGTGCTCCGATTTCATCGTCGTATTCATTCTCGGCATGGCCACCAAGGATACAAAAACACTACTCAACATCATCATCGGACACATTACAGTCAATAAGTAAAACGATACATCTCTACGGACCAAGATTTCTCCGGTTTTTTTTTCTCCCTCTTCTCTTCTCTTCTCCTCCCTTATAATCCTCCCGATTCCGTTTCCTTCCATGCATGATGAAGCCATCTTCTTTATTACCCTCGCACCTTCACACTTTCGACGATTACGTGCCCCGAGTGCTAACGATATTTGCCGATGATTGCCGAGAATTCCCCAGGCGACCAGGGCTGTCATTATACACTGATTCATTTAATTAGGAGTCTGCCACTGGATTCTCTTGATTTAGATGTAAATGAAGTGATTGACTTTAAGTTTTTCACGAGCTAAAGGAGGTAGATTTCCCCCCGCTTTTCCTTTTTACAACACAGTCACCTTTGAATCAAAAGATGGGCTAATATTTCAAGAAATTTAGCACGCTTCTTGTAGTCAACGAAATTTTCAGTTCCATCATAAACAAAGCGATTTTCCAATGTGACCTACCGTTAACTCTTGTTATAATATTCACTTCCCAGAAAGGATTGAGCAAATGAATAATTGCCTCATTAACTTCAAATATACTGGTACGTTGTTGTTAATTTGTATTTTCGATTTCGGTTCGCCAATACCCCGCAAAATGAATGACTAGCGATTGAAGTAATGATACAATGATAAATTTTTACATAAACATTTGGCTGGATGGTCTATTCATCATAAACGAATATCAATCGCCGATCCGATCATCATTATCGTCATCATTGTCATCACACTGAATCTTTAGAGCGCGGGAAAATGTGACATCGACACACCAACGTACACACCTCCACCCACCCATATGCTCTTACGCCTCCACCTTGGCTATGAATAATAGATAACACTGCAACCTCCTGGCCGTATATTCTAACCTCTCTTGATATCGGGGGAGCCAAATGGGAGATGGAAAAATCAAGGAAATGGAAACCAAAGAATAACGAATCAATTAATATTGTTTCTCCGTGTCCTCGCGCCATTACGAGAGGAGAAAAGGAGCGGACGAGCCGAGGAAGAAGAGAGAGTCTGACAGCTTGGAGACAAGTCAATCTAACCCTCTTCGTACCAGCCGTGTCCACTGGCTTGGAACGGCCGGGCCTGTCAAAGTAATTGCGCTGCGGCCAACTCACAATTTTTCACGCGCGTTCATCTTTTCCCCTCTCATCCTTTTCCCTTTTCTCACTTTTTTTTAAAGATAAATTTTCTTTGCCTTAAAGGGTTGATTCGCTCCATCCCCAAATGGCCAAACTCTAAATAAATGGCAGAGATTTTTATAACTAGAATAGTGTGATGTAGAATTCAGTGGGCCGAAAATAAAATAATAATGCATGTATACAGTCATTTAGGAATTTAGAACGGGCATTGGGCCAACCATGCCAACACTCACATTTTCTTTTCTTTCTTTTTCCTTTTTTGTGTGAGGGGATGGGGTGGGAGGGGTGTTTTTTTGATAGAAAGGAGTAACATGACTAATTCACTGTAGATTTTTTAAAGGAATTAGTAAGAGGAGAAGAATATAACTTTTCCAAGTACACGAATCAAAATGTGAATCATGCAGATCCGCCATTATACTTGAATTGCTATCTGCATACTTATTATGTCATCCGTTGGACACATACGATATCACATACCGGCTTGTTTGCACAGTTCGCAAGTATCAGAACAAATTATATTCATATGGCCATTATGTGTTGAGTTAACCTTTGTTTTATAAATGGGGTCACAAAAGCTTGCTTTCTGTTCGCTTGTCTTTCTTCATTTCATAAACTACATCACCCGTTTAAGCAATGCTTGTGTTTTTTGATCGTCTTAAGAGTCGATTAAGACAAAAGCAATTAGGAGTGCATCTTTAAGTCATTTGACCTATCCCGAAATGAGGAGCAGGAGAAAATTATTCCACCTCTTCGTTTTCCCTCGATTTAATCTGAAAACCGCGCGATGTTGGTTGGGATGGGATTTATTCAGTGTCTCCCGACCCGTCACAGCTTCTGATATTTCAGAACTAATCAGTGTGGTAACGAATTGGAATGAAAAGGGATGAAAAGGGCTGTTTCTTGCATTTTAAACTCAATGTTCCTTTTTCCGTTGAGCCAACCCTCGCCTTGAGGCCTTGGTGGGGCGCGAAAGCGTGGCGGAATTTGAAATCAAAGTGACTCCCCTTGTGGCGGAAGAGAGAAGGGGGTGAGGGGGGGGGGGGGGGGGAGAAAAGGGTGGCTGGGGCTGAGGCAGAGAGGAGCGGGTAGGGAGAAGTAGATATTGTAGAAATGCAAGACTGAAATGATGAGAGCAATCTTTATTTGACAAGCATCATCAAATAAGGTTTGATTTCGCGGTTACCAGAGCGCAAAGGGCCCTGCTCTCGCGTTACATTTCTGGTTATTACATGATTAATGTCTCTCTGAAAAGGTCGTGTACGCAGGATGTTCACCCCATGCCATTCTTTACTACATTGTCAACTGCGTTTAAAAGAAAATGTTCACGTTCATTATGTAATTATGTTGGCAATTAAACAACGTAAATGTAGTAACGTTTTCATGGCCTTTGAAGAAAATGAAATCATTTTGAGGATCGACCGATGAGGGGGAGATATTAGCAAGAGAAAGAAAAGAGTGTGAAAGGGAGAGAGGATTGGGGGGGGGGGGGGTGAATGTGAGATGATTTAATTTAAACCATGTAAGAGCAAAACGGTAAGAGACAGGAATTAAATTGAATTATTTCTAGTGTAGCGGAAGCTCACCATTTGATGGTGGTGATGGGATATCATAGCTTGAAATCTCTCCCTGGAACCTATAGCTGGCTGCCTTGGCTGGGCTGACATCCCCAATGGTCAACGGAACCATCTCCGGCCTCAGCCTCGGACTGGCCGTACTGCTGTGCAGCTTCGGGACGGTCAACGTCAGGGGCATCGTGGAAGAAGAAGGGACGTCGGCGGACGACGGTCGACCAGGGAGTGGACTACCGGCCGTGCTGGCCGGGACGGGGATGCCTGGATGACGACGGGCGTTGGTGAGGTCTGCGAGGCGTTGCTCGATGCTTAGGGTCGGACTATGCTGCTTTGTAGGGACGGCTGCCGTGGACGAGTCAGTGAACGGGAAGGGCCGCGATGACGCCTGAGGTGGCGGAACGAGGAGGTACCGATGATGGGGGTCCATGTCGGCATTGGTTGGCAATCTCAGATCCAACGCATCTGGATAGAAATTGATTAAAAATCATGATTTATAAACAAAAGTTTCAAGACAAATATTAAAGAATAAAAATATGAGAAACACTATTGCAAATAATTCCGAAAAAATCACCTATGGAAATTTCAGTAGCCTTGTCCATCTAAAGTCTTTGCGATCGTGTTGACAGTTCATTCACTTTTAAGCGTGGAATACCAAATATAGGTGAATTATCATGATTTAGGTTGAACTGGGTTGACATATTGTTTCATTCCATATAATCATGCATGTAGGCCGTTAAATGATGCCATCGTGATTGATTCCATACAAATTCATGTTTCTTTACTTTCACTTTACTTTCATGTTAATAATGGATTCATATTGGTTTCGCCGCAAGCAGAATTTTCTTGAATATATATTCAGGTTTGACTGATCGTGAAGAAACATGTTTATGCTCCACTTTTCAGTCCAGAGTTCGTTTGATATATGAGATATAGTCTCTAACATGACACTGCAGTACCAGGAGATTAAAAAACCCTCTTTATTATGACTTTGAAGAAGAACTTTTTCACCGTCTATAATTGTGAAAATTCCTCTGAACCTAAATGACAAATCATGCCCGGTATCCAAATCCGTTCGATAGGTCCCAGGTGTTTTAAATATGATTGAGCATTCGAGGAAGATTTTCAATCTCAAATTCCCCCACGTCCACCCGTGAATGCCTCTGTCTACACGTCCCAGAGGTGCAACATCTCTTCGCTGGCCTTTTTTCTTGTGATACCCAACAAAATTTGACAGGTATGGGACTGTATACGAATGATGGCCGGTCGTGGAGCGCACGGCGCGGGCGGGCTAGCTCCTTGATAATTGATTAAACCAATTAATCTCGCTCGAAACCTCGCAATTATGATATTCAATCAACAGACAAGAATATATCACGGCGATAATAGGGTCATTTAAATTTCGACTCCAGGCCACAAGCCATTTTGGATGCAACCGAGAAAGATGGGGAATGATTGTTTTTATCTTCTCTTTATTTATTTATCGTGGTTAGGATTTAGTTCCGGGCAATTCTGCGACGAGCACGTCCCGTCCTACATACTGGTGATGCATCTTATGTCCCTTAGCGGACATACTTTATACTTTTTAAAGTCTTTATTTTTTCATGTGTTTTCCTTTTCTATACTCTTTTATTACAATATCTAATGTTTTGTTTGCCCCCCCCCCCTTTGTTGTTTGTATTTTCACACGGACAATTTGAATTTAAACATTTTAATGAATGTCTTATTTTTAAAGTAAAGTAGAACAACGAAAGATGTGATCTCGTTGTACGTAAAGACGGGGAAAGAGAGCGATTGTGTCAACACAACAGCAGGAGGGGGGGGGGGGGGGGGCAAAATGAGTGGCAAGTACTATAACATAGAAATATTGAATTATTATCTGACTAAATCATTGTAATCAATGGCGCCTGGAAACATTTTTTCAGAAACACTTCGTCAGTATAATGGAAGAAAATCCGATTTTGCTGGGTTTGGAAGATTCAAAAAATATTGAATATAGGCCTAGTTCTTTTTGTTGATTTTTTTTTTGTCTCACAAATACATATTCTACATTGTATATTGTCATGTATTCCATACAGAATTGAATAAATGGAAGTAAAATAGACAAATGTAAATTAAAAAGCCTTACAATATGTGAAAAGGGAAGATGACAAAATATGATCTTTTGACTTCAATCTTAAGGCCTTGCACGAAACCGTATTTGCTAATGACTTTGATTCCATCATGCTTGAATGTACCCAGCGTACACACATTATTCATGAGCGGAAGAGAGGTTTACTAACAGGGCAGTCAGAGATCATTTAGTTGAGGAGTGATTTTTCACCTTCAGATAGGCGGAAAGAAAGCTTACAATCGGAGGCCGGGGAAGAGAGAGAGAGATAGAGAGTGGTATACGCATGGAGTAAAAATGGCAGAGTGGATGGCATGTAGAGAAAGAGAGAAAGAAAAGGTCTGAGAAAGAGAGAGAGAGAGTGAGTCAGGGAGAAAAAAAAGAAAAGAAAAAGCGGGAGGGGGGGGGGGGTTAAGCAAGAGGATGAACATTTAAGAGAATAAGAGAGGAAAGGACAAGAGTGATGTGTAAACAGTAACAGGCAGAGAAAGTTGAAAAGAGAATGAGAGAAAGATGAATAAATTGATGGACTAAAGGGCGTGGGTGTAGACAGGCAGAGAAAGCATGATTGGAGGAACGACCAGAGGTCACGTGGTAAGGGTTTTTCTTTAGAATCAGGTGTCCACAAACACGCCTTGATGAACATCAAAGAGTGCAGAGAGGGAGATGGGGGTGGGGTGGGGATGGATTACATAGGAGAAAATAGATGATTAACATCCCATTTTGATGGATGATGATTCCAAACATTGTCATACGGTATTACCATGGACTGATTGAGTAAAGCACTTATACCAGATTGCCGAGACTGGTTTCCACAAGCTCCATACCTCTTTCTCTTCTTGCATGTCAAAACTATCAGACTGGGGAGCGTTTCATCAAGCGTTTTGTCAGTAATTTTTACCGACAACTGTTATAAGCTACTGAAATCCTTGCATCTGATTGGCTGAGAGCAAATTTGTCAGTAAAAAGCACTTGATGAAACGCTCCCTGATCTCATTATCCCCCTTATTTTTTCCAGGGGCGCCGATTCGTGGAGGGGGATGTTCCTCGACATAATTTTGAACTTTGTATCCTTTACAGAGCCAATTTTCTCCGATTAATATCCTGGAGAACAATCCACGCCTCTTTCTCTTTTTACACTATAAGAGCTATATAGCAAAAATCTCACCAATTTCTCCTCCCTCCTTAATGTCTGGTGAAACTTGAATTAAAGATTAATTTTTGAGGGTAAACATGTACAGACAACCATGAGAATACGATGTCTATATACCTCTGAAACGTTCCTGTACTTTGATGAAAATTGAGGTAATGTTTGAAAAGCTAAGAGCTAGGGATGTTTTTCTCAAATCAAATCAAAGATGTCAGATCGATGGAATGTCTCTATTGTCTAATGATGTAACCTCAAATGGACCTTTCCTACATTCCAAGACTCTTAGACACGTACCTGAACAACAAATTCAAGGGAGGTGGCCTATGAGAATCAATCAGTGCAGAACTTCGAAAACCACAATAATTACAGCCACAGAAGACCAGAAAGGTGAATAAGACATAATTGACGAAGAACTAATATTCGATGGTTCTTAACATTGGTACGTGTTTTCATCACTTTGTTATCTACTCCGTTTATCCTCTCACTTTGTTGTCGATTGTTTGTGCCATTTTATTCAAAGAGCTTTCCGGATTAAGCGGTTTGAGGTAAAGGATTTGAATTGAAGTTACAGACAAGATACATCCGATTATAGAGATTTGTCCCCTAATCTAATCGGATGACAAATTCTGCTAAAGAATATAACCTTGATAGGAATGAAGCTACTACTCATTTCGCAATCTGTTTGATATATCACCCTTTCCATAATGACCGGAGCATTGTCTTCTAATTTCAATTGCCTTTTCCCGCGAAAATTCCTGAAGTAGAACCAAACACATCGCCTGCAACTTTCATCTGCTTGGCCTTCCCTTTGCTTACACTAAACATTGTTAAAACCATGCCCTTTTTCCTCTCCCGACACTCCAAAGTTAACGTTTTCAACATTTTAAAAATTTATTTCTTTTTGATCTAATTCATTCACGCTGCCTTTGTCTGAAATCAACGAAGTAAGAAATGTTTCCTTTGTATTTCGAGCCAGGCAGCCCGCGCTATTCAAAATCACTGACTCACGCGCGCAACTGGCAGCAGCTTCCTTGTAAACAGTATACCAGCGCATGTCGTCTGCAGCGTGTTTATAACCTCAAGCATGCTGAATGATCGGTAATGTATATTTTTTCCCCTCCTCTTTTAAAATCAGTTATTGCACTTCATTAGCGACAGATCAAAGGTGTCTATGGCAGTATCGCTATGAAAAGATAACAAAGGGTAACAACGAAGATAGGGAGAGAGAGGGAGCGACGAAATTCCGACAGTGGATGGAACACTGTGGTTTACGGAACGCTGGTCCGCACGCGACCTGGCGTGGGGTGTTATCGATAGTGGGGCGAGGCAGGCCTTCTGCAACTTTGTAGAGTTCCCGCCAACCGGAATGATTTCTGATTCCAGCTTTGTTGATTTAAATACACAAATCTTGGTTTCCTTTGAGTCTATTTTTCTCTCGCTTTTTGTTTGTCAATGAAGTCGATTATAATCCCATTCGTGTCATGAATTTTCTGAAGTTCCCTGCTGTTCCCAATAACATTATGTTCATATTTCATGACCGAGTGTCATGCAGTATAGTCGCTGATTTATCATCATTTTTTATGACTGTTACTTATAATTATTCAAGAACGATCTGAAGGGGTGGTCGTCTTATCCGTACCTAGCCTAAGTGATGGGTCAGAATGTAAGAATCGTAATACCCTTAAATGAAAATAACCGACCGTATTCAAATCTGAGGCTATTTAATGCAAATGAACCATTCACACAACAAACGCAGATACAAATTTAAAGGTTCTCTTAATAATATCATTGGAATACATGCATGAGTTTGATTTTTTTCCCTTCAAAGCAGCCATTGAACAGTCTGAAATATGTAGACCTATAATAAACGACCAATCATAAGCATTTAATAATTCCACTGTTGTAGCCTTTTTTCGTAGTTGCTTGTTGGTAAAACACCAAAAGAAGGAGGTCGGTCAAGTGAATCTTGGAGAACAGATTCAATGAACAATTCATGAATAATATTAAACAAAGACCAAGTCTATATGTTATCTTGTCGACGATAATTCATGGCTATTCCGGAAGCGCTCCATTCTAGGCTGAAAAAGAGAATATGATATCTTCAGTCGGGCCTGATAAGTTATTTCTTTATTTGCACATTCATAAATCAAACGCGATTTATATTGTAGGGAATGGATGCAGAAGGCTGTTATCACATGACTGGTCACAATAGACAAAGTCAAGAAATATAGCAATGATAGGCCTCATTCATCGGCTCTACCACCTGTTGATAAAACCCACACAACTCAAGCCCCTCGCAGACGAGCCCTTTGTCAACAAAACGCAGTTGAGAAATCAAAGTTTACAGCTTCCCCATTTTCTTTTGGATTCCTAAAATCAATATCAAAAGAAGATTTTTTTTCCTTCTCTCTCTCTCTCTTATTAATGAAAAATACTGGAGTTGCGAAAGCTATATGCGTGTGCAGATTGTTAGTGGAGTTGAATGACGCATTTAAAGTCTTTATCACGTATCGAAGTCTTGATAAGAAAACCGAAAACTGGCAGATTTTATGGCTATCTTCAGTCGGGGGATCCAGAATGATCCCGGATTCGGGTAGGGTACGAGTATGTGTTGACGAAGAAAAAAGTTGTCAATTTAAAAAGGGACCGTGTTTTGCTCCCAAATAAGTCTGATATTGATTCATACCGGTGGGGGGGGGGGGGGGGGGCGTTTCCCCTCAGCCACCCCCCCCCCCCCACCCTTGGATCCGCCCCTGACATTACTCGCGTGTATCGAACAGGAGAGCTGGGGCAAATTGACGGAAGAGCAACCGAACTCTTTTGTTTCCTTGGTACAATATTGGTTAAAGCGAGTTGGAATTTGGAAGCACCAGGACACCTGCCTGTTATGTACACATCATATAGGCTATCAGTGCTAGATAAGGCGTATAAACTATCGAAGAAGACAGTGAAAGAAAAAGAGAGAGAGAAAAAAATATATATACGAGGGTACGTTATGTCAACGAAACTAGACCGAGATTAGCAAATACAACGGTTTTGATTGGCCGATGGGAGCTCCGCCACACGACCCACACGCGCACATGATTTAGATAACTCTAAAATTATGGTGTCAATCTTGCTGAATGTAGTCTCTCTGCAGAACATAAGACACGGGTTTGTGTGACATCCGATGATCATGGTATAGACGCTCATGGTGTATACGAGGTCGGTGTTGACACCGATGTCGATGTGTATCTCTTAAAAGTAAATTTAGCCATTTTTAATAAATAGATTTGATATTGTATAGATGTGGAAAAAAGGAGTTTCCTTTCCCCTTTTGATTTGATGTGTAATAAGGCATTTTCCTGTCGAGTGATTGGCCACCAGATCATATACGCAGTTCATAATTTAGATTCGTATGACTATTTGTAAGTTATACTATGAGTTAATGAATTCTGTTGATTTCGCCCCTTTAAAAAATGTTCAACAAGGATTACATTTTTTATTGTTGGTTTCTTGTTCCACCTCTCCTCACACACCTTCAATATGTAAAGTTGTCCCTATAGGTCATCAAGTTGTAAGTCTAGATAGAATTTCAATAATGACTGCAAAGGCCATCTTGTAAAACCAAGCCAGGAATTCAGACTATATCTAAATAACAAAGTATACCACCTTTAACCCATTATTCAATCTGGGATATATTCTTGTAGTTGTTCCCCATAACATGTTTGCTTTACTTTAGAATTGTAAACTAAATGTTCTTTCGCTATAACAAATCTTAAGAGATGCCATAACCTGTAGGTACACGGCAAAATCTCTCCCATGTTTTTCCCCTCTCTTATGAATCAGGACATTCGAAACAATATATATCAACATGATCAAGTTTCGAGTTTGGTTATTTAAAGACGAATTGTATATAGGGTGAATAGCGTTGAAACGGGTTATGTTGATCTCTGTAAAAAGCAAATGCTCCGTAGAATTGCATTCGAAAAAATATTTACTTGAAAGCTTTTCGCACTTGACAAAACTATAGAAAAGTGAATAGTGAAAAACACCTCCTTGGAAATACAAAATTTCTGAGAATTTGGAGAACAGCACAGCTACAGGGACTCGTATGATATGTACTCATACTTTTATGATCATGATGATTGTATGTAGTTCACTGTTTTCTTATGTGCTAGTGAGAAGGACTGAAGTCTACGATGTTTTGAAATAGCTGACGATGTACACAACATTATCAATCAGTGCATGATTACTCTCCTAATCATGTTAAATCAACAATTTCGAGTGGGTTTGAAATATTGCTGACATTCAAGTAAATCACTACAGGCCTTTATGATATAATATGCAAAATTAGTCTTATAACCCCCCCCCCCCCATAGTAGTAATAGTAATAAATGAATAAAAAAATAACTAACTAAATATATATATATATATATATATATATATATATATATATATATATATATATATAAACCAAATATAAATAAGAGATGTCAATTATCCGATATGTCGGGCATAGCCCTTTATGCCCGAGATATCGGATAATTGACATCTCTACGGTTTTTTTATTTATATTTGTCTTTTCTACGTATAGTTTACCTAAACCGACGCAGAACACTTTCTTTATATATATATATATATATATAAATGAGAGGCAATTGTAAGCATGAGAGCATAATGGTATTTTTGTTAAATATATATGATTGACATTGATTAATATTTTATGTAGTCTAGACTTATATCAAAACAATTATAATTATAATCTTTTGATACGAGGCATCAAATATTTTGTGCTTTTTAAAGGAAGTTCCCTGTCCGAGTCGATCAAGATGAGCGATTTTCCCACCATCCCAATCGCTGACATTTTGGTCGTTTTCTGTGAAGCGATTAAAATTAGAAAGTTATTGAAGCTATGCTTCATTCCATTTCATTTGATATCGTTTCATTTCATTCCCATCCCGCCTCAAAGCACTGATTTCACCAACAGTTTCCCACACTTTTCCCTGCACCATTTCGAGTTCATTACTCGCACGCATGTTCAGTGTGCATTACCATATTGGTATACAAACTTACGCAGGCAGACGTTCTGTTGGATACATTACACGTGCAATGCGGCTCGCCTCCGCGGACCGGGTTCTCTCGTTCGCTGCCCGACCGCATCGCGCCAATTAAGAGCAAATTAAACTCGGATGCTTCACTTTTATACTGATTTTTTCCCCCACTCCTATCTACATCTCCTTATATCATGAGATTTTCTCTTTTACATCCTATTGGTTGAAAATTCTCACTTCTTTATTTTTCTTCTGTTCTCTTCTGATATTGTTTCTCAGCTATAGTTTGATAATATACTCCCATCAATAAATTTATTATGATGTCAATGATTTCCACCTTGTTTCAATGTTTATCTGTCTGTCTTCTCTCTCCATCTCTGTCCGTCTGTCTGTCTCTCCCACCCCGTCTCTCTTTTTAGGTTTATATTCCTATATCTATTTTGAAATTTTCACTGATTTTTCACTTCCTTTTTACAATATTGATACCTGACCTTCATTAAGAAATCTAGTATCTATTATGATTCTCTCTTTTTTTTCGTTTTTTTATTTGTTATGCTTCACAGTATAACAGGGTATTGATAACAGAATGCCCACTTCCCCCGACTTCATTAACAATGTATATATTCACCTTGAGTTAAGAGAGCTTTTAAAAGAAAATATCATACACTATAATAATGACATAGTTAATCACAACATCCAGAAACATTACTGTGATTATCAATATTAGAAAATTCGATATTCAATTATTTATGCCATGAGAGGGGAACCCGCTGATTTTTTTTTGACAGTCACATCGAAAGCCTGCATTTTACTGCAAATGCTCTTTTTCTGTTCATTTTATATCTTTCATTTTTTATCTTTTGCCAGCATTTTGGTAATTCTATATATGGACGTCTTTCACTTTGCCACCATAATTATTTTATGATATTGTTATTTCTCATTTCATCTCCACTCTCTGCCGGTCTTCCTTTACCATAAAATAGCAAATATTTATGTCAAACATTATCGAAATTTAGAAATGATGCTGAAAATGGATACTATTACATAATCAGAAGTATACTGATGTTTCGTTATTGCCCTCTATGTGATTATTTATCATTATTATTTTCTTTGTTTTGTCCAATATAATTATAGACAAAATCTTATCTTCTTTATTAACAAAACATTATTAGGCACAAAACAGAAGAATAAAAAAAGTGTTATTATACAATCATTAAAGCAAAGATTTTTTCTTGTGGAAATTATTATGACTCTCTTCTTCCACCACTTCACAGCTGGAGAAGCACAAATTTACTATCGGTGCATTCTTTCTTGTCAGCCGAATAACATCGGAAAAGATAGCACCAACAATACTCGAGACAATTCACTTCAGCGCATTTATTTGACAAGCCGTGTGTACACTGTGTTTGATCGCAATCAAATTAGAACTACACGTTGACCCAGTCGGGCAAATTATATCTACAACTAACAAGTCAGAATGAAATAATAACTAGAGTGGGAACAATCGTAATCATTTTACATCACTTCCCTGAAAGATATAGTATCAACATGGGGAGAAATAGTAAGTATTATATACTTTATATTTTAGCTTGAATAAGAAGTGATATACGCAGCAGTACCGGCAGAAAATAAACGAAGCTTGTGTTAAAATGATTGTCCTGTAGACTTGTAGCATACGAGATTTTTTGACTGATTTGTTTTTGGCGACTGAATGGGCAAATATTCACGGAGAGGGGATATACTGAATAAGAGGGGGGAAATGGTAAAAAATATTGCACGCTTGAATAAAATGTATAGTGGCGTACGCTGAGAAGCGATAGCTCTCTACGGGTTGCAGCGTGCATGCCTGCGGGAAGTCTCTGCATGCGCGAACTTGAACATAGCCCTTCTGCTTGCGAGTCTTTTACCCGTGGAACCGCAGCCTGACTTAATAATGAAGGTGCATGGTGTTTCTCCCCAACTAATTCAGCCTGACAATACAGGCAGCTTAATTTGAAACAGTTTGCATCACACTCTATATGTTATTCTAAGTAATTAGATATGTATTATTAATTACTTCAATTTTCGCCATAAAAGAACTTTTGACATGTTCGACCGTACGGTGAGAAAAAGATGAAATAACTATTATGATTAAAAGACAATTATGGTTTACTCACTTAAATATACAATATGAAAAAACGCTACCTATCCATTCGATTTTATCCTCTTTTCTCTTTCTCCTTTTTTTTCGTTTGACAAATTTGAAATTAGGATTTGACATACAACGGAAAACTTAAGTTTAGCCAGTATACGAAAATTAAATGAAACGCCTGTTAAGTGGTCTTTCCATATACAATATTGATTCACAATGTATTACATAAGCTACGTTTACGATAATGTCTAAATTTGATATAACCAATGCAGTATAAGTCTGTTTCCTCATTCATACTATAATTATTTTCTACTACTTAAATAAACATGATTTTCAGCATATTTTACTGATAAAAACAAGCCAGTATTTTTCTTCAGGAAAACTTAACACCACAATAAAACTTTTTATTTTTATGTTAAAGATTAAGATATATAACAGTCACGAGTAAATCAATTATTTACAATGCGAAGTTGTTCATAAAAAATCGAGATTTACATTAAGAAAATGTGCAACTCCAAAATGATAGGTTGACATAAAAAGTTTGAAAGTAGTTTTGATAAACATTTCACATGAGCACCTGTACAATCACGTTTGCATCGAACAAATCATATCACTGATCAAAAACGAGCTTAGGCTTACGTTAGGGATTAAAAACAAAAACAAAAAAGAATAAGTGGAAAAGAGAGAAAAGGATATGATGGACTTACCCTTTTTCTTAGGAGTAACGGGTGTAAAGGCACTTCCAGTTCTGGGTTCAGCAGTGACTGCTACCCCGGGAGATGTGGGGGAACTCTCCTCTTGATCCTCGCTTGGTGACGGAGCATAGCGCTGGGGCTTTTTGCTCACTTTGACAGTCTTTAAAAACGATCTCGGCATTGTTTTTTCTCGAATTCCACAATCTTAAAAGAAAAACGTACTTAATGAGTGCTTCAGAGAAGCTCAGATGAAAGTTGAAGATGGTCAGCTCTTGACCTGAAGAATCAGAAAGCAGTATCCACTCTTGGAAGTAGCGTCTAAAATGTCGTTGCAGAATGCATCCTTTTTTCGAGTTAAAATGCAAATGATGACAACTGAAATTAAGAGACTCCAAGTTAACAGGACTTTGATGACAGGTTAACAAGCAGAATGTAGATGTTTCTTGGGCCACGTCTATTTAGACACTGGATCACTGCTTACAAGTCATCGACGCTTTAAGCAGATTTCGCAGATTACATTCTCATTAAAGTAAATAGTGTAACCCTTCACCACTACGCTTCGTGATTGGAAGTGTACACCGGCTTTAACTGAAGCGCACAAGACGCAGCCCCCCAATCATAAACCAGTCGCTGATTAAGGGAAAAAGGGAACCCAGTATCCATAAAATGAATAAAGGAGATGGGGGAATGGGGTATATGTAAAAGAGAGAGAGGGAGAGAGAGAAAAAACCGTGTGGAAACCACTGTGATGCGTCCTTTTCTTGCGCATCGATCGATGATGGTGTATTGTTAAGGAGCTCTACTTAACACAGGTGTCCGTTCGAGGGCCCCTTATTACTGTACGCCATAGGGTTACCGTCGGCGCGCGAGCAAATGCAAATTGTGTGTGTGTATAGAGTTTTCACGTCTCGTACCGTACACACGGCGTGAAACGGACTCCACTTTAGTGGTGTTTCGTGAGAGAAGTTAGGCGCGCTTTCTGATTGGCCAAAATACTGCATTATGAATATTCACTCGCAGCTTCGCCGCGCTGTGATTGGTCGGGGGTGAAATGGTATCGGAGCAGCACACATTCCCTTGGTCTGGAGTAAGTTTTGACGCCTTTACAATGACGGGTAACAATACACACGCCACTTGCACATTATCTTCCCAAGGCGAATACAATTTAACCTTCTGATCTGTCGTTTGCCTTTTTCTTTCAACATTTAATTTTTAGGTAGTGTAAAATATTCAACAAGTAGCCAGATCGACTCATGGACTTTGCTTTGTAGAGCAGCATTATACATTTCAATAATCATTATAATTATGATTCAACTTTCCCCAAGCATATAATGCAAAGTAAACGAAGAAGCTTGACAACTTTCCCCCAGTGTTAAAGATCGTATGCTCGATCTGTAATGAAAAACACAAGTCAGAAAAATTTTCGAATCCCGCTGGTTCCAATTTTTCTGACTTGTTTTTTAACTTAAGTATTTTGGATTTTATTTCGGAGATGTATTCGGTCTTGGTGTTGAAATAATCTGAGGCTTCTGTTGGTATTTTACGAAAAGGTACTCTCTTTTTAGGCAAAGGCACGTCAAGAAGTTTGTTTCAAATGACATGTATAGGTCTAGTGATATGGAAAGAGGGATAAAAATCAGTGAAACCTCTGTTTAGAGCCAGAAGGGGTTAACCTAAATACGTTTATACCGAGTAAATGCCCTTCTGGCGCTCAGGATACTATTTCATGTTGTACAGAGTTCTATTTAGCAGTTGTTTTCTCTTACATCACTTATTTGTAAGGTACGCCATAATTCCCTATACCGCGATTTTGGATCATTATTATGCGTGGATGAGAACACAGAGAGAAGTGGAAGATAGATGGAGAAAGAGAGATTGAGGGAGATATGGAACGAGGGAGAAAGAGAGAGAGCTGGTGGGGAGAGTGAAAGAGAGTTGCAGAGAGGGAGAGGGAGATTTAGAAAGAGAATGGTGAACAGTGTTTGGAGCAAGAAGGGCGTTAACTCATATACTTTAACACAGAGTTAACGCCCTTCTGGCTCTCAACAGATTAAGTGAAACCTATTGTAACCATACTAAGTGCTCTTTGATAATATTCATCTATTCTACATTAAGCAAAGGTATTGTGATAATGTTACCCTGATGGCATCCATCCGTATGCTCTATCGAGTAGCTTCAGTCTCTTTCTCTCTCTCTCTCTCTTACCTCTACAGTGCGTCCCAGAAAAGGTATCATTTTAAATCATAATACATTTATTTCAAGGAAAATATAACATTATAGTCATAGAGCACATTTGGTCACGAAAATCCTTTGTTTTAGGGTTTCGTTTTTTCTGGGGCGCACTGTAGAGGTAAGAGAGAGAGAGAGAGAGAGATTGAGATTTAGAAAGTGAATTATTTAGAGAAATGTAAGAGAGAGAGAGAATTTAAAAAAAAAGAATGATGGAGAGATGCAGTTAGATAGAAGGGGGAGATGCACGGAGATATAAGAGAGAAATAGAGCTACAGAGTGAAGTGAAAAGCGACAAATAAAAAAAACCCCAGAAAGAAGAGAGAGATAGAGAGAGAGAGAGAGAGAGAGAGAGAGAGAGAGAGAGATGCTGAGAGCGCGGGAGAGAAATAACCTATTTCTCAGCCCATCAGATAATTTACAAGATTCCGTCTCATTCCAACACTGTTTGTTAGGAAAATTCGTTTGGTGTCACGGATTTTTACTACATTATTATTTAAATTATTGTAAGGAAAGGTTAGCATAAATCATGCCGCGAAAACAGAATCGCGAAATTGGATTCATTTCGATTTAGATAGAGCACGATCACTTTCACCAAACCGTGTATACCCTAGCTTGTTTATCATTTTCTGTCAGAACAATTATAGGGCACAAAAAACCAACGATAATAAACGAGTATTTCTCCAACCAAGTAATTGCTATATAGATTGTGGTACCTATATCTGACTTTCCTTTTGTGAATAAAAATGAAGAATGTCAGCTTTATAGATCCTCTTGATCGGCAACAAAATGATAGGATACGTATAATCAGAGCATAATAATTAAAACAATTTCAGACGTCCGCCAACCGTGAAACTAATCGCCTAATTTGATATACACTGGTGCTTGTTCGGTTGGGTATAGAACTACAAGTAATTATCACTCCAATCAATTCTGTATTTAAAATTGTGTTCTACTTTTTGATCGCTGTACTTTAGCTAAATGAGAGTATACATGCACAGCATTGAGCTCAAGGTTAATATGGGTTAATGCAAATTGGCAACAATATTTTGTTAATCTTTCCAACTTGATAACATAAAAAAAATAATTCTTCCAATAATAAGGAAATAGAGTCTGATTAGTTTCATCTTTTGGATAGACATAAATGACCCTAAGATGTTAAATTGAAGTGGACTTTTAATCATATTTATGTATACAGTCCATATTCTTTTCGGTTAGCTCAAAACAGCAGTTCCTCAGTTTTTTCCTCTGTGTGTTTGTGTATGTGTGACTTTATTTTTATTCATCATATTTCTTTGATCTCAATAAAAAATAATATATTCATTATTGAGAGCTGATTTTTTTTCCCTCTGAACATTTTTGCTTTCCAAAATATGGAGTGTATATAAGTGTTTTCGAGAAAAAATATAAATCTCCCTGATCGTATTATGGATTGCATTATCATTTTCTTGTATTCTGTTACTCTTCTTTCATTTTTACAAATAGATTTCAGCTTAACGCCATTTTTGTATATGCCTACATTCCTAAGATGAAAAGGATGATATTAATGTACATTACGATAGGGCTTTAAAGAGAAAGGTGAGTTCTGTTACAAGTGAACAAAATATTGTGAGCTTTTTATTATTAATTTTGTTCAATCCTAAGTGGAAGAATACCAGCAATGTCACATGAGAATGATTTCGCTTGAAATGCCCTCATATTCCAAATGTAACTTGAATTAATTACAAATTTTGGACCAAATTTGATGCCACATGACTCTGTATAGTCACATATACACATGTCTGTGTGCGGTGCGGTGTGCGGTGTCTGTGTACTGTGTATGATTTCAGCAAGACTCAGTACATTTCTTTATATGCTGATGATGATTCCGAAACCTCACTCTGGGATACTATGTACTGTATAACCAACCTTTCCCGATAGTTTCTATCAGAATGCACATGATGCATTGGCATGAACAGAACTCAACTTTCTTTGAAAACCATGTTTGAATTTATACCGTGTTTTGTATTGCGATGCTACATGTACGGAATGCGACACAGCCTAATGATGTATGATAGACGACTGTTGATGACGTGTTGCATGTTGTATCTTTCTTCCACCTGAGGAAGAAAAACCAAGATGAGGAGAATTGAGATCTGTTCTTTAGATTACTGATGGAGAGAGAGAAAAAAAAATGAACGAGGATGACTCCTGGGCAAGACGGCCGCGTGACATGCTGACAAGATTCCCTTTTCCCCCCTTTCTACCCTCGCCTCATCCATACATAACCCTTCCTCATCAAAATGACGACTTCTTAATTGTGTACTCGCAGCGCCACTGTGTTGTTTTTTCGCAGACGTGCGGTGTTTTGTAGAATTTTCACGTTAAAATGCAGTGCTGTTTGGCGCGCTGCTCGAAGCCGTCTTTGCACGGGCTCCCATCTTTCTTCAACTTTTCTTAATTTTCTCCTCATAACGGCTTGCGAGCTACAGCGAGCTGGGTGAGAGAAAGGTCATGAATATTTGTAAGGTAGACTCTTTATGGCGAGATTGGCTGAGTGAGGGAATGCTTGATCGTAAAGGCAGGATGAGGGGAGAAAGAACATCGAGCCGAGAGGATAAAAAACGTGGATTTTAAAGAATACATGAGTCGGCTTGGTGCAGACGTCGCGGTTGGAGCCGGGGGAAGTTTAAACTGATTTCGAATTTTGCAGAGAAACTGATTCTGCCTGAATGACGAAGTTCGTTGATAATGGTAGGAATAAACAACTGAAACAGCAGCAAATAAAACAAGAAATCTCACCTAAATCTGTCTACCGTTGTTATTTCTAGGTTCCAAAAGCTACGATATATTTACACTAAAGAACTATAGCTTTAAATATTGTTCAATGTTCGATATCATTATAACTAGAATAAAATGATCAGTCTTCAGACACAAATCGTTCATCATTGTTCACTCTCTCACAGAATAAATCTGTAAAGCAGAAATGGTTATAACAAGATATTTGTATCCTCCTCGGATGTTTTTTTTACATTGTTTACTCCTATATCCGTAATATTTTTATGTACAAAATCACTTACTCGAAACTGATAACATTGTTTTCATATGCATTAGGCTAATTATCTTAAAATCTGTTTTGTCAGGTGATGAATTTGAGGATAAATTAAATGAGGCATCAACCAGCAGATATCTTAGAAAATTACATTTCTAAATATTTATAGTAAGGGTCGAGAAAATGCTGGTAGTTGATTATACCAGCAAAGTCGAATGTGCGCACACAGTACAGTTATTTAGACAGTTCCGAATATAATGAGAGGGAGAGAGAAAAAAAATACAGGGGAAATCGGAAGGGGGAAAACATATGGCCTAAATGAATAATACCTATACATAGAAGAAAGAGCCCATATATCAAATCCAAAGAAAGAAGACAGGGTTAGGATTTTTAATGATGGCATGCAGATACAAAGATAAATATCAGTATACGATTACACTACTACGCCTTTCAGTTATAATCTCTATCACTCTGTATATATATATATATCAAAAGGTTCTGCGACTGAGAATAAAAATAGAGAGAGAAACACAGAATAAATGACTCCGTTAGACACTTAAGGTTCAATATTTCGCCTATAAGGCTTCTTTATATACAGTGCTGGTCAAAAGTTTCGGTACACCCTGGATTTTGTGACGCAGTTTTACATCAGTTTTTATTTCCTGTGAAATTACCTAGTTACCTTCTTACATGTTTTCAATACTATATAAAGATAATCTGCTTATAATGTTGTGATATTAGCAAGTGTATTTTTCTTTTCCCGTTTTGATTTAAACATTTAAACTGGCAAAAAGTAGCCTAATGCTATGTGCGGTTTAACACAATTTTTTGGTCCAAATTTTATAGAAAACGGACTCATACATTAGAGATCCCCCAATTTACCACATATTGTTTGTGGTTACATCCTTTTAAATGATATATATTTACCATGTTTACGTGATTACTTTCATTAGTAATTAACTTTAAATATGTCTCCAGTATTCTTGCAGTAACAGTCCAAATATGTCTCTTCGTCACTTCTTTTCAACTATAGTCCCACATAGGCCATTTAGGGTTCAGGTACCGTTCAGGTACAGCTCACAAAGGCTTGTATTTCATGTTATATCACATTATTTTTGTAATGACTGATTACGCATATTACGTAGTATGAATACGTATTATTGAAAGAAATATAAGAAGAAAGGTTAAGAATTCCAATCATGCAAATGGTGTGACATGTGCTGTCTCTGGACCCCAAGCCTAAACAGCTTGTCGCGGACGAGTTGAACAGGGAAGTCTAAGCAACATTTCTGAACACTTGTGCTTGAATAGTGACATTTCAAACGATATGTCTTCTGAAATTCATTAAATGAATATATGACATTTGAAAATCATTAAACAAATATATGGCTACTTTGGATAAATTCAATGGATACTTTGTTTTGATTTTGATTTTGAACAGAAAAGTAATTAAATTGCAAATATTGTTAATTGTCATTTTTCATCAGTTGTAGGTATCCAACCAAGCACAGTTAAACAAATCACACTGTTTCAGAACATTTCATATCTAGAAAAGCTCATTATGTGGGGAATAGAGATTGAAGTATATAAACACCATCTCAAAATCCAGGGTGTACCAAAACTTTTGACCAGTACTGTATATAATTTTTATACAATCAATTTGATTTGATTAATTAACCTGCTGATGAGAGCCGATTTGTCCTACACAGCGAATTAACTCTTGAACTTTAACAAAAGAAGTGCTGTGCATTGTATAATAATTTGAAAGTACAGGGCCCCGTTGCATAAAACTTGTTATCAATAACAACTGCTTCATTTCTATGACAAATTTGCTCTCAGCTTATAACAATTATTGTCCTTTTTTATTGATAACAAGTTTTATGAAACGGGGCCCTGATGTCATTGCTACGATATTATATCACAACACCCATCGTTAATTATAACACACGATATATAACTCGCTCTCTCTCTCTCTCTATATATATATACCTAATTAAAGTGAAAATTATAAATTTTGACGAAACTGGTTTAATTTTCAAGGCAACATTAAAGGTCTTCTTCAAGTGTTTTCTTGAAGAGAATATTCAACAACTTATTGTAATATAAGCAATGCAGTGCGATGAGTTTTTAGTAAACATACAATGTTAAAAGGGCATTCCATAACATGACTAACCTTTCTTGATTATGACATCCTAAGCAGTCTACCGCGTCTGCGAAGCGAAGCGCACCAAGGAAAAATTAATAAATCGCGGGCTTTGTGTGTTTATCTGGCTGGCTTGGTGGTTGAAGTGGAGGCTAATTATGAGTGATTTATGCTCATCAACCCTCGTCCCGACTCCCTTCCAGCGCCTTTAATCAAATTTGCGTCATCGTCTTAATAATATCATCGACTAAATTAGCCCCCGAGGATAATCGTTTTCCCACATCACCCTACTATCTCAGGTTCGTTAAAGAATCCTTTACCCGTTCTCGCTCCCTCGATTGCTTGTTGGTAAGTGAAAAAAATCTGGAGCTATGTAATCAACACCTTCTCAGCACACATGGTGTAATTAAAAGAGTATAATAAACGCAGATACACGCTCTTGGAGCCATATTTTTCTTCCCCGAAAGGGAACATATGTAGGAATGATTTTGAGAAATCAGATCGGAAGTTCAGATATGAAATCTGCAGGCGTACCTATATAACCAGACACATGTTTCTGCTTTCTCTTATTTCCCGTATGTTTTCAGTGATTTGAGCGAATTGTAGTTTTTTTCTTTATTTTTAGAGGAAACGTTGAGGAATGCTGAACTCTGTCGAAGGTGGATGATATTTCTTAGTTGTGTTATAATAGTATGGTATAAAATTAATTATATGTCATAGTAATCGTTTGTTAACAATAAAGCAATGTGAAAGGCAAGTTGAAAAATAGGGAAAGGTGTTGACGCTCAAACTTGAAATTTCATAGGAATGGAATAATTTTAGATACAAAATTTAAAGAATCAAGAGTTAAAGTTATGTACAAATTGAGATAAATTCATGTTCTCTCTCTCTTCCTCTCTCTCCCTCTTGATTTCTTTCCTAATTCCTTCTAAAATATTATCACTAAAAATGGAACCATACTCATCTTTGTCATAAAGCTTGTTTGATTCAGTGAATTTAATAATAACCCAAAAATTTAAAATATGATATCAGGATAAAGATTATTAGTGTACAGCTTGATGATCTATCTTTTTGACATCATCCTCTTTCAATTTCAATTCAATTTCAGTTTCAATTTTATTTTTCATTTTATTTCTCTATCCAGCAAACTAGATTTATATCTTACAGAGAAGATTTGATTTGATTTTGATTTATTTATTTCTCTTTATGATCTTTTTTTTCTTCAAACATATTTAAAAAACTGATTACAACATAATAAACAAATATTAATACATTATCAAGTAAAGTAATTACATTGTATAGTTAACGTAAATAATGAAATTGGTTAAAGGGGAAGATCACCCTGGTATGTTATGATAGGAACAGTTTAATAAGTCATTTTGATTTTTTTTTGTTAGTTAAATTGCTTTTAATAACACAGTTACTTTAATTAAACTCCTACTACCACCACTACTAGTCTACTACTATACTACTCTGCTACTACTACTACTACTATACTAGGCCTATACTACTACTAATAATGAAATACAATTGCATAACGTATACATCGCTAAAAAGAAGATTCCCTTTTTTTACATATACTTTGACCGGTAAGAGCATATATTTTATTTCTTTTCTATATATAAATAAACTTTTGATATCATTTTTGAGGTCATCTGAGAGTGTGTTCGAACGGTCAAACAAGGCGCCAACATTTTCTCTCTCCTATTTTGTTTTCAAGCGAAATCGTTCCAAACAGACCGCTTTCTCCTGGACCCTAATTTTAGCTACGCTGTTGATTTAAGAGCTTGCATTACCAGAAGATGCTTTCGATATGTTTCCAAGACGCTGTCTTGGTAGAAGACGCAAGATCTTGATGAGTCTGACCTATTCACCGCTTTCCTAAGGTCTTTTCCCACCTGTTCCGTGATGGGATAAGCATTTGAAGGTGTCACTTGTCGCTATACCACGCTATAGGATACTGACGTTTTTGTTTCGCAGACGACAGTTCGCGATAGTGCAAAAAGTGTTTTCTCTTTCTCGCGTGTCGCCGTCTTCCAGCTTGCTTCGGAGAAAGATTTTTATTTTTATTTCGCTACCACGCTATAGCATAGGCCTATACTGACATTTGTTTGGTGGACAACAGTTCGCAATAGTACATATAATTGTGTTTTCTCTTTCCCACGCGTTTGCCGTCTTCTGGCTTGCTTCGGAGAAAGATATTTATATTTGTGGAAACAAAATATGTTCACGAACTTTTTTGACGTGCTCATGGAATTGGAGTTGGGGGAGGGGTGCGGTGGAGGGGGGGGGGGGGGGCAATGGAAAGTTTTCTTTTTGTAAATATAGGAACGAAGAAGAAGTCGGTGGAATATATCCCTGTATGTATCCAATGATAAGGATGGAGGTTGGTTATTTGACATGTTTATTTGAAAAGATGTAAATGGTTTTAAAAAAAAGATGTTGTGCAAGATTCCACATGGCAAGAAGGGAAACATGTTGGAAAGCTTGGCGCTAAACAGTGGTCGTTTGGTTGTTATTTCCTATTTGTCACTCTTGAAACGTACTCTGACCCAATACAATTAATTTCCAATTTCTCTACCCACTATTTTTGTTTGCTTGTTTGTATGTTTTGCTCGTTTGTGTCGTAATCGTGGGGTCCATATAACACTTAGTTATAACACTTTCGATTGAATTTTCACTCAAAGCTTCACACAATATTAGATATCATTTTTAAGTAGTACAAATGCGCGAATGTTGGGCCATTTTCTTTTAACTTTTATTTAACTTCGTATCAGTTTATTGACTACTAATATCTTTCCTTGTCTCTGTACATCATTTTTAATGAGATAATAACAGCACTTCAATACCCAAATATATATATATATATTTGAAATACAGTTCTTTGGTAATAAGACATCACTAGATAGCAATACTGTTAGTAGGGTGTGGCGCCCTTATATCAAAACGGTTTACATTCCTTGTGACAAATACGTCATTTTACCTGCATTTAACCCTTAATGTACTATAGTAAATAGTGTATGTATAATACGCGCTGTGGTTGGTTAGATTCACATCACGTGACGTGCAAAAAAAAAAAATTTGCATAATACACAACAGTTATAGATCTAGGGGTCTATTTACCATAACAATTTAGTGCATGTTCTATTTATCCACCACCCCTCGTGCAGGTCTGTTTCACCTCAAAACTGCATTCGGGATAATTTAGTATTTGTCGTGCACATAATCCAGTATAGTGCATGATAGACCATGCACTATTTATATAATAGATACACATGTGAACCAGGTTTATACATAAACCCATAGAACATGCAGTAGTATGTGCATGTGTATAAGTATGAGGTGCCTATTAAGAGCTGACCTCCTATCCATTCAAACTAATTCAAACCTGTCTATCAGATGGGTCTAATCGCGCGTCAGCAAGCCAGAACTCGAACTGATGAAAATGCAAAATTGGTGCTCGCAGGGGGCGCTCTTAAAGAGAAAGGCGCGAGAAGTGAAAGTGTGAATGTCATTTATCTCCTAGCATAGGCCTTCTAGTTATTTATAAATAACCTCGCGTATGTGTGAGTGTTCGAGTAGTATTGTTTGTTTGTTTTGGGTTTTTTTTAATAGACCCCACATGGCTGAGCACTTCGCTTCACTATGAACACCCTTACTTCTTAAATTGTCTAAAATAAGTCCTAAAGCAAAAAGTGCATGTCAACTAACGACATTAACCCTGTCATTGAAATTAAAATGTGCTGGTCAGTTTATAGGAACACGATGGTCAGATAAAATGACAACTAAAAGGCTACAAGAAGGCCTTCTCGAAAATGTCACGTCAGGAAACATTAATATGCCGGTCAGTTCCCGTCTTTGATTGTCAGTGGTCATGGTGGTCAAATCAAATCGCCTGGTAGCCATAACATTGAATGAATGAGGGATAGATAGATAAAGAGAGAAAGAGAGAGAGAGAGAGAGAGAAAGGCCCAACTCTATCTGAACAGTTCCTGTGTTATAAGGAAACACCGATAATTTTAACACTAGGTTTTCATCTTAAACGAATACTTAATCCATCAACAAAATGTATTTATAAAAACTCACAGAAGATAAAAACATTTTCACTGTAAGAGGTGTCGTAGTCAAGTGGTTTAAACACTTGAATGGAGATGTGAAGGTCGTGGGTTCGATCCTGCACTGCACTTATGTCCTTAAGGAAGACACTTTTATCTACATTGCTTCTCTCAACCCAGGTGTTAAATAGTTAACCGGTAGGATGCGAAAGTCATCGTCGTTCGATCAGCATTTTGAGCGTCTTATTATTATAATAATGGTAATAATAATAATAACTCTTTTTCCAGCGTTAGGGGGGATCCTTTTATCTCAGCCTATTGTTAGCATTCCCCTTAACGCACGGTTTCTTTCCCCGTAACGTCGAATTTCTATTGTGACGGAATAAACCGATTGTTAGGATTCCCCCTATAACGTAGGAAATAATGTTGTAATGATTATCATCATTATTATTAGTAGTAGTAGTATTATTATTATTGTTATTATTATCATTATTACACTATTATTATTGATCAAACTATGACTTTGTTTTCAATGACTCAAAATTTGTTTTGATAGAGTTGGGCCCTTCCTTCTCTAATCTGTTCAATTATCTACACCTCCCTATCCGTCTCTTCCCCCTTAGATCATCTTAGACTTTAAAAGGATGTAAGTACTGGTCACCCTAAGATAGTAATTAATATTACCCTAAGATAGTAATTACTATTTCATAGACGTAATCAAACTCGTAACTAGTCCATCAGAATTTCACGTAGTTCGTTCTAGTTGTACTTTTGTGAGGTTGTGAACTTCTAAATAAAGAGGGCAATTGAAGTACTTCCTTAAAGGCCAAGTCCACCCTAACAAAAAGTTGATTTGAATAAATAGAGAAAAATCCAACAAGCATAACACTGAAAATTTCATCAAAATAGTATGTAAAATAAGAAAGTTATGGTATTTTAAAGTTTCGCTTAATTTCGCAAAACAGTTATATGCACATCCTACTCAGTATGCAAATGAGGGAACCAGTGACGTCACCAACTCACTATTTCTTTTGTATTTTATTATGTGAAATATAGAATATTTTAATTTCTGCAGATTTCACAATTAGGAAGCTCTCACTGAATTGTGTATAGGTTGCAACAATGACAATTACACATGTTCAGCGAGGAATCAAACCTTGTTTCACATTATAACAAGGAAAAATTAAAATATTTCGTATTTCATGTAATAAAATACAAAAGAAATAGTGAGTGGGTGACGTCACTGGTTCCCTCATTTGCATACTGAGCAGGATGTGCATATAACTGTTTTGCGAAATTAAGCGAAACTTTAAAATACCATAACTTTCTTATTTTACATCCTATTTTGATGAAATTTTCAGTGTTATGCTTGTTGGATTTTTCTCTATTTATTCAAATCAACTTTTTGTTAGGGTGGACTTGGCCTTTAAAGACGACTTTTATGATAAGCATAAAATTAACCATGAAATGTAATTGCAACGTTTATTTTAAATGTGAGAAAGAGCGTGATTGTAAATTTGTAAAAAATTGTGATTAACTGGGCGTTGTGGCGTGCGCCTGTAATCCAGGTACCAGTGGAAGTTATAAACTGATTCAGCGGACCCAGGTTCGAGACTGAGTCACGTCTTTCGGATGGTGACGTTAAAGGTCGGTCCCAGACGTAAATAATCATATCTGATTGATACACGTCTGTAAAAACCCAATTACACACACACACACACACACACATTGTAAAGCACGTTGAAATCCTTCGCTATTATCAACACCAATATTAAAACGTCTTAAAGGGTAATCCTACCCTCAAAGCAAGTAACTTTGAATTAAAGCAGAATTATCAGAAAAACCAACAATTTAATAAAATTGTGAATGGAATGGAATAAAAAGCAAGAAAGATTTTTCTTTGTCCATTTCATTTTTATTTCATAATTGAAAGTACAGTTAGCATGGTTAGAGAGAGGAAACAGAGAAGATAAACAAGAAAGAGAAAACAAGAAACAGAGAGAGAGAGAGAGAGAGAGAAAGAGAGAATGGTAATCAGAACACGATTTTATGATGACGATTATTATGATTCTACCACTATACCCGCAAAGCGATTTCGTTATAGGACGACTTTGAAATGAGATAGCCCTCTCATTTTAGCCTTCTCATTTCGTCGGATGAGCGATTTATGGGATAACTGCAGTAACTCAATCAGGTCCCGGTAGCCTGTACTTTGAAGAAAATCATTTACACCCCAAGAGGATTATGACCTCCGACTTCATTTTGTAGTCTGCCGAAGAAAACCCAAGTGATGAAACTCAGTTATCCTCCAAGAGAATTTTAATCCCCAACTTCCTTTCATGGACTGCCGCCCAAAAGAATAATGTATCCCCCCCCCCCAAAAAAAAAAAGTTGTTGAAGATTTTCTATCCTCTATCTCCGAGGGGATTTTGACCTCCAGCTTCCTTTCGTAATCTGCCGCCCAAAAAGAATAATATATTACAGAACACCCCCCCCCCACAAAAAAAAAGAATCCCCAAAGTATTGACCGAAAAAATATAAAAGAAGAATAATTATATAAATCTTCCGTGAATATGAGGATTAAGAAATCATGCTCTCTACTTTAGGAAGACTGTTCTGTTTCAATTATGTAAAGAAATCTCAAACCCAAGAAGGCTACTTTGAAGCATTTCTTAAAATTCAAAGGAAGACCATGATTTCAGCATCCACGAATACATGAAATCCGTTTTTACAAAGCTCATTTGCAGGTTTACGGTAAGCCCCGGATCAAATTGTTAAATTTCTGTGATAATCTTGATTGTTGTAGGAAAGCAAGACACTCACATTCTTAAGACACTCTTGTTTTTGCTACTATAAAAATTCATTAGTAACCAATCGAGAGGTTAAAATGATTAGCATACTTGCAGTGGGCCTAAAACATTTTTTGTTTTACTTTATTTTGAATTTCTGCAATGTTTCACAATGAATTTCAAATAAACAACTTTTAGGGACTTTTCTAAGTACTAATATAATAACATTGTATTTCCTTATAATTGTGAAGAATCTTTTATTGGACACGACTGTTCAAGGAAAGATAATCGATCGAGATATACCAAATAATTTTTTTTTCAAAGTGTAATTTAAAGAAATAAGTGGGTGGACAAATAAACAATATATCATATATTACTATATTATGTAGATATTTTTATAATCTTATTTCTGCACCACCAGATTGGAAGGCTGTATTCTTCGACAATCCTAAATTTTCTACGGAAATCGTAAAAATCAGATTACATAATTACTGCGAGTATAGTACGTCGACACCAAGCAAGTGCGCGCAGAAAATAGAGGGAGAGAGTAAGAGAGAGAGAGAGAGAGAGAGAGAGAGAGAGAAGAAGGGGAGTAGAAAGTATAAAAAGAAAAATAACAAGAAAGAAAGATGAAGACATACAAAGAGAGGAAGTGAGATATAGAATCGGGATGAAGGCAAAGACAAAGCGAAATAGCACACCAAGAAATAAGTTCAATTGTATATTAAGGGATAATAATGTGGAACAGATGATGTTGTAGGCCTATAGATAAGATAAAGCATAATTATTATTTCAGATCTATATGATAGCTCGGATGTCAACAGATGTTTAAAAAAATATTCGGAAGACTTAAAGGAAAAAAAATCTACTATTGATATAACATTATTCTTCATAAAAGATTAAATCCTGGCAAACTGAATTTGGTTCAAATCTTAAGACAAAATAAGAATAATCATAGGCCCTGACGTTTATGCATGATTGTAATTTAGCAAACAAAATCATAAGGAAATAATAATCCGAATACATACTTCATGTATACTAATTTTGAAAGGAATTGGCTAGATTATATCAAAATGTTTCGAACAGAACAAAAAGTATTCAAAGTATTTAGGGTCCAGATAATATGAAGATGCTTATGAATCATTCAAATGGATCAAATCTAATACTGCATAAACATTGATAATCTGTAAATACAGTATTGGGCAAAATTAATTCGCAGATAGACGGTAGTATAACTGTCTTTAATGTGTAGTGGAAAAGGTCTCGATCATTCTTACACTCGAAATAAAAAAATACAAGGGCGTAATATGAATAATTGAATAAAAAGGAACAGAGAAGGAGAGAAATCGAAACCATTGATAAATACACTCGGCTGTATCACAATCGCCATTCAAATCTTATGGCACGCGCCCATAATCTTAGGGGTGTGGCCTGTGAGTATCGTAATGAATATTTATGTCGAGGCTCGTGGAGGCACGCGCTGACGGCCGACCGCAGAAACTCAACAAAACGATGAATACTGACACACAATGGGGGAGAAAAATGTCATGGAAGTTTATAGCTAGTAGGGAGCTGTATACAAAAGACCGCGTTCTGAACGAACAAGCCTCACGAATATCATAAAGAGACGGGGGGGGGGGGGGGGGAGGTGAAAAACAATATTGAACTCTCCCGAGAGACGTCAGGAATGGCGTATGTAGAGAGAGACAGAGAGAGAGAGAAAGAGAATATATATACATGTATACATACATACATATAATAATATATAAACATGTAGAGACTGAGAGAGTAAATGAAAGGGCCTTATATCAAGAAAAAGTGAGAGAAAAAAGAGAGAGAGAGAATAAATGACATGATTATGTGATTGAGTGGGAGAAGTTAAAGAAAGAGAGAGAGAGAGAGAGAGAGAGAGAGAGAGAGAGAGAAACACCCAGAGCAATAGTCATGTCTATGGGATGGTGAAGTGATGTAGACCCTCTCCTTATATGAAATGTGTTATTGTGGTGTTATATCAAAATCCACGTCATTCATGCAAATATTTGCCAATGCAATAAATGTTCACAATTTGAAATGACGATTTCATTCTATAGAAAGAAGGCATAATGTTTGCGCGAGAAAAAGAAAGAAAATTAAAATACGATTCATTTCAGTGATACTGTTGTGTCACAGGTATATGGCAACGAAATGAAAAGTGCACTCCGGTATTTAGTTGTTTTGAATAAGAGCAGAAAATGAGACAAACAGATTAGTAAAAGTTTGAGCGAAATCTGATAAGAAATAAGTTGTAACCAATCAAATACAAATTGGCAACTCCGTGACGTATCTTGCGAGCTCCTCTTCCATTTGCTCAGTACAGAAAATTTCATAAATTTTCATTTTCTTCGTTTCTGATGAAGGAATAAGTTTGTTTCATATAGATTTTGTTTACAAAACATATGAGCAATGATTATATCTAAGGTGCATGCATGTATGAATATTTTCTTTTATAGAGAAAATGGAAATTAATGATTTTGGGGGATACAGGGCAAATTGGAGAGGAGTTCGCAAGATACGTCAAGGAGTTTGCCAATTTTGTGTTTCTTATCGTATTTTGTTCAAGCCTTCACTAATCTATTTCTTTAATATTTCTCCTTCTTCTAAAACCAACTTTCAATTAGGGTGACCTTCCCTTTAAAGTGACAGTAAACTGAAGCTCCTAATGGCGCCATCTTTTAACAGGATTTGCAAAGTGTCTGTGCCTCTCATTTTCCCATCATGCCCCATTCTAGTTTGTAGAAGCTTAGAATGTACCTGTAGGCAATTTTCCACATTTGCAAAGTCAAAAATAAAAATTGTGCCTGTTATCCAAACAAGCTGTTTGTCAAAATTCAAAATAAAATGCAATTAATTTCAAATTGTAATCTTAATTTAGCAGTCACTGTATATATGGCGCTGTTCCGGTTTTAACAGTTTAATGCCACTTTAAATGAATGAGGCCCTCCAAAATGTCATTTTTCCAATGTGCAAGGCAAAATCTTAAATATGTTATTTGAATTATGTTTCTTGTCTTTTAAATTTCGTTTTGTTTTAAAATCGTAAATATAATAACATTCGATCATTAATTTTTAATGTAATGCATTTAATCGTCGTATCTGACATCAACCAGTCGGTTGAATTTAAACACCTGGGGAGCGTTTCATGAAAGGAAGTTGTCGGATATTTTATCCGACAACTGTTATAAGCTACTGAAATCCTTACATCTGATTGGCTGAGAGCAAATTTGTCGGATAAAATATCTGTCAAGTCCTTTCATGAAACGCCCTCCAGTTTATCACGGTCAGTGGTTCAATAAATCGCATGGTCAACCTGAGGATTGGCGGAGAAGATGAGATTGGTTGAATAACACGTTGATATTTTCTTTTTGTCGCGAAAGACTAATTATACGTCATTATACAATTTTATTTTCTTCGAGACTTAATATTGATTTTATTTGAAAAAAAAAGGTATTCATGTATCTATCTGTAAGAATGTTAAGTGATTCACGATAAAACATAGGCTGAATAGGAGGCCAAACGCCATCACACTATGTTGGGATTTAGAAAAATGAAAACAGGCACCCCTCCAAAACTTTCTGAGCGTTTGATGGCCAGTGGGATTCACGAGTGATTATGTTTTTGTGCTGCAGTCTCTAATGAGCATTTTGAGAGAGCGTGGAAATATAGGGCCAACGAGATTACTGAAATCATATTTCTGGAAAAAAGTGATGTATAAGTTTTGAAAAGGTTTGAAAAAAAAGTTTGAAGGTTTAGTTTACCCGACTGCTAAGGAAGCATGTATATGCTTGTAAGTAAGCAACCAGGGGACCGACGGCTTTAAGTCCTCTCCTAATTAGGACTAATGAGGACTGATGCCTTACCAATTAAAGGGCACTAGCGCATCAACTTGGTTTCGAACCTGGGTCCTCCCCGTTACAAGACCACTGCTCTACCACTGAGCCTTGGCGCTTCCAAGTTTTATCCCCTCTTTCAGACTATCCCCGATTCGCCCTGTATCCCCTATCAAGTGAATAATGATTTGTTGTGAATTATATATCTATCTATTCCAACGATCTATTTCTATTTTATCCAGCACAGACGCTATATAATATTAAAACGTCGAGTATATAGATATAGTAAAAATGTTCCTTAGTATTTTTGCATTTTTTTCTCCTTGAAAAAACCCCCCAAACAGAATATGGAAATCATTTCTATTTCTTCTGATTTGTTTGTTTCTCATATTTAATGTGTTAAATGATCCGAGCGATGTATAAAGTGCTGTACCCAAACAGCTGGCATAACTCGAGCGTGTAACATTTGGATGTAGCTAACAATGTTTCCGCTATGAATGAAATTCATCTAAACGCTTATAACAAAAGATACAAGGTATGCAACAGAAGAGACGCTCGTAAACCCCATTTGACATCACCGGCATATTTTTCCTCCTTTGAAATAGACAAAATCCAGCTATTTATCTCACAGCGAGTAAGGAAAATTACGTCTTTTGTGGCGCTAAAAACGCTACTATAGCGCAGTTTGTCGCGAGCCGGTTTTCACACGTAACAAAGGTAATGGTGTAGACAATCGTTCAAATAAAACAGGACAAATTTGAAATGATTTCTTGAGGTCTTTTGAAAAATATGATAAAAAGAATGATGCCACGACATGGAAAGGTTGTGAGACTTCATGCGGTTTGTATGTGGCGGTATCGCCAGGCCACCACCCGGCTGCCGCCTCACCGCAGGCCGGCGCTTGCGGCTCGTCTTGTTGTCTCGTTCCGGGTGGGAAACGCGTGCTTTTGTGATATCGTGTTGTCGTGTGCCTCCTCAAAGTTGGAATTAATTAGGAGCTGGGGGATTAACACATTTTTATTGTCAAGGGGTGATGATCGGGGCTCTATAAAGAAGGAAAAAAAAGATATGGAGAACCGTAAAAGAGTGGACGCTTTCCATAAATCAACTGACCCCCTTTTTTATATTGAACGGTAATACGAAGCATTTGGAGCATAGCTATGTTATGTGAATAAATAGAGACAAGGAGCGAGTGAGTTAGTGAGAGAGAGAGAGAGAGGGAGAGGGTGTGAGAGAGAGTGAGGGGGAGGCGAGGAAAGGAGATGGAATAAAGGATTTATATTAGGCAAAATACTTAGATGAATTTAATTTCTAGATGTGTAGGTTTCTGTTAGAAAGAAAATTGAATATCCACTTGGCAAGACATTAATCTACATTTGCCACTCTCAACCCAGGTGTTAAATGGGTACCGGTAGAAGGAATTCCTTGAATGCTGTGAGCACCGAATTCGGTAGCCTAGCTAGAGCCGGGGTAATATTGTAGCGCCTTGAGCACCTTATACGTGGTGGATATGAACGCTATAAATATACCCAATATTATTATTATTATTATATATACATGCTTCCACTTGATGTGAAATATTTTATGGAACTTGTGACAGATTTTTTTTTTAAATGAGGTCGTGGTTAATGCCCCTACCTGAGTATAAACCATGATGAGAAAGTACACTTTTGTTCTTAGTGAATGCTCCTAAATTCCCAAAGTATTTTGGGAGTGATATTTTCAATACCAGATCCCTATTGCTGACAATTAAATGAATGTATAGAATTGGACAATGACAATGAGTAGACCGAAGACCAATGAAGACCGATAGCCTTCGAGACCGACAACCTACAAGAATATCGGTCTATTGAACCCTCAGAATAGTTGTCAGGAGGCCCACGAAACCGACATTTGGTCACGTGGGCTGGCGGTCTTTTGGGCCGTCGCGTCGGTCTCGTGTGCTATTGGTCTCGTGGACTGTAGCCATGTAGGGTTTTCTTAAGAATATACATTCAGTGTGTCGGTATAATTGAAAAGCAAAGGACTTCACGGATTCAACTTGAGTGACTATACCCTCAAAGTAACTACCCCAAAACGCAAACAGTATTACGGAGTAGCAAATTTGCACGAGATCAAATAAGTACCTTCGCACGTGCACACGGTGACACTTTTCGACGCCGCCTCCTCCCCCATAGTTCCTGGCAAACGCTTGACGTTGACTTGTGATGATTACGCTTCATTATCGAGGCTTTAAATATTAAAGATCGGACATTGATATGTGAATTTATTTTTTAAATGGGTAAAAATTTGACCAGCATGAGTGTAAGTATGTGTCCGAATAACTTTTGCGCAATGATATGCTTAACTATGGTGAATTTTGCTCAATTTGTCGTAAAATTGTCCTCGTAGTTTGGGCATAAAATCGCCCAAAGTTGGTCGGACACATACTTTTCCTCACGTTAGACAGGTTTCATTCAGTGTATTTAAGTGTGGAGCAGTAGAACCAATAATTCTATGACAAAAGGTTTAATCAATGAGGAAAGGCAAGCTCAAATTCCAAGTGTATTAATCATTTATAACACTTTGTACATAAATGTATCATGTAATTCTGTAAAGAAAATCTCCGAAAGAAGTTATCTTAATATGATTTCTGTACAAAGGAGAACGAATGATTTCGCATGGATTAATAGACGTGTTAAATCTCATTTAAAGTATAATAATTTGAGGGACTGAAACGAAGCAGTAAATTCTATACAAAGGAGAAGAAAGAATTCACATGGATTAATAAACAATCAATTCAGGGATTAAAATCCAATGTTAATTAGACAACGATCTAATCTGCATGAGTCAGGCACACGTTTTGCCAATCACTCTGAACTTCAAATGGGTGCTCCGGCGATTATTACTCCGGCCTTGATTAATTTTTGTCACAGACTGAGGGTTACGGTTAAGGTTGCAATTGGGGGGTTGGGTTAGGTTTAGCGTTAGGGTTAGGGTTAGGGTGGTGTATACTGTTTGTTCCAGGGTTAAAGTTCAGTATTCGGTTAGTGTACAAAATTGACGCGGGGCAATAGATCTATTTACAAAGTTATTCAAATTTATGGATGTTTCTTTCCTGGGGACCTAGTAACGAGGTATTCCATTAACCTGTTATTAATGAATTAATTAAATACATTAATTGTTGCTATGTCTGACAAGCCTCTGACAAGCTTTCTGGCAACCTTTGTTTTAAAAGTATGCATCAAATTTGAATATATTTGTGAACAGGTCTATTGTCGCGTGAGCATGTGTCATGCAACCACAGAATGACCCTTTAATGCCATGAGAATACGACACGTGTCGAGTGCATGATTAAGTAACCAGGGAGTGCTTTTCTGTCAAATCAAGACAATATTGCACTTGTATTGTAGGTGAACTTGACTTTGTCCTTATGATTGTCATTATTCATCGTCCATTACCATCATCACTCTCAGGGAGAGTCTTTGGCTTTACATGTATCACAAATCTGTAGATCTGCAGAATGTATAGTCATCCTCGCTTGGTCTTGTAGTTGTCGTTTTTTTCTGGAGGGGCGTCTCTCTGTCTCTTTCCAACGTTTAATCATAACTCCTATTGTTAAAATCAGTACTAGTATCACCACCGCAATCATCATCAGCAACACATCATCACATCATTACTATTATTATCATCAGCATCAGTACCATCCCCATCACCATCTTGAACATCATCATCACCATCACCATCATCATCACCATCATCATCATCATCACCACCACCACCACCACCATCATCATCACTACCATCAGCAACATCACTACCATCATTATTATCATCATCACCATCATCACCACCACCATCATCATCATCAACACCATCGGAGTTGGGTTAGATTTTCACCATATCAATAGGACGCTTTCTCGTCAGTCCTATTAAGACATCTCAGAGATATGATTACTTTTGGAGGTCAGTGGCAACTAGGACATATAACAAATTGCACCATTAACGTGAAGCAGGACCAATGGGACCAAATACCTTGCCATAGGACCAGGACCAAATAAGAAAATGTTAAGTTTATTTTTCCCATTTCTGCGGTTCGTTTCGTTTCTCTCCTTCTCCCTTCACCCCACTTGCGTACCATATGGGTCCAGCTATCAACGGGACTCTGGTATCATTGGGGGGGGGGGGGGGGGGGGGGTCACTCTCAGACTGAAGTGGTACCCATGCGTGTCCGAGCACCTCATAGTTGGACCTTAAGTGGCGTAATCCTTGGTGTCAAATTCAACCCCTAAATGGCGTAAATGGCGTAAGCTTGTGTAAAATATACCCCTAAATGGCGTAAGTGGCGTACGACCATGTAAACGACGTCAATGGCGTAGAACAATTTAAAATGTACCCCTTACTGGCGTAATTGGTATGGCACAGTGTACAAATGAACCTTACATGGATAAAGATGATGTACATCATTGAATTGCATGACATATTTGAAATGGTACACTTGAATGAAGCCGTCAGTGTTGCAGTGTTGGAAAATAAAAAAATAAAAACGTCGAAGAACTGGTAACCCTTTTTCTTAAAAACGTCGAATGTAAGACTGAAAACACCCCTTTTTCCCAAAGACGTCGTCGACGCCTTGGGTCTGAAATCCGACCTTATTCGACGTTTTTTGTTGTCACGCATGGGGGGGGGGGGGGGGGCACCAGGCTTGCTTGGTAGATGAAATGTGAAAAGTGTACAAATGAACCTTAAATGGATAAAGATGCTGTACATCATTGAATTGCATGACATATTTGAAATGGTACACTTGAATGAAGCCGTCAGTGTTGCAGTGTTGGAAAATAAAAAAATAAAAACGTCGAAGAACCAGCTAAATGGTAACCCTTTTTCTTAAAAACGTCGAATGTAAGACTGAAAACACCCCTTTTTCCCAAAGACGTCGTCGACGCCTTGGGTCTGAAATCCGACCTTATTCGACGTTTTTTGTTGTCACGCATGGGGGGGGGGGGGGGGCACCAGGCTTGCTTGGTAGATGAAATGTGAATTAACAAGACCAACTATTAGGGAGAGGGTGTGGGAGGGTCCTCTCGTCTTCTTGTCACGTTCCCTTTCATCCTCTCCCTTTCTTTCTTTCTTTCTTTCTCTCTTTCCCATTTTCTTTGTTTTCTTTTTAACCATTAATGGGGTGGGCTATAGTTACCCCAATGTCTCCTACCGCTCTCGTCTCCTCACCATCATTCACACTCGAAGGCTATCCGCCTATTAGTAGCAATTATCCTCCAGACTTCGTGTTTCTCCACCTCTCTCTACAAGACCCTTTATGATCGTATACGCATCCATCTCCGACATGAGACCGACACTTCACGATATTGTGCCGCAGTCACACCGACGAGACCGACAACAGACCGAACAAAACATTACATTTACCATGTTTACCCCGAATGGCCAAGTAATCTGTCGGTTTAGAGTCGGTGTGACTTGGGTATCATTAACCACTGACGTGCTTGATTTTATGTTTGTTCAAGCGTCGAGGCGATCAAATTTACAAGTTTTGTGACTGATGTGATAAAATGCACGTGTTGATCATAGCTGACATTTTGCAATCTTCACGGATACGTCAATAATTACAAGATGATGCACGTGAAGAAAAGTTACTTAACTTCAAACATGGAGGGATTTTAATTGAAGAGCTATATAAGTCTAACCCTGTTTTTTATGATTCTTGCCGACTTCGGGAAGACAAAGCGCGCCGAGTACTCTAGAAAAATATAGACGAATGAATATGTTGCATATTGTTGAAAGGCCGATTGCATTACACTGGTGGTCGCAGAATTTTAACGCGGGAGAGATGAGGGCAGGGAAAATGTTTGGAGTGATATTGTTCGCGCTGAACCAAGGGCGGTCAGGGGAGGGATTGGGCGTAGAGGAGTCCTGGAGGGAAGCCCTCAAAAAGCATATTTTACCACTTTTAGCATGCAAAGTCGAGCCCCTGTAAGAGACTCTTTTGTATAACCTTTAATCCATACTAAATAAACAAAAAATTTAATTGAAATCCGATTTGTGGGTAAAGGTTACAAATACAAAAAAAGGAAAAGGTATATTCAGTCAGTTTTCAAAATATCTTTTACATCTAATATTTTACCATCTTGATGAACAAAGACAGGTATGCATGAGGTGAAGAAGCGAAAGATAAGTTCTTGGTTTATTTTTGTTCTGTTTTCTGTTCGGTTTCATAATGACCTTGCCTTTCCAGACAGATTCATTTATTAGACTTAGCATGCTGAGTGCGATGACAAAATTAACCCTCCCATGAAACAATTTCTTTGACGTCTTCTCCAAGGATGGGCTTCATTTTTAAAGAAAAAAAAACAGCAACAAAATTGATTTTGCAGTGAGTAGTGCTTTGCGGCTATAATCGTTACTTAGAATAGCATAAAAGAGGGTAAGAAATTGATATTTCACACAGTTGAAAAATTATTGGTCTATTATTTCATAGAGTGAAAAATATCCCGAAGCTTCGAAAAATAACTGTCTTCTTTTATGTTAAATGGTTATTTAATAAACTGAACTATCACCGACGTAAGTTCGGACATTTCACATCTTGGTGTGCGTTCATACGTTACCATGGAAACAATATTTCGTCTTTCAGCCGAGCTTTTGAAATAGTCATGATAATGTTTAACTTTGTGTGTGCGTGTGAGTGCGTGTGTGTGTGTTCGACCCCAGGTCTCTTTTACAAGTCGTATTCTCGTTTGAGCGTGTGAAACAATACGTCATACGCCACCTGCGGATATGTATAATGTGTTTGTCTATTCGTTTCAGCATGCTGAACGTTCCGTGCCAGTGCTTTATTGCAAAAAATCTCTTAGCTTTATTGATAAATTTTTCTCTTCTCCTCCATTCCAAACTCGCTCTATTTTTATGTTTAGAGAGAAAAGAGAAATCTACCACTGATATAAATCACCCTGATATGAAGCTAGATTTGAGTGAACTCGATTCCATTTGACAGTTATGATTAGTCGTTTTGTTTTCAGTTGCTTTTTCCGCCTCTTACTCAGTTTGGTTTTCTTCGTTGATAACTCGTTGAACGAGACACGTGTTATAAGGGGAGAAAAAATGAATTACGTACTTGAGAATGATTAAGGCAGTCATGTTAAAAATAAAAAAAATACCTAAGAGCACATGAATCGATATTTACTTATAATGGGCTTTGGGGATTGTAATATCTTTTTTTCGTCGTAGAAAATGATTCAATACAAAATTTTCGTCACAATTTACGTGACTAGTTTTCTTTTAAATCTATCAGAAATGGCGTAAACACTTCTGGAATAGGGGAGGCGCGACATTTTTTTCAAGGGGGGGGGGGGGGGGTCGCAAAAAAGGACTCCTGCCCAAAACAAACTTATATACCACCACTGATTTATTTTATTCGACCCATTTTAGTGATATCTGTTATGGATTAATTGTAGTTATAATAATATAACTATATAGATAATCTATTGGTTTCTTGGGCATTTGTAGCTGGTTAATAATTACATGTATAACCAAAATAGGTATTTGCAAGCGAGTAAATAAAACCAGACTATAACAGCCACATTAAAGCTTCACATAATATTACAATGTAATTGGATACAAAAACTAATACTACTGCATTGACAAAGGGATACAACAAAGAGAGGCAAAGAGGGGGAAAAGGGGGGGGGGGGGTAAATAAAACGTTCAGGAGAAACAGTTTATATTTTCTTTTAAAAGATGAGAGTGTAGACGTGGTGGAAGTGTAAACTATGGTCTCGCCTTATAAAGAAGAGAGGGTTTTTTTTCTTGGTAAAGGGCACTGATTCCACAGGGGCATTTCATCTAGAAGGGCCACTTTTCTTGATTTTGGATAAAAGCTTTCAATTTTTCTTTCTTTTGTCCCGACCTATGATGTGATATTTTCAGTAAAAACGATTAGCTTCACCTTAATATTCCTCTTTACAATATATAAGAAACATCAACATGTGCCTAAGCCCATTTTTAAATGCTATCCGAAATACAATAAAATTATGCTATGACGAAAGGAAATGCATCATTGTTAAACACATTTATGATTACTTCACTCACATTTGAGCGATGGAAGCAATCTACAATTGGGTATAGCGTCGCAGAAATATATCACCTCTTAGGTAATTATTTAAAGAAATCCAGTCTAATAACCCTGTCTCCCCCGGCTTTGAAAATGAAGATTTCCTCTCCGGCGATTTATTGTGCCTCCAGAATTAGCGAACATGATTCTGCGCCCGTCCAACCCTTGCACGTCGTATCACGCCTACCTCGCAAAGCGACACTGCAAACTTTTGTAAGCGCTGCGCAATCTTAACGCACCGTTGTCAACTATTTGCAGTGATGGGGTGCGCGCATGGCGCCGGAAAAGTCAACGTAATGTGAGACGCTTAGTTAATATGGAGAAAGAGTTAAGTCGTAAGCAGCGGAATGAGCGATGGGAAACAAGCAAGCTGTTGAAGCCGGAGTAGCCCGGTCGGTACGCAGAAGACGGCCATAATCAATTCTTGCTGGTTGGTTATAATGCATTCACGCTGGAATGGCTTCAGCAGAAGAAAAAAAAAGCACGTTTTCATTGACAGGGCTTTAAACCAGACGACAAGACTTATATCGGAAGTCGGGGTTTTTTTTGCCACCAATAAAGGGGAAATGAAGTTATATGACACATGAACTAATTATCCTCAATGATATCCAGCGCCATCAGCCCTTCAAAATAGCTGTCTTGATTGAAATAAATATATTATGTGACTCAATTTTTGAGAATGACGAAAAATTAAGACAAAATTTCAATTTCTGTTAAATTATCATATTGAAAAACCATATTCTGGAATACGGAATATTGTTGATTTAAAATGTTAACGAAAATCAATGATTTTTTACCATCAAATTTTATTTAAGTGATCAAGTGGTATTCTTATTGCTATTGCTTACCATTTTTTCATTAAGATAGTATTAAAAAAATCCTTTATCTTTTTGATAATATTCATGTATGGGCTCTGTTTGATATCATTGTATATTGATTTGTGGCTTGCACTTACTTTTTTTAATGTTTTATCTTTCTGTTTCTCACCACGGGATATGTACACATAAAAAATGTGATGTAATATTTTTTTACTATATTTATTCATTAAACTGTTCGATCATTGGTCAATTCCCCATTGTATATACCAGTTGAGTAATCAATCGATACACTTTTATTATTCCGTCGACTAACCTATCTATCTGTCGATTAATCATTTATTTAATCCTTCGAACCAAGGTGAACTCCTTGATCGAACAAAGTGGTTTATGATTTCTTCAACAATCCAAAATCAATTACCTCATAAATCAGCTACTGAAATAATCCATTCATTGAACCGATTGATCTGTTAATACGGAAATGAGATAATTCATTGCTAATCCACTGTCCAATCAATTAATAAATCATTAACCAATCCATCAAACTACATTAAATAAATCTATCGAACTCATTTAATAATCCTCCATCATCAGATCCATCAAGCAACAGAAACTAATCAATCAATCAATCCAATAACCAATCAATCAATCCAATAACCAATCAATCAATCCAATAACCAATCTATCGATCAATCAATCAATCCCATAACCAATCAGTCAATCCAATAACCAATCTATCGATTAATCAATCAATCATTTAAGCAATCAGTTTTCCAAACAAGTAATCAAGCAAGCAAACAATTAGACAAACATACAAAATAGACAATGAATAACATTAATAAAATTATAGACAACAAATCATTCAATCAAACAAACAATTAACAGATCAATCAATTGCTAAATTTACAAAAGAAATCTATCAAGTAATCAATCAATCAGACAAAAAACAAAACCATACAAATACAGTGAATCAATATAGACAAGAAATAAATTAATCAGTCAATAAACCGAATTTTTCAATCACTAGATTTACTAATTAACCAATCAACTGATCTGGTAAGTTAATTGATTGATCGATTAAACAATCAACCAATAAATCGATAATAGTATATCCAATCCTACTTCAGAGAACTTTGTTTGAACTTTCATGTCAATTGATTTATAATGGTTTTTACTTTTTGCAAACCTCATAAAGCGGCTCTCTGTTAATTTGGCGATTTTAATCACTTTATAATGCATTCACTTCAATTAATCCACCTGCCTATTGCATTGTGCTTTTACCATTCGCGGAGAGCTTTTTCTGAATTTCAAAGAATCTTCATCTTCAGTGGTCTTTTAATATCATTGTGCGCCTGAGCTTGCAGACGATTCCAATGTTGCCAAATAAACAATAGAAATTCTGCTTGAACATTCATAATTGATCTGGCCTTTTCCCCTCTGCAGAATTATTGCTCATATCCATGGATGTTAGTCGGGAAAACAAAAGCCCCAAACGACAATCGGCTTTCAGCTGGCGTTTACATCTTGGAGCGGGACGCGACATTGCCGGTTCCAAGCCCTGTCCATCGGGACGGCAGATATACGCACGGCGGTGAAAATGAGCGTCTAATTTTACGCTGAATTTAGATTTCATTGTCTTCCGACAAAGCTTACAAGTTTAACACAGGCGCGTTGTTTCAGCTTTTGCTATTCATGAGAATTTCTAATGATGCCTTGATTAAGATGACTTTGTTTATTGGACCTGCATGCATGTGGAGATAATGAATCAAATTAAGAGCAGAGGGCAAAAGTTAATACCACTTTCAATAAAACATGAAAAGGGTTGGTGATATGTACATGATTGGACCTAAAAATGTTTGAAAAATAGAAAGATTTAAGAGAAGGGGTTAACATTGGGGTTTCCTTGTTTTTATAGACCCGTATAAGAAACGCACGTAGGCAAAATTGCAAAAAGTCTATTCATCTTCGACAAGCTTTTATTTTTGTTTTCCCTTTCCCTTCCTTTCTGTCCACATTATTTTGAAATGATAGTTTTCCCCTGAAATTTAAAAAGGATAAATAGAAAATATAAAGTTAAATGTAGGCCAACATTCTAAGACTGAAAAAGAACATTTACCAAGGAAAATATGAAGAAAAAATTCCGAAGTACAGCAAGAGCAGTTCATAAATATCAGAACATAGCACCAAACGTTATTAAAAAAAACCCAAACAAACAAACTTCAACTATTTGAAAATTATTAACATTGACACTATTAAACGTATAAGATGATTTTAATCAATTGCTTTTATTATAGTCTATGTGGATTTTAGTCATTATAATCACCATCATTATCAACACAATCGTCATCATTAATAACATCACCATCATCATCATCACCGACCTCAATTTTATTAACTTTGTAGCATCATTATCAACTATGATAACCTTCTTCAACTTCGAGTACCATGCATGATTGTGATTATGTATAATTTATTTTTCCGTAACCATCTCCCTTATTATTATTGCTGCTATGCGTTACAACCGTAATAATCATCGTCATCTGCATCATTATGAGAGGTGAGAGGTGTCGTAGTCGAGTGGTTAAAAACACTCGACTGGAAATGCAGGTTCTATCCCCGGTATCACTTAAAGGGATACTCAACCGCAGATTTTGGAGTTTTTAGGCCGCGAGAGGGCACCGTGATCGTTACCTGATCATGCCGTTGCCACACGGGGCGCAAACTTCGGACAGACTGCATGGTCGCCGCACGACATGCACGCTCCGCCTGAGCTCAAGCTCTCGTGCGAGATTCGGTCGGCTTCGTGCAATTATAATCCCAGCAGTCCGACGGATGCGTTCGACGCACAAACTTTGTGTATAAGTGAATGGGGCTTACGCAATCCTGACCTTGTCCACGGCCGCCTGGTGGTGCGTCCCTTTAATATGCCCTTGAGTAAGGGATTTTATCTATTGCTATTTTATCGTACATTAAATAAATGGTGTTTGGCATATTAATACGTGTGTGAGTGCATGTGTTTCTTTAAAAAAAAAATATCCTCATCCTCCTCATCAAATCCGTCATCATCGGTGTCATCATCACCATCTTCAGCATAATCGCTATCATTCCCTTAATCAGTATTAATCATCATCAACAACATCAGTATCATTATTATGATAATCACAATAAATATCCTTATCATCAGCATCATTATCATCATATCTTTATCACTTTCTTCATCATACTGTCATGCTTCATAAGCGTTATATTTATGCCTCGAGGCTATATAGCAGCTTAAATGAATGCTTATTTCTATTCATTTGCAAGGCATTATTCCTCAGTTACCAAGTCCCTCGGATAGCCTTAAAGTCATTATGCCCACTTGTTACTTATCTACTAGCGTTTACTTACTAAAATAAGCATAATACAAACAGTGCTGTATTTATACTTCATTAAGTCATTATTAATGAAGTGTGTTCTATTCTTACTTCTTGAGAATGCCTGTTCAGCAGAATAAACTACATGTATATGTATTTTACTATTTTTGCACTAATTCATCAGGTAGGTATCACTTCCGCCGGATAATTCTATCAACTCTATTTTAAAGGGGAAAGAATCGTCGTGGTGATATGGGGCACGAGTCCAGCATAGGACACTAACACCGCAGCGCGTGTCGGCCAGCCGGCCGATCGATGCCTCCAGGAAACCGCTCGCGGCGATCGCGCGCGGATGGGGAAATACCAAGAGAGAAAAAACCGCATCATTATTATTAACGTGTAAAAGTGAATGTCGTAACGGAAAGAGATATCATCAAGAAGAAAAAAACATCAGCTTTACAGTGATTTGTGCACCCCGTCGATGCTACAGTCCTATCTATTTACTTCTCTGTTTGTAGAAGTTGTGTCTTCCAAATCAGGAAAGAAATTACGTGATGTGGATGAATTGTATAATTGAATGATTTATTTAATACATGTACATCCTGAACTTGGCAGCACGTATAGGCTGAACTGCATTCAGTTTACAATAAAAGAAATGCATTTGTCAAACATGCATGTAAACACATTTGATTACACGATTGCTTAGTACAAATTATGAAAAGTAGAAAATATCAATCGGCCTATAATGTATGCATGAAATCTGGAGAGTCATTATTATTATTATCCCCACTTATACACGAAACCATTGTTTTCTTACTCTGCATGCAGCCTGGCTAGATTAATCGTACTCTCCCTTGTGTTCACTCCTTTGGTTTTAAAAATCGAGAATTTATGGCTAGTGAAATTAAAACGAATATGACCAGGCCTATGTAACTGGAGCTCCATGAATGTCATGTATTGTGTGCTATACTAGAACCTACTTTTGTTGTTGTTGTTGTCGTCATCATCATCATCATCATCATCATCCTACCACTACTACTACTACTGCTACTACTACTACTACTACTACTACTACTACTATTACTTCTACTACTATACTACTACTACTACTACTACTACTACTACTACTACTTCTACTACTATACTACTACTATACTACTACTACTACTACTACTACTACTACTACTACTACTACTACTTCTACTACTATACTACTACTACTACTACTACTACTACTACTATTACTTCTACTACTATACTACTACTACTACTACTACTACTACTTCTACTACTACTACTACTACTTCTACTACTATACTACTACTACTACTACTACTACTACTACTACTACTACTACTACCACTACTACTACTACTACTACTACTACTACTACTACTACTACTACTACCACTACTACTACTACTACTTCTACTACTACTACTACTACTACTACTACTACTTCTACTACTATACTACTACTACTACTACTTCTACTACTATACTACTACTACTACTACTACTACTACTACTATTACTTCTACTACTATACTACTACTACTACTACTACTTCTACTACTATACTACTACTACTACTACTACTTCTACTACTTTACTACTACTATTACTACTACCACTACTACTACCACTACTACTACTACTACTACTATACCACTACTACTACTACTACTTCTACTACTACTACTACTACTACTACTTCTACTACTATACTACTACTACTACTACTTCTACTACTATACTACTACTTTTTACCGGCTTTTCTCTAGTTTCTCTAGTTTATTTTATGTGTAGGGTTTGTCTAGGTATATTAATTTGTTTGTATTTGTATTGTCATCCGTACATATTTTTATTCTATTATAATAAGTTATTGATCCAATTGTTATTTTTCATTAGGTGGCAGCACTGTATAAGACCTGTTTCTTCTTTAAGCTGTCTCCACATTCCTATATTAATATTTTGTCTTACCTTGTATACATATGTGTTTTTATGAATGGAATACAATTAAATTGAAATTGAAATTGAAATACTACTACTACTACTACTACTACTACTACTATTACTACTACTACTGATACTACCACTACTAGGCGTATATTCCTCAATGACGCTGTGTGTGACTCAGGGAATGCCGGATTCGAGACCCGAGTGATCGTACTGGCGATGGAGAGATATTACCCAGTCCCTCGGATATGATTCAAAGCAGTGGGTCCCCTTCGGTCTTCTTTACGAACGGCTCTCTTATTAGCATACATGTAAAAACAACAATTACCTATTACCCCAGATCATAGTCATCACATTTTGAAACACATACGACTGCTGGAACTGTAGATGCGGACGTTCTCCGTTTTTATTATTTTTTTTAATAGCTATATAGTTACATGCACTTACACGACCAAGCAAGTTTTATGTCTCATTATTATGTGACTCTTATCAATAAAATGAAAGGCCTCATCGATTACATAAAGTATTTAGTTTATTACGCCCCTGCACCATCTGAAAAAGAATGTCTGCCAAACGTTTAAGCCTTCAGAATTAGCAAATGCGATCAATTTTCAGCTTTGTTTGCACCATACGAAGTGGAGTAGCTTATAATCAACCTTCATTGATTGTGCAATAGTTTTATGATGCTTTCCTATTGACGACGAAGGATAATTCATATGCAATATTGCACAGAGAAGTGTTTAATTAAATAATGTTATCTCCTATAAATAAGTCATAGTATTAAGGATTAATATGCACAGGTCTTTCTTATCTGACAATTATTTCTGTCAATCTAGGCACGGTATCAGAAATTTATTTACAGCTTTATTTTCGAATAAAGAACAATTTCTTTCTTACAGAAAAACAAAAGCATTCCTTTCTCAAAATTTGGTGGACATTTAAGCTTCAATTACGTTGCTTTTTACCCTCATCATGCTCATAAGTGCAAATATTTTGCACCCCAATTGAAACTAGACTTTAAGGGTGAAAAACTGAACCTCGGGGGTGTCCTGCGACATTTTCTCGGCTTTATAGTGCTTGGACCGGGTTAAAGGGATACCCAACCGCAGATTGTGAACGTGTTTATGACACGAGAGGGCACCGTGATCGTTAACTGATCATGCCGTTGACCCGTGGGGCGCAAACTTCGGACCATAGAGTTTACTTCTGTGTATGTAACTCTATGCTTCGGACAGACTGGTAGCCGCGCAGCATGCACGCTCCACCTGAGCTCGAGCTCTCGTGCGAGATTCGGTCGGCTTCGTGCAGTCCGAAATGTAATCCAGGCAGTCCGACGGACGCGTTCGACGAACAAATTGTGTGTACAATTGAATGAGGCTTACGCAATCCTGACTCCCCCCGGCCGCCTGGTGGCGTATCCCTTGAAAGTTAGGAAGTCGGCTATTGTAGGATATTGACTACAGAACAATAATGTGTCGTGCATAAAGAGAAGATTGAGTTGTGGGAAAGGTGAAAAATAATTCGTGAGTGAGCTCTCTCATTCCATTTATGTCTGTTTGGAAGAGCATCATATACTAGAAATGTTCCCTGAAAAGGATTGCTCTTCAAATGTCCTCATATTTGAAATATGACGAGAGATAGCTGAACTGTTCGGGCCGAACATTCATACAACATGTGTGTGTGCAGTCCCGTGTACCCTTTTCTGTGTGCAGTGCATGTGCTTTTCCACAAGATTGGGTCAATTTCTTACAATTTTGATGATACCAAAACCTCACGATATACACCAATTCTTATGTAGACATGATTAACCTTTCCGAATTGCTTTGAGATAGATAGATTCTTTCACATTGTAATTTTATGACCAGAACTCGACTTTATCTTTAACATATGCGGTTCACTTTTGGATCCCATACGTGTGCTGCGTTGGATTGCAAATTTCGGGAGTTACGGAGATTTTTACCGTCCAACCGCTGTCAATTTCTGTCATTTCTACTTGTTCATTTCGATTTATAATCATGTCTTTATTCTGTTGTCATTGTTATTTAACTGTCACATTTGTAATTTGAACAATGTATATTTATAACTATAATTGTTTGTAAATTTGTTATTTGATTTGACAATAAATGCAGAACTCCTGACAAAAAAAAAAATGATAAGTCAAGGTTATAGAGAAGAAAGGAAAAAGGTCAGGGAAGAAACGGTCCAGAATCAGAATGGGATGTGGGGTGGAGTTTGGCGTCTGGTTGGATGATTGAAAGGGCTATTTAGCTTCATTGATCTTATACAATCGATTACCAACTATTGCTCTGCTTCGAGCGGTTCAAGGTTTTTAACCAAAGAAAAAAAAAAAAAAAAAAAAAAAAGAGGTTATCGTCAACGAGATATATTTCATTCAATGATATACTGATTGTTGGTAAAACGTGTGTTTTCTTTCGTTTAAATGGCCAATAAAAGAAAGGAAATTTGTGAATGTCTTTCAAGCGTGAAGAAGAAAAGATTCATGTTTTTATTATAATCAATCATAAATAATTTTAAAAAAAATATTCCCTTATTTTAATGTGCATGTATATAGGACAATAAACTTCTGTTCTTAAAATTCACTTGCCACACACAAGATATCTTTCAAAAGATGTCATAAGAAAGGCACATTGTTTATGCCATAGTCACACCAAGGAGACCGGCACCAGACCGATGGCACACCGAATATAACATTACATTACACCCAATGCCCTGAATGTGATCGGTTTGGCGGTGTGCCTGAGGTATTAGCTTGGTATTGTTGGCTGACGGTCTGGGGTTGTGTAGAGGTATAAGGCTCTGGTGGAAACATAAAAATTTGCTGCGAGCGAACGAAATGATGGAGAGAAAAGAAGATGATGATGGATAGACAAGAGAGGGAGAGAGGTAGAGAGATAAAGCAAGATAGAACAGGGTAGAAAATAGGCGATGGAGAGAGAGAGAGAGAAGGATACATCATGTACATGGAGGGAAATAGAGATGAGAAGGGCAAACAGAAAGAAAGAGATACAGTGATGTTAAACAGAGAGAAATAGAGGAGAAGGAGAGAGAGAGAGAGAGAGAGAGAGAGAGTTGACAGAGAGAAAAAGAGTGACCCGGGGGGGGGGGGGGGAGGATACTCGGCATTTTCCTCCATAAAGCAGTCTGCTTGTGGATATAGCGATGATTATTACACTACGTCCATGTGTGTTAGTCTCACGTTCATAATTAATTAGCAACTTTGCCGTGAAGCAGGGAAGAAAAGAAGTTTAAAGCGTCGCGTCCTCCCCGCCTTTGTTCCAAGCTATACCCGTTCCACAGCCCTCTTCGAAGAGAAGGTTGAGTTCTAATAATGGTGAAAAATAATTTGTGAGCTTTCTTTCTCATTCTTTTCTATGTTAGTTTTGAAGGATATCATAGCAGAAATGTCCCCTGAAAAGGATTGTTCTTCATGTGCCTTCGTATTCGAAACAATGGCGATAGATGAAGTTTGTGTGTGCCGTACGTCCCATATACATTTTTGTGTGCAGCGCACATTAATTTTCTTTCAGCAAGATTGAGTCAATATATATTTTTTTTTTGATGATTCCAAATCCTCATTTTCATGCAACAAGCAACCTCTTCCAAAAACAGTTTCTTAAAAATCATGTCTACTGTCCACAAACATTCCCCTTCTTATTTGTAAAGCTTATATATTCGATAGCCTTTGTGAAGAAAACACATGCAGTTGTGAACATAATGCCATCTTCTTAGAAAATGCTGACATTTCATCAAATTAGAATGTAAATTAGAATTATACAAATTTGGTTACCTGCCTTCTTTAGTAATTAAAACAACTGGAAAATATTTCACATCCCTTAAATTTTGTGTATAGCTGGGCGTTGTGGCGTGCGCCTGTAATCCAGCTAACAGTGGAAGTTATAAACTGATTCAGCGGACCCAGGTTCGAGACTGAGTCACGTCTTTCGGATGGTGACGTTAAAGGTCGGTCCCCAGACGTAAATAATCATATCTGATTGATACACGTCTGTAAAAACCCAATTACACACACACACACACACACACACACACACACACACACGTTCTCTCTAGGTATTCCGATTTTTTTTGCAAGCTGAACTCTAATTCTCTATTCATCTCTTATTTTCTTTTTTTATTATGATTTGGAATATATAATGTTCGCTTTTGACTTTGTGTCTTATGATAATTAATCATTTGAATGCCCATGTATTTAGAAGCCTAATTTGTAATAAGCTGACTTGATTTAAAACACAAACAACAACAAAAAAACAAACAAAGTAAACAATCACAAAAGTATGACATGAATGAGGAAAATGATCGCAGAGCTTGAAAATGGATGGGTTACAGAATGATTGTTTAACAATACGCATTCCCGAAATAAAACGTGAAAACTTCTTTTTCATAGCAGTTGTTTGCATTATGTTCTGGTTTATGTTGGAGGAAGATTGAGACAATAATTAATTAAGACAGATAAAAAGAGAGAGCAGACATCATGAAAAACACGTGATCTTTATCATAAACGGATGAAAAAGTCATCATTCAGTCGACACAATATCAGTCGACAAGTTTAAGCGCTCTAACCCGACGTCTCGCTCGATATTATCGATCTCCTTCTGTCCAAAACCGGACAGCCATTTCTCTTATTTCCATCTCCGTTTCTCTTCAAAAGACGAAATGTAGAAAAAAAATCAACAATTTCCATGGAATCAATGTAACCGTTGTAAACTTTGGACGTGCCCTTTTGTGAGCTGTATTTTCTGTATAAACAAGGAACAAAAACCACGAGCTGCGTGTCCATCCAACTGTAGAGCGGCTATCGGGGCCAGGTGACCATTTGGGTATTATTCGTGGTCCTGTCAAGTTTAGGATTTCGGACAATATTTTCTCTTGACCATTTGAACAGAAGATTTTTTTTTTCTCCATCTATAGTAGTCTTTCTGTATTAGGCGTATCGACATCACGAGCAGCTGCGCGGACCCCACGGGATGACGCGGGTATCATACAAGCGGTAGGGGGGAGAAGGGAAGGGGCGGGGTCCTGTCAGTTGGGTTAATAAGAAGTTTGGAATACCTTCACTTTTCCACTGTTTTGTTTTGACCTCCTGATATAAGTAGCATAATGCTGGTCAATTTGATGCATTCTCACGTTTACCAATTTTTTCCCCTTTCCCCTATAACCCATACTGCAATCCGTCAACTACCTTTGTTTTTCATATTTCACTTCATTATACTACTTGCTTAAGTTGCTTACTACTTTCTATCAAAATACGTAATTTTCATGTGTAGTACTTTTTACACACCCGAGGGGCATACATTCTACCCCCTCTCTCCTCCCAAATTTACCTTCATTATTATTTTCTTCAAACTTCTTTCTTTGTTCTTTCCACAATTATTTTGACTCCCCCTCCCCCTCCATCTTGCTATATATAGAAATCCCTCTTTTAGAATGTGTATCCTCTCTTTCTTTTCCCCCAAAGTTACCTTTTTTTCTTCTAGCTTACGCACTTTCCTTTATGTTTTCTGTCCTCTCTCTCTCTCTCTCTCTTTCCCTCTGCCTCTGTCTCAGTTTTTCTTTTTCTCTTCCCCACTTTTTCTTTCTCTCTTCCTCGGAGTCCAAGATTGCAACCACCGGTGCCGCTTCCACGCCGGTTAATCAGGCGAAATCCTTCCACGATTTCGTGTCACGTTTTCGCGATGTAATCGTACGCAAAAATCAAGGTTGGCATGCAGGCCCACTAATTAATTCGCTGCTCTGCTATTCATCACATCATCGATCCTAGTTGCTATCGATCCACGGTGGATCATTGAAAAGCCAATTTAATAATAGGAAAGTTGGCAAATGAGGTGGAAGAGGTTTAAAATAAGACAAGGAAAGGGAAACCTTGGTTCTTGGCAAGCTGAAAGAAAGAAGGAAACGGAAAAAACTGGTTCATTACGCATGAATTTTGATAGCGAAATTGATTTTTTTTCTTGCAAGTTGCGAAAGAAAATCCTGTACTTTTAGGTTAGAAAATTAATGAGAAGAAGTAAATGGAAAAGTATAAAACTTTTTAGACGCAGATTATTTAGGTGGAAAATAAAAGATCTGTGTAGAATTATGTTTGACAAATTTCACTTAACTAGTGTTCAGAGAAATTGATAAAGATAATAATTATGTCGATTATTTAAATATAATTTATTCAGTTTCGTAGATTAATAGGGTGGTGTTTTATATTTCTTCAAACCACTTTGGAAGTAAAATACATCTTTTGGGGTATCTTAGTTGTTATAATGCTAAATGCCGAAAAATATATTCTTTAATACAACATTATTATACATAGCATTCCAAATCTAAACAATTACGAAAGCTATGCACAATTATTTTGCAATATCGCAATGAAATCCTTTACAAGAACAACAAAAAAAAATGATACGAAATGGTTAATCTCATATCATTATCTTCCCCCACGCTCTTTATTCTCCATCAGTCTCCCTCTCTCTCTCTCTCTCTCTCTTTCTCTTTCTCTTTCTCTTTCTCTCTTTCTCTCTCTTCCACCCTCTCTCTCTCTCTCTCTCTCTATCTATATATCCAGTAATAAGTTCCCAACAAGTTTGGTTATATACGGAGAAGCAGGTGCCTAATAATATTATATGAGTTTTCTAGAAAAGGTCTCGAAATGAATTTGAGGCTAATATACAGCTGCTTAGATGAATTACGTCAAATTAATGAAGAAGGGGTGGACGAAAACGCAGAACCGAAAAAAGAAAGAAAGAATAGAAAGAGTAATTTTGTGTCCCGTTTTCCTGACTGGGCATCCCGCTTGGTCTGAACGTGATATATCTGCATAAAATACCAAACTCTACCGCGATCCTTAATTCTCCATATCGGACTTACCATAGGCTTTGTAAGTATACGTATTAGAACGAAGAATGGACTAGGGGGTTTGGTAAAAATGTAAGAGGATTTAGGGGTAGCAATTTCATTGGCATCTCTTGTAAGACAATATTTGGAGTTAATGTATTTTTTCGCATGACCGCTTGTAATGTACGGCACGCGAAGGCAGGCTCTTTTGTGTCGCGTGGACGGACGCACGCGACTGTAGCGGGCACGCGCGAGGCTTTTGTACGAAGGGCGGGGCGGACGGAGCTCATTTTCACACCTTATCGTCTGCAGAAATATTGTCCCACCGGAAGAAAAATGTGTCATCATGCAACTTCTCGAGAGAAAAGGCAAGGTGTAGAGCTTTCCACTATTATTCCGAGGGAAAAATACTGAAGAAAATGTGATAACAGAAAAATAAAATTCTAAATCTGCCCCCCCCCCTAAAAATTATTTCGTACTTTGTTATCGAATTTCGGAAGGATTGTTGTAGATATGTTATCTATTTATAGCGTACATGGAAAATCAGAAGGACTGATTATCCTATGCATCTATACTATAATACAGAAATAACAGATAGCTGGAACTCATTTTAGGCCTAATAGCCAACTTTACAACTGAACTCTGTTTTTTTGTTTGTTTGGTTTTTTTAAACCTCGGTGAAAATGCATGTATTGTAACATTTTGTTAAAGAAAGAGATTGGTAGTCTATAACGAACTCTCGATTGGGCTACATACGCCACTTCGTAGTGGACATCATATTCTTTGATGCAGACGATATCCAAGCTTCTAGTTTTCATTTTGTGGTATACCTCGAGTCATCATCATCATCAGCTGCCCTATACCAGTATAAAAAAAACACGTAACAACGAATATGACACAACTCCTTCAAAAAACAAAACAAAAGCCATGCCCGAAATAAAACCACAGACTGACAATCCCCAATGTATCAGCCCTGTTTTTTTCCTCAGAGGGATTTTTATCGAGAATTTTTTTCCTCTCTCGTCCTTGCTCACGTCTGTAACTCTCGTCCAAGTTTAACATGTCCATAAACAACATAACCAACAAAGGCTTGATGAAAGGGTTAAGTGACTTGGAAAATTACAATGAGGTGATCATTAATTTGCGGTCGCCTCCGCGTGAGCCAGCACGAGCTCCCGATGTCCGTTTAAAGAAAAATGATAACACTCGAATTAAGGTCGACATTTCGATCTTTTTGTGTCTATTCCTGTAAACCTGATCAGTGGGTGTTTTATCATTCAGTGCTCTAGTTAGATAACAATTTATTTTCCGTAATGACACTTTAACGTTGAGTTGTTAAGGATCAATGAATAATTACGACGGTATATTTTATTACAGTATAACTTACGTCTCTCCAAATTACAGCTGTTCTGTGTAATAATTTCCATTTTCAAGCATCTTTTAACCACTACTTTTCCTTGTACTTTTTTTTACATCAATAATCCATTCATTTCGCGAACAAAAGGTTTGGAGGGTTTTGAAATTGATGCAATAAATCTACCCCAATGCTGTATACTGACGAAATAATAATAAGCTATAAATCAATTTGCCATATTTTTACAACCCAACATGTTTCCTTCAAAATCTCGAGTGAATTATGACGTCTGCATGGCATGACCCAGAAATATCATGGGAAACACTTAAGACACAAATGATTGCCTCTACAAAAACGAATTATCAATCATGGAATGGGATTGTAAAGAGACAATGAGAGAGAGAGAGAGAGGGAGGGAGAGCATAAAAAAGAAGAAAAGATAAGTGTGTTCGTGTATTATGGGTGTTGGTTTGGGTGAGGGAGTGGGGAGATTGGTGTGCGTGTGCGTGCTCCAGTTAAAGAGGGGGAGGGATGGAGCGATATAGATAGAGAGAGAGAGAGGGAGGGGGGGGGGGTGGAGGGGGATAGGGGACGAGGGAAAAACTTAGGAGACCGATATAAACAGATGGTATAAAACATTAAAACAGCTTTTTTTTTCCTAACCCATTTTTGGGGGTATTTTCTTTGCTTATGCTTTCAAACTGGAGGAAACTACTGCCATATTAACGGTTACCCCCACGCCCCCCCCCCAAAAAAAGAGTTAGTGGGTGTTCCTGGTGGACAAATTATATGGGACTTTTTCCTATCCCTATTTAATTATATTGGTGTTACGTTGATTTTGTCTGGAGAACGCTATTATTTTCGCAACATTCACGATGTACGCATACGAAAGAGGGAATTATCAATAGTAAAATGGAATAATTTATTTAGAAAATGGATTCCTTATAGAGGGTATGTGTTTCAGTCTTTAAGGCCAGTATTCACAAAAGCGTATGAATTTTAGTCCAGGTTAAACCGCGGGATAGAGTAATAGCTGTTATTTCCACTGATTTAAAGAGCGTCAAGTTGTCAGTATCTCCATCCCGTCTTTTTCAAACTTTTATAAGCAAACAAAAAACATGGCATGAAATCGATTTCTCATTTTCATCTCATGACTGGATCAATTTCGTTTATTCGTTATTGTTGCAGAATTACAGTAATTCCTAGAGACGACACTTGGCGCTACAAAAATCAGTGGAGTATAAATTAAACCAGGGTCCCGTTTCACAAAACTTGTTTTCAATAACAAGTTACGATAGTTGTTATAAGCTACTGAAATCATGGAATTTGCCTGGCTAAGAACAAATTTGTCATTGATCTGTAGCAGTTGTTATTGATAACAAATTTTTATGAAACGGGGCCCAGGATTGACTTAGTCCACCTTTGTGAATACAATCTAAAAAATTTACATTCATTTCTTTTCTGCGGTTAAATAATTTGTGTATACGTACAACAAACTTTCGTTTTTATTATGCATTTGTTGAATATGAGTAATTGTCTTTGGTAGTTGTTAAACGCCACTTTGAGAAACGAATATAGAAAGAAAGGTTTTAGTAATTATCTAAGAAGTTTACTGAGCCCGCTTGAGTTAAATGGCATTATAATGTCCTCGGGGAGGGGCAGTATTTTCCCCTGATGTAATATCCATTCTTACTACACGGTACTTGAAGAGGGGGGAGGGGTTGTTTTATGAAAATATAGTTGGTTTTACTTCCTGTTTGTTTATAAACAAATGTTAGACAATTTTACTTTTAAAAGAGCTACGTTAGCCTACATGTATATTGATTCTAGAAATAAACATTACGGGTGTTGAGAGTAAAGGAAGAAGAAAAAAAGCGGGAACAATTTTTTTTGCAAAGTTGACCAAAGGAAGAAAAGAAGGAGTAGACGTGTTTTAAACAATGTATAATGGCACGCATGGTTTCATACCACTAAACTAGCATTGTTCCGATGTGCCCTCTTAGATATATCAGTAGCCCCCTCCCAGTGCGTAACAATACCCACATATTGACTTTGTTTGCCTTATTTCGACCTACGCACGCGCCTCGCATTCTTTCTGTCTCGCGAGGCGCGCGGCCAACCACACGGCGAGCGTTTATCAATAGGCCTTCGACAAGCCCACGCGTACGGGTGGAGTTCGCGCGACTGCCTTCGCGTGCCGTCGGGTTTTTGTTAGGGTAATTCGCCGCAGCCGGCCGGCGGACGGCTGGTGGGCTGAATGCCCATGTTAGGTGCGCGTGGCTGAGTGTGAAAGCCTATATCAACTCGCATGGCCGTGGCATTGTGAGTTTGTTAGGATAAAGATCGTGATCCTATTTCAGCCAGTTTATTTTTTTTGCTGAAACAAGCAACTGGTTGCAGACGGGCTGTAACTTTTAAATACCGTTATATTAACCCGAAGCTGCGCTCATTTTGTTCAAAATTACTCGGCAGGTTTTTAGGAAAAATATAGGTGTCTGGAACGGCATGACGCTAATAATTTAGTTCGATAAAGCATGAAAAGTGCGACATTGATACTGTCCTTTATATGAAAAGGGATCAGTCCTATAAATACACAATGTATAGTCACTGTAGCCTGCTAAATCATTTGATAGGAAGTAGCCTATAATCTTAAGGCGAGTTTCTACGAATTTCTTTATATTTAATTATTTCTTCTGGTCATGTGTTTTTACTATAAATTTTGTTCTCTTGAATTCCACGTCCACTCCTCATTAAATTTCATTAGCTTCAAGACAGTCACTCTCTTCCTCTTTCTTTCAGTGTCTCTCTGTCTCTTTGTCTCTCTCTCTCTCTCTCTCTGTCTTTCTTTTTTGTTGGGGGAGGAGGAGTAGTTTAAAAAATGGGGTTTTTTTTAAGTTATTTTTTTTTCTCTTTCCCTCTTGCATGCTTTCTCCTTTCCCCATGTTCCCCCTCTCTCCTGCATTTCTTTCTCCCTCTTTCTCTCTCCTTCCTTTCACCATTGTATTTTCTCCACGCGCTCACTTTTCCATGCGTCTGGGTTTTTTTTTTTTTAACTCTCCCCCACTCTCTCCCCTTCACCCCTCCCTATCTCTCTCTCTTTCTCTCTCTCTCTCTCTTTCTCTTTATACAAATAATATACAAATTAATATAATTCAACAATAATAGCTTTACTGCATTTAACTATTATCTTCGATCCTCATGCACAAAAATAATATAACATTAATTTAATTATTAACAAAGACATTTACAAAAAAGAAGGAAATAATATTCTACTGGAATTTGATTATTTTACATCAACACATATTCAATCGAAATTTCGTTATGAGTAAGTTGTGATTTTAACAAGGCCACTTTCATTGATGAGTGAGACTTTCATACACTCTGTGATAGGAATAGGGGATGTTGGGGATGTTGATGATTGCAACAACGATGATGGTAATAATGATAATGGTCATAAAGTTGATGGCAATGATAATGATGGTGATAATGTTGATGGTAATAATGATGATAGTAATGATAATTATGATGATGATGATAATGGTTGTAGTGATGATCATGGTAATGATATTATAGTAATAATGATAACAAAATGATTTGTCTGTGGTGATGATGATGAGATGATGACGATAATGTTGGTGATGGTGATGATGATAGTTATGATGGTGATTATAGGATGATGATTATGATGATGATTGCAGTGATGGTGACGGTGATAATAATTGATTACAAAATGATTATGGTGATGATAATGACGACGATGATGATGAGGGTGAAGACAATGACTCTGACAGCAGTGGTGATGATAAAAATGACAACGATAACGATGATTAATATAATTAAGGCAACGATAACGATAATTAGGATGATGTTTCCAGGATCGATCATAATTATATCAAGGCAATGTTGGCGACGTTGGTTTTAAAACACTTTACGATGGAACTACTGTTGATGACGACGACGACGACGAATTCGTCATGACTTCAAGCAAATAACTCGTAGCAGATGTCGAAGTTTGTGGTGTTGTCGTTCTCGCTCTACATCGATGTTGAACATCTTCGAAGTCATCAGCGTTTCCTTGTAGAATAAGAAATAAAATCCAAGAGAAAGTGTAAATATATAGGGTCATTTCATGAAATATCTTGGTAAATAGCAAATAAATCAAACCCCTTCGTCTCTCTCTTTCTCTATCCAGTTGTGTTTAATAATAATAATATTGGGTTATATCCATCCACGTATAATGTGCTCAAGGGGCTCCAATATTACCCCGGCTCTACCTAGCTTGAATGCTCACAGCATTCAAGGAATTCCTTCCTACCGGTACCCATTTAGCACCTGGGTGGAGAGTGGCAAATGTAGATTAATGTCTTGCCAAATACTGGACCCCGACCCTGCACCTGGCAAAGTCCTTCTCTCTCTCTCTCTTTCTGAAATTTCTCATTGCTTCTAATTTGATCTTTTTGTCTCTCCTGATGAGCATCAATTTATTTTAATGACTACATTACTTTTAAACTACTTACCATATAAGGATTGAATGGATGATATATCTTCGACACTAAGACTACGAGTCTCCTTCTGGACGAAGAAAGGAAACATGATGGAGCCCTCTACGCCTGAATGCAGCAAACCAAGGGCATGACCAATTTCGTGTGCTACGACACTCGGATAGTCCGTCCCTTTTCAGGAACAAGGGGAAATGGTAAAATTAATAACAATGTCTTTATTAATTTAATCTTAATTTAAGGTTATTTTACTAGACATTGATATCCTAATATTTTTCAAAATGTGCGTTGTACACTTTGTACTATTGGTGCAAAAGTGTACAATAAAACACATTCAAGGTTGCAAGTGCTATAAATGCATCCTTAAATGTGCTATCGTTACATTTCTAGGGTTCAAAACTGATTTCTTTCAATTTATCCTTAACTACTGTCAAACTTCAATTTTATCGTCTTACCGTTGCTTTCAGCCCCTCGTACGATTGTCCAGTCTTCGTCGAGATCGAGATGGATCTCGCCAGAGTTCGGCAGGAAGGCATGACCAAGGGCTCCACTAATGCCATCGAACGCCACACCGTCCCCGTGCTCCCCTCGCACGTGTCGAATCTTGATGTCGACTCTGACTTCAGGATCGAGCTCCTCGCAAAGTGATAACGGGGTTACCTCCATCCACATCTACAGTACGTATCAAAAACAATTAAAACTATTTTAACGAACTTTAATTTGAAAAAATATTGTGATTAAGAAAGCTCCACGAGACTGAATGTCCTCCGCTGACGAGAAATTATGAATTTTTGTTATCGGGAATTTCTGATATAATAAATATCATGATTATAGGATACCCAAACCTTTTGCCTTGCAGATGTTTGCTACAGGGGAAATTGTGCAGGAGGGGGGGGGGGGGGGGTCTTTCCATGAATTTGCACTAACAGTATAATTTTCATAATCATGGTAATTTGGTTGTCGGTGTACAAACAGAACGACGGTTATCCCGAATAGCCTCTCGCCCCCGCCCCTTCAATGTTTGGTCTTTAGTATCGCGCATGGTTCGGTCCAGTGAATGTTTGCCCTGTTGAATCTTATAAACAATTAGCCAGAATGTCAAGAAACCGGGGTCTTTGATCTTGCGAATCACAGTGTCCCTTTATACCTACCTCCATAGCAGACCTGACTATACCACGAAGAGCGCCCTCTTCGATGTTGTCCGGGCGGCTTAAGATACGGTAAGTGAGGTCCAGTTTTGTCCAGCGTGCCCAATTAGTGGTGTAGCCTGAGGTCCCCGGTGCCTCTAGGCCAACCAGGTCGGGTACCCCACAGCGGCTTGCGACTATAAGACTGAATGTCTCTTCATCCAAAACGCCTGTTTACGATATGACCAAAACATTGTAAGATTATTGATAGAACAATTAATAGAACAATGATCATGAAAAAAAAATCTTTGGATGTCCTTCTGTAGACTTCACCAACAGAAAGTATATTCTTGACTTGACAAAGTATTATCGATGATAAGAACGTGTCATGCAATATAAGAAAACAAAACTGGTCATTTCTGTTAGTTCTGATATCATGCTTAAAATTACTTCAAGAAAAAGTAAAATCTTATAAAAAGAATACCTGCACTAACGTATTAAGTTATATTACCATTTCATACTCGGCTCAAATTTTGAACCGCTTCTGAAGCGCACTCTAGTAATGAAACTGCATTTCGAGATAATTAGATAAAGGTCTCTCTGGATTTTAATCATTCTACTCTTTGGACCAGAAGATGTAACCAAAACTTACAAAAACCTTACTAATAAATCACTCTGAAAAGCACGAACACACACAATGGAGTACATGTTATGTTTGCTGGGACTTCCAGATGTGTAAAGTACCCTTTAAAGATAAGATGGATTCTGATCAAGCGATTACATTGTGAAATAAACTGTCTGGAAGTACCTAGAAAAAAAGACCGATTATGTAAGTACCTACCCTCCCTTGCCAAAAAGTATTGCAAAATATTGAAATTCGTTCGGTTTTTGCTAAATGAATATTCTTTGTTATAGCGGTGTTTTGTTCTAAATCAATGAATCATCTTCAACATTTCGGTATAAAAGGAATGTGGAAATGTTAATGAAATGTACCTGATAATAAGATCTAAAATCATGTACTAAAATAAATTTAAAAATCGCTTAATAACATGTCATAAAGTGCCTCCTGTGTAATGCATGTGTCTATGTTGCAATACTTTTGGCAAGGGAGGGTATAGGAATTGTTGAGGTTTTTGTATGATGAAATGATGAGAAATTGGACTCGATCTTGATGGAAGTCACCTGCACTGCACGCAGAAACGTGTATAAATTGCACAATGTATAGGATCACACACGCACGTGGCATGGAAGTTTGATCCAAACTGTTTAGCTATTCCTCGTCATATTTCAAATATAAGGACATTAATTTGCAGAGCAATCCTTCTCAGTGAAAACAAATCTTCTATGATAGTCTTCCACACTTATAACAAAATAAAAATGAGAAAGCTCACAGATTATTGTTCACCTTTAACAGAACTCAAACATCTCTTTAAAAGATTATGAATACACCGAGTTACACTGCGAGAAGCGATCTCAAAATAGCTCCTGCAAACTGACCTGTTTCTGGGAGATGGACGAATCGTTGGAATGACGAGAGGGCAGCGCTGAAGTTCTCATCGCTTACTCGATACACAGGGCCAAAAACCAGCTGAAAAGGGAGGTATCCATTTTTCTCGAGATATTCCTTTAACAAAATGAGATTAATCGAAATGTACGTTGTCGTTGGTGGAAAATGTGGGGCACAGGAATCACATCCCCCATCGAATGACAAAAAAAATGGACGAGAGAAAGAAAGAGAGAGAGAGAGAAAACGAGAGAGAGAGAGAGATAAAGAAAGAGAGAGTGAGAGAGGGAGAGTGAAGGAAAGAGAGAGAGAGAGAGAGAGAGAGAGAGCGGAGGGGGTGGGTAATGCGAAATGGAGTTGATACAACCTTCTACACCCTTCACAGAATTAGCTGCTTCATTATTGCAATTCATCCGGCACATTATATTATAAGGAAAGATATGAATAGTTTCAAGACCACCTCACGCCTGAATAAGAAGTGAAGATGGTTTGAATATTAGGAGGAGTATTAGTCCCCCTGCCTTGAATGGACTCTTTCTTAGATATCCTGTATCTAAGGGCGACGCTAGGTGAAGGTTGGACAGGGGCGGTTGCCCTCTATGAATTGCCAAACATGCCCCCCCCCCCCCCGAAAAAAACCCAGCAAAACAAAACAAACAAACAAAAGAACAACAACAACAACTACAGCAAACATAATTATACTCCATCCGAAAAATTGTGGGAACGTTTATTTTTAAAAATATCAACAAAAATCTGTGCACCCCCTTCAGAAGAGTATGGCACCACCCCTGGTGAGACATAATGATAATGATAAGACACTAACCTGAACTTGAAACCTCCGGTCTTCATCTGCCACAAAAGTCTCCTTTTGTGCGTTCATTGTCGATGCTGACGACGCTTCCCATGTGGAGTCATTGCCCATCGCGTCGTCGGTCTCTCTGGAATGTCTGAATAGACGGGTGACGGGGAAAGGTGTGCACGCATTCAGAAAGAACACGATGATGATGATGATGATTACGCAATGTTTCTGGACAGTCATGATGTGAAAACTCGGCTGAGTTGATTGCGATTTGCACTGCTAAATGATTTGTATTAATAGAAGTAGTCTGATTTTTAAAACACCCGATATGTTGATATCAGATACTAGCTTCTATCATGTCAATAAACACTGTTTTTACAATGTTGAGATTCCTTAAACGTTAGGCAGTCAAACTGAGGCAACCATAGACACCTCTAGCTTAAATAGGGATGGTACCGGATTTCTAAAACTTGGCGATTAAACTGATTCTTAATTTCAGCCCTGCCTCTATTTAAACCTTAACTTGCGATTCCCATGTGGAACTTAACCTACTAAGTATTCCTTTGTACACTCTTATAAAGTCTAAATCTACTGCACTTTACACACCCCTTTTAATCAATCACAGCACCACACATCACGTGCCCTCACATGCAGCCAATAGGAGGGTATTATTGTGACACTCCCGGTGTTTAAGCGACGCGAGTTGCCATCCGGTATCGATGTCCGGTATCGATGTCCGGTATGTATTCATGAGAAAAGAAGAGGAGGAAAGAAAAGAAAGAAAATAGGATTAGGTGAGGGAGAAATCAACTTTGTATTTGGTGACAGAGTAATACCCTTAAGTGAAATCCCATCAAAAAGATTATTTGATAACAAATATGAAAATTCATCTGTTCTGAATAAGTTGAAAGATTCGTTTAATATACCCATTATATATGCAGAAAGAGTATTTACTAATTTAAGGAAATGTACTCTTAATAGCAAGCTACGAGAATTTCAGTTGAAAATGTTACATATCATTATTTATACAAACCATCATTAGTATCGTTTTGGTGTATTTCAAAACAACTGTTGTTCCTTTTGTAAGAAAGAAGAGGAAACATATAGTCATGTTTTTTTACGAGTGTGTTCATATTCAAAATATGTGGGAAAAGGTTAGCATTGAATTCAAGTATCCTATTTTGAAAGATTTGAACTGGGAGAAAATTTATTTAGGAATTAATATGGAAAATGTGGGGAGAGAAAATTTAGTAAATCATCTTATTCTATTAGTTAAATATATGACTTTCCAATGTAGGAAAAGAGCGATACCTCCGACCGAAAAAGAAATTAAAGCAATGATGTCAGACAATCGATTAGAAGAGAAAAAAATTGGCTTTGGAGAGAGAGGTACCCTCTCATTACACCTTAGAAAATGGGAAAATTTTGATTTCCGGGACGTAGAGATGGACATGGGGAGCTAAGTAAGCTTAATAACATCAAATCATGAAGACAATTCTGAACTGTAGTCTTTTAAAAGGCGGAACAACTGACATAATGGCAATGGGGGGGGGGGGGGGGTCTTTTTTCATTTTTTTCTTCTTCTTCTTCTTCTTCTCATTTCTTCCTTTTCTATTTTTAATCTTCATTTTTATATTTTCCCCTTGTTTTATCATAATAAAGACTTCCAGATTTTGCATAATTTACTATTTCATACATGCATGTAAAATATTATGCTTACTTATTATTATTATGTAATTTGGCACAATGATACTGCATGTGAATATATTTGTTCGTGTATTTTACCTTGATTATTGTGAAAATGTTATTTTGAAAAAGGAAGTAATAAAATATTCTTAAAAACACCAAAAAAATCATCAGTGTTCTAGTCAAGTTTGGCCTTAACGCCATGTTGTCACCTTGGAGCGAGTCACGTGACACAAGATATGGAAGGTAATATTTTTCAGCGACCTTGTGACTTGGAAATGCTACCCTCGACTACATCACGGTTATTTATGTATAAAGAAAGAAATAAGTAGATAAATAAAAACCACCTACAAGAAAAATAATAATTTATTCCGAAGGTGTTTCTTCGAATCCGTTTATCCGAAATTCTTTACCCCCATTGCTTTGAGTTATGGATGGAAAAGTGGCATACAATAATATGCATCCCAATAATAGGGGAAGCTACTTCGATTTACCACCCCACCCCTCCCCGGACTGACGACCGTCCCTTTACGCCATCATCAGAAAGACGCGACTCAGATTGGAACCGAGGCCCGCCAGAGTGGTTCAGGTACACTGACTCCATGCAGCGTAAGAGTCTGGCAAGGCTGAGTTCTTTTAAACATGTTTAAAGATGAAAAGTGATATGCATGCTTTTTAAAAAATGTCAGTTTGGAAGAATATCATAGGGGAAATGTCCACTGAAAAGCATTGCTTTTCAAATACCCTTATATTCGAAATATGGACCAAACATTCATGCTGTATATATGTGTAGTCTCTTATGCCAATTTCTGTGTGCAGTGAAGGTGACTTTCAACAAGATTGAGTTAACATTTTCTCAGGTGATAATAATAATAATAATACATAAGATTCCTATAGTGCCATTATCCATTTTGATTAAATGCTCAAGGCGCTTTACAGCATAAAGAAAATTATACAAACATGACAAGAGAATGAATAACAAGAATAACAAAGAAATATCTGTCTTAAAAACGCAAGATTGAACAAATGGATTTTAGGTTGCCCTTAAAAGAGTTGGAGTTCTTCCTGTGGAAGTGAATTCCACAGGGCTGGTCCGGCATGAGCAAAAGCTCGTTCCCCAAGATTTCTTAGAAAGCGGAACATGTAGAACTAGGAATAAGATTACTCGTATGATAAGGGAGAATAAGAAAAAAATATTATAATGATGTAGCTAAAAAAAAAACTATGGAAGAGTTACATGTAGTCACAGGAAATGATAAACACCAAAACCTAGTAGGCATTCCTCAGGGAAGTGCCCTTGGCCCCACCCTTTTCCTCATTTTTATTAATATTTCTGAATATGTTACAAGTGGTTCGTGCAATATTTTTGCAGACGATGTGGTTTTATATGTTACTGGAAAAGATATTACCGAAGCTATTTTAAAATTACAAGAAAATTTGAATCATATCAATAAATGGTATAATAATAACATACTTCGCATCAATAAAGATAAAACTAGAGTAATGCTTTTAAAATCAAAATCTTCAAGTGAACTCAATATAAGTACGAGTTATAAAATACCTTGGACTTACGATTGATGATCAGTTGAAATGGAGTAATCATATTAACAATTTATGTAAATCCAGTTATGTAAATCAATTTATGTAAAGTCCATTTTCTTGCCAAACTTAGTAAATTCGTTAAATCTTCTTTATTGAATATATTGTATAAATCTATGATTCAACCATGTTATGATTATGCATGTTCAGTGTTGGGAAATTGCCCGGATGTTTATAAAAAGAAGCTATTTAGAACACAGAAGAGGGCTGCACGGATTGTAACGAGGAACTTCGATTACGAGAAAAGTAGTGGTACCGATTTAATGAAAAGTATATCATGGCCTCGTATTGAGCAAAGACGTGATTATTTTCTTGCCACTCTTATGCATGTATAAACGGTACTGCACCAATTCGATTGTGCAATGAAACTGAGATGTATTTTGATCGCCATGTGACGTCATTCGAGATGCAATGCAGGTACGACTGTATTCTAATCTCATCAGTGATGTAGAGGGGAAGGATGGTTGGGGGGGGGGGGGGGGGGAAGGGACTCGAAGTAATAGACGATGATAAGTGGAAAAGAGGGGAAAGGGTGGGGTTTTTGCCCGAATGCTAAGAAGGCAATTATGCTTGTAAGTAAAAAAAACAACCCAAGGCACAGCCGGATGTTGTACAAAAAGGGAGGATCAAAGAGAAAGAAAGATACTGCTGGGCTGGAAGACCAGGATGTGATTAAAGGCAACAATTCCTTATTGTTCTCAAATACACCCACCAACTAAAACAGATCAGTGAAAATCTATACTATACAGGATAACCGTGTATTCAAAACATTCAATGAACTTATAAGCCTTAATACCTGTCAATCTGTCGATATTACCATGGCGGTAAACTCTAAACCTGTTTCAGTAGCATGGCTTCAGAGAGACCTAGTTTGGAGTACGACAATCTTTGGTCTGCTGTACTTTTAGTTTCTAACTTTTCTGTCATTCATACTGTACTATCACTACCACAGAGTCTCGAGATAAAAAAAAAATCACGAATAAATCTTTTCGACTACGTTTGCTACCATGAATGTTTAATGTTCCCCCATTGCTTCGACGATCTTTCGGCTGTTTTAAAATCTTTGTTCTATTAAAAGAAAAAGGTGGATACCGTAAAAGTAGCAAGGAGAGAGAAAAGCCAATATTTCTTCAAATAATACAGATGCCGTTTTCAAGTTGTATGGCGACTGTAATGATTTTGTTTATACTGGCTATGCGTGTGGCTTGCATGTCGGCAATGCCTATACTTTGGGACTCTGGGACTGAAGGACACGATGCCGCTGACTCTGACTCAAGCGGCGATGGAACTATTACGGAAGATGGGATAACTGAGGACGTCTTGCCTTTGGAAGAGAATGCATTAACGGTATGATATCCAAGCTTTATTTTTCTTCTTCAAATACACTTTACGTACCGTATATAATGTATATGTCAGGACCCGCAGGAGAAAGGGGTCCAAGGAGGGGAGGGGGGGGGGGGGGGGGGGGGGGGGGGGTTCGAGCATCCTTCTTTTTTAAGCAAGAAAATAGAGAAGATGGAGAGAGAGCCATACTGGTTTGCAACAAATTAAGCGCTTCAAGTATTCATCGTTCCGCTGTGCTGAAAACTATATAAATGAATGTATGATATCACTTTATAAACATAGTAGCAAATGTAGAAGGCAGTCGTGCACGAGACAGCCAGGATAAAGGGAGGAGAGAGAGAGAGAGAGAGGTGGGCACAGAGAGATAAATAGAGAGAGAGAGAGAGAGAGAGAGAGAGAGAGAGAGAGAGAGAGAGAGAAAAAGCATATACAAGACATCAAGTATACACTGTAGAAATGTTGGGTGTAAAACAAAAAATGTTGAACATGAGAGTATAATGTGTCTGACTAATTTCTTGGCAATTTTATACTTAACTCGGATGCTTTTTGCTTAATTCGTAATAAAATTTTATCATGCATCTGGCAAAATGTTAACCAAGTTGGTCGGACCCTCGCTTTTGGCAAGTTTGTACAATTTTTTTTTTTTCCAGTGTATATTTTTCGAACAATCACTGACACTTTCTCCTTCTAATACCTAGAAATATCTTCAGGACTACGGTTTCATGCCCCAAACACATGGTGTAAATACCCCAGAAACTGCAGATGCAAATCTTACCGACGCCATTTTGAAATTTCAAGAATTCTTCGAGCTGCCTTCAACCGGTGAGTGCATATAATTCTGAAGCTATAGATACCATACCCCAGGCTTATGTTACGACTAGATTTAAGAGGAAGAAAGCATTAGGCCGAGATTTAGAATTTAAACTTTGGAAGTTCTTAACGAGTAAGGTCCTAGATGGTGATGATAGATAATTGCGTGATATTTTGATACCCCAGTCACACAAACGAGAACAACAAGCAGACCGATCAAAAATTTAACAAATATTATCACAATGGAAAAGACTCCGTCAGTTTGGAATTGGTGTGGAGTCAGTTTGGCCATGTGACGAGCCCGACTCCAGACTGACAACAGCCCGAAGAAAAAATTACTGATTACCTGAAACACCCCTCCCTGCACCCACCCCTGTTACATACAGTGCAGTATTACGTCCAAATAACTGAAAAAGCAGTCAGGGCGTCAATCTATAACTTTCCGCCTAAAAAATTGTTTGCTACGAGCCGTTTATCTTTCTCGCAAATTTGCTAAAACGTCAAAGCTTTCGCGCTTCGCGCGGGAAGGGGGATCCTCCCTTCCCTGCACCCACCCTTGTTACATACAGTGCAATATTGCGTCAAAGTAATTAATAAGCAGTCAGGGAGTCGAACTATGACTTTCCGCCTCAAATATTGTTTGCTACAAGCCGTTTATCTTTCTCTCAAATTTGCTAAAAACGTCAGAGCTTTCGCGCTTCTCGAGGGGAGGGGGACCCCCCCCTCCCTGCACCCACCCCTGTTACATACAGTGCAGTATTGCGTCCAAATATGGTGCTGATTGATGCGGAATTTCTTCATCTCAGTATTTCCTTATCAGGCCAGGAGCCTTTCCCAATATAGTCACCCCATTTTACCTATAAGATTTGACCCCTTATAGTTACTTAGACCATCTATGCCATTATAATTATGTTTATCACATTTCCTGCAAACTGCATCTTTGCCTTGTAGATAATTTCCTTTTTAATATATATGCTCCTCCTCCCTCATTTCTCTAGGTATAGCTGATGCCCCGGGTACAAGAAATGATGCTTCAGCCTCGATGCGGCGTACCGGATGTGCTTTCTTTCTCGGTCGCCTGGTTCCGGTGGTATGACCTCAACTTGACCTATCGTATCGTTGAGCCTCACGTTACGATGCCTATTGGTCGTCAGATCATCAGTGACGTCATTCGGGAGGCAATGCAGGTATGATTGTATTCTAATCTCATCAGTGATGTAGAGGGGAAGTGTGGTTGGGGGGAGGGGGAGGGACTCGAAATAATAGACGATGATAAGTGGAAAAGAAAGGAAAGGGTGTGGGTTTTTTTGCCCGAATGCTAAGAAAGCAATTATGCTTGTAAGTAAAAAAAAGCAAGACACAGCCGGATGGTTGTACAAAAAGGGAGGGTCAAAGAGAAAGAAAGATATTGATGGGCTGAAAGGCCAGGATGTGAGCAAAGGCAACAATTCCTTATTGCTCTCTAATAGAACCAACAACTAATTACAGGCAAATGAAAATCTAATAGAATAACCCTTATTCAAAATACGCAATGACGTTAATAATCATAAGCCTCAATATCAGTAATAGAATATTGATAGATATTACCATGGCGACAAACTCTAAACAATTGTGTTTCATGTTACTTCTATAGTAAGGGTTAGAGTTGTGTATAATGTTAAGTCCAGGATTAAACTGTGGATTTCGACTAGTGAAGAAAATTGACAACGGAGCATTTGCTGCCCGAGCTGGTGTTGTATAACCGTGAGATCACTAGATGCAATAAACGTAGAATTTGTAAAGATAGTATGGAGTATGAGTTGTAACTTTTCTTATATTACAAGGCATATCAATTTCCTTCGTATACAACAAAATAAAACACTCTTACATCAGATATGGATGGACGTCACATCGTTAGTCCTATGCGAGGTGACCGATCCGGAGGTCGACGCCGACATTCATATTCGACATGTCGTGGGCGAGCACGGTGACGGGATCTCTTTCGACGGGCCCGGTGGCATCCTCGGTCACGCCTTCTTACCCACTCGCGGCGAGATTCATTTCGACGCCACCGAAGACTGGACACTGGGAATGGCTGACGGTAAGTTATGTAATGCTCGTTGCGCACGAGACGTCATTTCCCAGACGTATTGATGCGTCAGTGGCTGTTTCAAGCTTTGACGCGACATGCAACAGTGATTGCACAATAGACATGATAGAGAGAGTGTACGCAATACTTTCTGTAACTGACGTATCGGTTGATTAATTTGTCCTCACATGTGCAACGGGCAAGAGGCTGTGTCCACATGCAGAATTGTTCCGTGATTCATTTTACTTTTGATTTGAATGACGTTACCTGTTCCATACGTTGTGAAGTATTTGTCATGGTAAGAACGCGGCCTGACATCTGGGCAATTCCAAAAATCCATGTCATGATTTTTTTGTTGATGATTCAGTTGGTGACATCAAGGAAGTACTTCCCTAGTGACATTTACTTTCATCTAGTCATTAGCAACAGTTTATACAGATACAAATTATACATAATGTATGATTTAAGCAACTTTTTCAAATGATACAGGGAAAAATTCGTCGAATCTGGTTACATAGGAGCTTGTGATGGGTATATGTCAATGCCTGCAGCCCACATGACCAAATGCCCGCGAGACCGACAATGTCAGTCTAGTGAACCTTTTAGAAAATGTAAGAAGGCCCGCGAGACCGTCAACCTACAAAATCGACATGTCGGTTTAGTGCTCATTCTGACAACATATTTGAGGATTCACTAGACCGAAATTGTGGGCGTCGGTCTCGTGGGCTGTCGGTCTCACGACCAGAAACATTTCTGAAGACCAGTATTTCATATCTTCGTCATTCAAAATATCTTAATTTATGTCATTGCAATTTAGTTTTATTGGTATTCGGTTTTTCCCGCAGGAATTGACCATCTCCAAGTTGCTGTTCATGAAATCGGCCATGCATTGGGTTTGATGCATTCTGGCGTAGAGGGGGCTATCATGTATCCATTCTACCGATTCCGTCCTGTAGTGGAACTCCACGAAGATGACATTCAGGGAATGCAACTGCTGTATGGTAAGAAAAATGTTTAATTAAAACAAAAGGATTTCCATAAAAAACAAACACATATATATGTAACATTAAAAAAAAATGCTCTATTTTTAAAATATATTTTCTACATTTTGTTGGTTTCAAAATAGGAAGACCAACTGACCTTCCAGTAGAAGTCAGAGATCAAAGGTGTCCGGATACTGAAACATACAGTTCTCTTCCGGGGTCAACACAAAGTACTGACAGATTAACTACTTACCAGTTCACCGGAGAAGTACCTACCAAACACTCTGATGGCTGGACAACTGGACTAGAAACAACAGAACCTGGAGAAACAACAACACCTGCAACACGTACCAGCTCTGTCATTTCAACGACAACACCAGCCATCACAAACTCAGACACTTTAGAAACAACGGCAACAGCAACGTCAGAAACGCTAAGCTCTGAGGCGTTGACATCGCCGTCAACTCATACAACCTCTAACATTTCAACAACTCCTGCCACTATTTCAGCAACATCTACGGCACTAAGCTCCAAAGTGTCAACATCTTCTACAACCCGTACAAACTCCGACCTGTCAACCTCAACTCCTGCCACCACAAACTTTGACATCGTAACAATAGTGACAACAGTGACATCAAGAACTTCACAAAACTATGCAGAATCGACACCAGCTGTTACGGTGTTTTCTACCCTAGGTCAGACACCACCACCACCACTATCATCATTATCGCACTCATCTTCTTACAACTCCACTGTGAGAACTGTAACGGAGAAAGAAGCAACAAAAACAATATCATCCACAGAATCAACAACATCCACAGAAGTAGAATCAAGGGTAGGAACAACACAAGTCGTGGCAGCTAAAGCATCTCGTCAAATTGGCAGCACAGATTTTACTGACTTCATTCAAACTGTTTCACCAACCACAACGGAGTCGTTATCGATGGCGCCAGTGGTTTTTGACAAGAATTCTTTCGGAAATATGGTCGAAGAAAAACAGGAGAGTAACCAAGGTAACACTGAAAACTCAATGTATTATCTAACAATGTGGACTTTGTCATTAGCAATATATTATCTTGTTTAAACCTATTTACATTGTATTATCTGTATTCATACTAAAGCCAATTTGAAAGTCAATGTTCACTGATGATACACAGTAATTATTTGGCGCCATAATTATGGTGCAGTATTTCTGTAAAGGTCTATAGACTGCTTCCTAATGTATTCAACATTTCGAATGTTTCTCCCAAAGGACCATCGGCGGCGACAGTATTGGGCGTCGTTAGGTCGGATAAACATTTTGGTTTGCCCGACATAGCAACACATCATATATGCAATCTTTCTGACTATTTACACCTGAACATTTTTTTTTTTACCAGTAGGTAGGCACTAAAGTTTGAATGTATTACGGAAACGGCCTATTCACTTCACTATGAACATGCGAACAAAGAAGAGGACAAAATATACAGCTCCTCAATGTACCTTCCACAATTGATCTGGTAGACAAAAGAACATCCCTTGATTGATATTATGTAAACGTATGTAGAACAGGTGTCACATGCATATTCACCTGTTCTACTTATTTTACATAATAGCAATGAAGGGATGTTCTTTTGTCTACCAGAGCAATTGTGGAGGGTACAATGAGGAGCTGTATATTTTGTCCGCTCTCTTTGTCATCATGTTCATAGTGTAAGGATAGCATAAAGTTGAAGGAATCCAGCTTGCACGTGTTATTTGTGGCTACGTCGGGCAAATCTCTGACAATAGACCAGTTCACGGTTATCACATGTCCCAAATAACCCCGAATATCCACAGATCTTAAAAACAAGGAGAGGTCCCACTTTGTACATTTTTAAATAAACACTCCTACAGGGATGGAGGTGCTACATAAATAGCTTTTGTTTCCCCCCTTTCAAAGAATACTTCCACCTGTGTATCATGGAGTGCGCTGCTTGTATATAAATGAATAATGATTACATAACTTTCATGAGCACGTATCCAGTATAACAATGCTCCGTATATTTCACAATTTGGTCTGCAATTATCTGCTCATGCGCAGACTGTAACTATGAACTGGCTTATATTTTGGGTGGACAGGAGCGACCTTTATCTAAGAAAAATGCATCCAGTTTGAATACAGTGGTACACTGGTCTATTCAATAGGCAATTTTTCGTAATTTATTACAATTTATACACGTTTGCCTGACCTAGCAACAACTAATGAATGCAAAGTGGTTTTCATCCACATGCTTTATGCTTAGCAGGTGAATTAAATTGTTATTTAGTTTTTATTACCGTGGAATCGAGAGAGGAACCTGTAATAAACTGAAATACATTGGTAAGTTCGTCTATTCAGATATCGTGTAACCCTAATGTGAAGCATTGACCCTGTACGCACATGGGTGAGGTGAAAGTTTTTTTCCCGTTTCACAATGTTGTTTGCTTTACTCTTTGATATGCTTCGGATAATAATAATAATAATAATTAAACATTTTTATATAGCGCATAAGACATAGGCAAAATTACATGTCTCTATGTACTTTAAGAATAGAAAACGAGAGGTTTGTACAAGAAAAGGAAAAATGCACTGGGTTCATGTTTCTGACTACTCATAAGTGGTAAAAAAATACGTTTTCAGGAGACAAAAGTAAATACAAATCAGATTATTGTTTCTTTCCAGTTTGTGTGTAACTTTCTTTCAGTATTTTCAATGAATTCTATTAACTTTATTATATAATATGAAAGGACCTATAACTGAAAAACTAAATAAATGTAGCACGTACGGAACCATTTTGAATTTTGTTGGTGTTTATTATCTTTGGCGTTCATTTATTGCCATTAAGAACATTTCCATATTTTCTTCTTTTTTTTTTAAATTAATATTTTAATGCACCTGTGCCTGGTTTATGTTATTCATAAATTCTTAATATAAGTATTCTTATATAAAATATATATATTTTTATTACGTCATGCCGAGTCAATCGACGGTCCAGTGAATCGCGGCAACATTGACACGAAATTGTAATGTACGCACATTTCTAAAGGTGATAGCCAGGGCTACTGAAATTTCCTTCAGTTGATTTTTCGAAAGTAGTTTTTATTGTGTTTCATCAGGGAGCTGTAAATGGAAGGATTGGACACTCTTGTAAAATTATGCAAACGTATGCGTGAGTTCTAAAGCTTAACAATGGATGCGTAACATTCCACTTGGCTTTGAAGTTCCGTACGTGGTGCCGCTCTGCCACCGCGAGGAAATTCGGAGGCCAGGTACCAGTTTCGCATTTATCAAATTACCGGCCAAATTTCAGTGTAAATTGTAAAATTTATGTGGGGATTGTGTTGGGAATAGTGCATCGGACGATTTTTCAAATTTAATACTCCGCTCTTCCTATAATTTGTGTGCCAGCGTCGGTGAAAGGAAAATTAAATCCTCACAAAAACTCAATATTTTAGGATATACCGGTCATCTGCGGTCGTTTTAATGTCATTTAATTCATGATTTACAATATTCGATATAAAGTACTTCGCTAGTGCGCGCATTCGTGCGCATTTCGTATTTTTGCAGTTGTAAAAAGGTATGAAGTTACTTCAGTTTCTGTTCGCTCGTTCAACTCATTACACATTCGACAATTGTTGAGAAATCATTGAAAGGGACAGCGAACAGTTGCTGAGATACCATTTTCTGATGTAGGAGTTTGAAAACCTGATATATCATGCGTTCTTTTATCTAACCACCTGGTTAACAGTTGCGGAGTAGCGCATGACTTTTTCTGCGGCGCCGAGCATGGGATCAAAGGAGAGCAGCTTGTTTCCACTCCTTCTATTTACAGCTCCCTGATTAAACAGGGCAGTCTTTTTAACATAATAAGTAAGGCCATAAGTAAAATGCGCAAATTACTGCACATGGTGATGCATGAATCTTGTCTTTCAGGTACGCTAAGTTATATGACAAATCTGATGTAATTTCGAAAATATGAATAATTCATTTATATGAATAATTCATTTATCAACATGATCAATAATACAAGAGTCCATTAAATGGATTCTTTTGCTTTCGGCATTTGTCCGCCCTTTTAAAAGCAATGCCAGGGGCAGATCCATGTTTTTTCAAAAGGGGACAGAATTCAGGAAAAATATCTGACTACAAGGCAGACAAAAAATATCACATTTTTAAAACCTTAGATTCCACAAATGTCTTGAAAATCCACAAAATTGTGTTTTTCATATATAAAAAAAAAAATCGTTGTTTGCTTTGAAGCTGTTTTTTCAATCGGGTCCATTTAGTCAAATTTTAATTTGAATAATACAAATGCAGCACGTTGTAGTAAAATAAATTTTGAGGCCCAAACATGAGAGTTTGGGTCAAATGGCAACCTGAAAAGTTTCAGATGAAAAATGAGGAAAGAAATACAGGTGCCCTGCAAATTTTGAGAAAATCAGGTGGAGGGGGGTAGAAAATGATACAGTCGCGGTTTTTGTCAGATTTAATGTTTTTTAGACATCTTACATGAGACAAGTGGCCTTGGTTTGTCTGAATATTTGCAGTAAAACTCGGTTGTTGGGACCCTAACATGGAAGTCTGGCTTAGGTGGCAAGCTGTAGGAAAATGTGGGTTCGTCAGAAATATAAGTGGCCTGAAAATTTTGAAAAGATCGCGAAAAGTGAAATACATTCAAACCTGTCTATAGCGGCCACCGAAGGGAAACGGAAAAAGTGGCCGCTATAGACAGGTGGCCGCTATAGACAGGTCGGCGGCCATTTTTATTTTTTGGCACATACACTGTTACACGCAACAAAGTTAGTGTACATGCATCCATATATATCACTTAGGAAAACAAGCTATAGATCAACAGATTTGACGTATGACATGTCATATGATATATAAATGTTAAAATAATATGCTTTGTTGTCAATAAATGAGAAAAACAATAGATATACGAGCAATCTGTCATGTCTGTGTAAAATGAATTTCCCCTCAAATTACCACGTACGTACCACCCGCGGTAGACTGCTTTTCTTGATTTTTATTAGTCTAAAAACGATGTCTAATCATGCTTTTGCTTCCTGTCAAAAAATTACAATAATAAGTTTATCTTTTGAATAAAATCGTGCAATCAATTTTCATTCAATAAATATTTGCCTTTTGAATGGTTTAAAAGAAGTTTTAACTGTTTTTGAGAACAGGCGATAGAACTAGAAGGTGCTCGCTTGCATTCGTCGAAAGTGCGAACGTCGACAATGGCCTGGATCGCCGGTGGACGATCCGAGTCGAGTTTTCACGCCGTTTTTCAGCAGGACAATCTCTCGTACATGAAATCGTTATTATTGATCTTTAAAAAAAATAATACTTGGGTAGTATTTTATTATTTTCACTTTCTAAAAAAAATCACTCCTTTATTATTTTTTTCAAAAGTTTTAACGCTTTAATTTTTTTTTTTTATAAATCTTTTAAAAATAAAAAATTATATTGAAGTGTACGAGCCTGCGCTATTGCGCAATAGCGATCAATATCAATGCAATGCCGACCGCTATAGCTTAGGAGAACAATACAACTAAAGTGCAGGGGATTGCAGCTGGATGGTGCGAAGATTACGTAAACGAACAATACTAGTGCTTAATTCTTACTAAAAAGACTTTTAATCTCTAATTAGTCGGCAATGTGGTGAAACTATTAGATCTTCATGGCCATTGTAGAATCTATTCACGACGTTTGTGTGAGAGTGTGACTGAGCTAGGACTCGGTAAACACATCGCGCCTATGGCAAAAACTACTTTTTTGTGCATGAAGCTACGGCTCGACTCGATAATAGTGGCCGCTATACGCGGTCAGATATTGTCCGAGGGATACATAATGGGTGGCCGCTGGCCGCGTTAGGCAGGTGACCGCTATATGCAGGGTCTACAACGCAGTAATTTCCTGCGGGGGATTTTTTGGTGGCCGCTATAAGCAGGTGGCCGCTATAGACAGGTGGCCGCTAAGACAGGTTTGACTGTATATTTTCTTTTTAATTGCAAGGGTCAGGTCATTTGTTATTGTTGCAGAAATCGCATTAAAATACGGGGAGCCGTATGTTTAGATCTAAGAATAAAAACTATACCTTTCATTTGTGCCCAAAATGAAAGCAAAAGACTTGTTGTGGCCCTCACAAGAAAATATGGGTCTCTTGGCAATTTGAGGCATTCTTTTTTCCCCGAAAAATGGGACTGAAAATAGAATTAGATTAGAAAAATATCATAAAATTAGAAGAGGTGAAGTTTTTTTTGTTGCTTAAAACAACATTTTTTCCAATCCTCCCCATTTTTAAAAATTTGAAGTTTTTAAATGGAACTAGAAGATTACTGGTGACTTCTGTTTGTGCAAAAATAGAGGCGCTAACATGAAAATTTAGGTCGGATCGTAGACATTTTGATTGAAAACTGGGGTGGAAAATACAGGTACCCTGCAAATTTAAAGGAGAATGAAGGTCAAAACATTGTAATCAAGCGTTTACAAACTAAAATTGTACTTGTTTGAATGATCCAAACATGTCACAAATCTGATGTACCATATTTGAGTAAATTCAATCTTAAAACATGGACTTGCGACGATCTGGCACGGACATGGGCGCCGCCATGTTATGCGGAAAGTGACGAAATTGCGCTATAGTGTGTGATTGGCTGTTACCATTCATAGCTATCATTCAAAATGATGTCTCTACAAAACGTGTACAAAATATAATTTAAAGCAGATCTGTATCTAAAAATATTGAAAAACTGTAATTTACGTATTTAAAATGAAATAAAAATAGTGATAACAACAATACAATTAATTTTACACTGATCTTTAGATTATCAAATACACCTGTTTCTTAATGTTTCAAATGTCACTATGAACATGGCGAACAAAGAAGCGGACAAAATATACAGCTCCTCATTGTAACTCCCACACTTGCTCTGGTAGACAATAGAACATCCCTCCACTGCTATTATGTAAAAGTATGTAGAACAGGTGTCACATGCATATTCACCTGTTCTACTTATTTTATACAATAGCAATGAAGGGATGTTCTTTTGTTAGCAGAATAATTGTGGAGGGTACAAGGGGTACAATGAGGACCTGTATATTTTGTCCGCTTTCTTTGTCATCGTGTTCATAGTGTGTATGGACGTTTTTTTCTCCGAGGACGAGTTATTCCATTCACCTACTACTATAAATACACTTGAAATCCAGCTTGCATACATTAGTTGTTGCTACGTTGGGCATGCTCTGGTATGCAAGCTATGGAGTTGTCATTAGCAACCTTTGTCAAAAAGGTATGCATACAATTATCTGTAAACGGGTCTATTTGATAATCTAAAGATCAGTGTAAAATTAATTGTATTGTTGTTATCACTATTTTATATAATTCATCTCTTTATTCAACATTCAAATCAATAAAGGAATAACAGAATACATTAAAGCCCAGGACAAATCTGGAAAACAGAGTATGCAGGGCAAATAACATAAAATACAATAACATTATATACAGCACATATACAAAATTAAACGTGATTACACAGGATATTGATCATGAAAGGAAAATGTATAAGGACAAAAACAGTGGCGGATCCAGAAACTGCTCCAGTGCGCGCCTACAAAAGGCTCAGGGGCCCTCCACCCGTAGATAATAGACCAGCTATCATCCACAAACAGAAGGCCCCCGAACCCCCCGCAATTACGCACCGAAGCAGTCTCTATGTAGGGTTAGGGTAAAAATAGAGATTAGGATTATGGTTATGGTTAGGTAGTAGGATTCCATATCATGAATTTACCATTTAAAAAAAATGACATAATAATTCTAGTGATTAAAAAAAAAACTGTTCTGAGAAAATTGAGTCGTAAATTTTTTTTTTTTTAATTGCTATTTGACCAGAACGCCAATCCCGCCCCAGCACTCCACATAAAGCCTACCCCAAACACCCGACCCTCCGGTCGACCAGAGTAAAATTAACTGCTATTACATATCGAGATTCATTTTAGTAATTGCATTAATGGGTTATGACATTACATTAATAGGTTGTGACATTCCCACACGGGTTCTTCTTTCGCTGCATAAATAACGAATGAGGAAGTGATAGCAAGTGACGCCAGTTTGTCACGAAAGGTCTTAAAGGACACCGGTTTCCCGCACACTGAAAGCAACCTTTTTAGCCTTTGCGAATTGTCGCTATTAATGTAGCCCCGGGAACCTACTTCTATCGGTAGAAATTCCACTGAGAAACCATTGGCTTCTATGTCCGAAATCAAAGATGCATATTTATTTGACTTTCGTTCGTTTGCCTTAGCAAGATTTGTTTCGAACGGAACTGTGAGTTCGATAATTGCAAGTTTCTTATCCCCTTTCCAGAAAATGCATATGTCCGGGATTAAGTCAGTTTGGGTGCATTCAAGAGGAACAGTAGACCGGACTGACCTGACGTCACCTGCAAGATCACTTTGAATGACGGGATCTAATACAGATTCCTTGTTACCATGGATACCTGATCGGGCGACCTCAACGATATGATGTAAGATATTGTTGTGGCGCCATGTAAAGCAGCCTTGTTCCAAGGCAACTGGTGAAGTGTCTCACGATTACCACATTTCGTGCACCTATCACTTGACCTCTTACCCCATGTAACCAAATTTGCACGTGTATTCAGGGAATCCGTTAGAGCATTAGTTACTCTTTCAGGTAGATTGTATGCCACACTCTTCCACTGGGCATTACCGGTTTCTAGGCTAATTAATTCAAGGGTTTTGCCTTGCAAAGCCAAGTTTCTCACATGATTACGCCAATATTCTGACACTCGTTGTTTACACAAGGTTTTCACTGCTTGTCTTTGTTTAGAAGCTGTTAGATTTTGCATGTGAATGTCATTCCAATCTCTTTCAGACTGAACAATAGCAGACACTTTCCTTGTCCACTTTTTTTCCCTTTGCACTTTTGAATCCAAACATTCATTGACCTTAGAATCGCTGTTTTCCCGAATCTGGACATTGTGCGAGAGTGTGGCATTCAGTGTACAAATCAGAAATGGATGGGATATCCAGCCCCTCAGGCATGTGAAGCATTGCTGGAGTGGCTGGGTGGGCCAGGCCAGACCACTTTTTTGCATACCTATTTGTGAGAGCATCAAGCTGTTTAAGATGTGTTTGACAAAGATCATTCACCGTGACATGGAATCTGATTGATGGTAGAAAATAACGTGCATAGATTTCCAATTTGTATACAGGACGTACTGAAGAAGAATCTATGTTACGTAAACCTGACGATATGATTTCGTTGAGGTATTCATACACTGACCTAGAATTATCATTAGTGACTAGTGACCCAAGGAACTTAAAGCGATTGTCCGTATTACTCAGCGACAAAACATTCTGGCCCTCAATTAGAAATGAGGTAGTTTTATTTATTACTCCACTAGAAATTGACAGTGACCTACACTTCGATGGTTTAAGTCTGAGACCAAGACTAGAAACATGGGAAGTTAGAGTATTCATGATTCGCTGGTGAGATCTACTGTTAGAAGTCAACAAGCAGAAATCATCGGCGAAAAATGTAGTCACATATTTACTTTCGTTCAATGTATAACCAAATTTGTCATTTACTTTCAGATACTCAAGTAGGGGGTTAATGCACATGGTGAAAATAAGGGGGGGGGGGGGGGGAATGGGTCCCCCTGAAATATCCCTTTCCGAAATCGGAATGATTCACTACTCCACAATTTTGTTACTACTGTACCAGAAATGAGAGAGTACAAGTTGTTAATGTAAACTCTCAATCCGGAAGGGAGAAAGTATCTCCTGAGAACATACTCTATCAATGTATGTGGCACTGAGCCAAAGGCATCCTGTAAATCAAACCACGTAAAATGGGCAGTTTTCTTGTTAGCTTTAGCATGTTTGATTACTTCATGAACGATCATATTATGATCAACACACCCTGAAACCCCTTTCATGAAACCTTTCTGGGTTGTAATGTCAACAAACTCATTTTGAGTTAAATATCTCTCGAGACGATTTACAATGATTTGGTGAAATATCTTGCCAAACACACTAGAAAGGGCTATCATTCTAAAGTTCTCAGGATTATCCAAAGAGTCCTTCTTGTGCAGGAGGATAACTTTTGCTCTAGTCCAAGATGGGGGTGGGTTAGGATCAGAGCTCAACAGAAGCTTGCTATATAGAGTTGCGAGAAAATGATGTATACTGGGAAGTTTCTTCAATATTCGATAGGAAATTCCGTCTGGTCCTGGAGCCGAGTTTGAACTTTTGTGACTTAAGACCTGCTTAATGTCCTTCGGTCTGATCGGTCCCATGTCAAATTGATATTGGATCCTATCGGCTGTGGGGCCTGTCCACTTGTCGAGCTTATCCGTATCTATCGGTAGAGGTTCGGCTGCATACTTAGCTAAGAAGTAGTCGTTGGCTGATTGACATGAGAAAGTAGGATCGGACGCCGAAGAGTACAGGGTATCATTGACAGCATTTTTATTGAAAGACCAAAAGTTTTTCCTGAATTTACTTTCCTCATATTTTGTTGATCGACGCTTTTCGTTAGCCTTTTGTTCTTTCCTCAAGAAGTTATAAGTATGTAGAGCGTCATAAAATTTAGCACGATCATCGGGGTTTGAATTTGAAGAGAATGCGGCTCTCCGTAAAGAATTTTTCATTTTTTTCATTTCCAACATTGATTTAGCTTTTCTCCTAGTGAATGGTTTACACTTACTTGATGAGTTCCTATCATTCGTAGCTGAAAAGTGGGGCGAAGCGTCAAAATACTCCTGCATGTAGAATCTCGGAAAAGCGGTCACCGGCATGTGACACGGGTATTGAACCACTGGCCAAGTCATGATGTATTGTTTGTGTCGCGGCTTTTATGTCATCATTGATGCGGTTCCATTCTTCGTGCGAAAATTTTAAATACGTAAATTACAGTTTTTCAATATTTTTAGATACAGATCTGCTTTAAATTATATTTTGTACACGTTTTGTAGAGACATCATTTTGAATGATAGCTATGAATGGTAACAGCCAATCACACACTATAGCGCAATTTCGTCACTTTCCGCATAACATGGCGGCGCCCATGTCCGTGCCAGATCGTCGCAAGTCCATGTTTTAAGATTGAATTTACTCAAATATGGTACATCAGACTTGTGACATGTTTGGATCATTCAAACAAGTACAATTTTAGTTTGTAAACGCTTGATTACAATGTTTTGACCTTCATTCTCCTTTAAGGTAAATGGGAAAAAATGGAATTTGTTTGATAAGTGGTTAGGTAGTTTTTCTTATCTAGCCCATTTAAAAAAAGGAAACGTTTTACGCAGAACAAGAATAAAGGTGGGGTCTCGGTTTTGCAAATAAAATAATAGTGGGACTGTAACACAGAAATCAGATAGTAAAATGGGCCATTGAATGAAAAAAAAAGGATACAGAAAATACTGGTGTCAGTTTCACGCAATCCGGAGATGTACTTTTGAGTTTTCCAATAGGGAACTTTTTTTTAACAGATCTGATGTTTTCACACAGAACAATAGTAAGGATAGCCCTCATTGTTTGCATACTGAATTTTTAATTTTTCATATGTTGGTTCCTAAACTACCTCTTTTCCATGTTGTTAACATCACCTCCATCATATTCATCGTCCACGTCATTGTCATCATCATTACCTTAGTCATCTTCATCACCATCATCACCACCATTACCACCATCATCATCATCACTACTACCGTCATCATCACCAACACCGTCATCATCACCAACACCACCATCGTCATCATCACCATAACACCATCGTGTTCCTTCTCGCCCTCCTCGCCATCCTCCCCATCATCTGCAAACTTAGCATCGACATCATTACGATCACCATCTCATTATCAGCAACATCATCATCACACTAGAATCATTGATCAGCATATTAAAGGGAAATCCTACAGTTGTAAAGAGCTGATTTGTGTGAAAGAGGAAATATAAGAGAAACAGGAAGGTGAAAGTTTGAAAGAAATCAGACAGAGAATAGGATAGTTATGAATGTTTGAAAAATAAAATCACTAATTCGATGCGAATCTCAAACTGGCAATTTGGTGAATCGATTGTGACGTATTCATGGTTAACTCACACACCAAAATATCATTAAATTCCGGTTTTCTCCTGAGCGCCTTTTCCCTCTGGGCAGTACTCAAAATATATTGGAGATAGTACTATTGTTATAGGTCCTCCAAAAAGAAAAAGATCCTACTGAGTTTTGAAATATCGACATTTTAGTCATTTTGTGTGTTGGAGCGATCGAATTGGGAAGTTGACCGCCGCTACTTCATAGTGACCGACCTATACGGCCAATTTGAAATTCCCATATGTATAGTGATTACAACTTTAAAAATATCATAACTTTGTTTATTGCTTGTCTGATTTCAAACTTTCACCAATCTGCTTCTCTGATTTTTCTTTCACACAAATCAAATTATTACAAATTATGGATTGCCCTTTTTAACTTGTGACTCTCCATGCTCGTCTCCATTACTATAATTCAAGGCAGTGGATATTGTTATGAATATGCGAATTCATTGGATATGAATATTCATGTTTGGCTTGTGACGTATTAGCTTGCGATGGAACAAATAAATCCACATTTCAAAAACTTTCATTTTCTTTGTTGTTAATTAATGAAAATATCTGTTTCATGAAGGAGCTGTGTAAAAACCTATCAGTAATTATATCTAGGACGGATGTTTAGAGAATATAAAATGATTTTTTTTCTTAAAGTACAGAGTTAATGGGAGAGGTGCCCGAAATGTTACGTTACAGAGTTGCCAATTTGTGTTTGATTGATTACAAATTCAACAGTCCATCATAATTTTCTTTTTTGGGGTGGGATTTTCCTCAGAATATCTGTGATCTGTTTCTCCCATTTATCTGCTTTTTATAAAAAAAACTTGATATCAGTGTGCATGTAGAATTCATCTTTAACCCGTTGACTACTGAATGATCTCATTCCCATAGGCTTAATACAGGGGAGCGTTTCATCAAGCGTTTTGTCAGTGATTTTTACCGACAACTGTTATAAGCTACTGAAATCCTTGCATCTGATTGGCCGAGAGAAAATTGTCAGTAAAAATCACTGACAAAACACTTGATGAAACGCTCCCCAGGAGTTCCCCGGTTCCCATAAGCAATAGCTTAATCCACTTTCAGCTATCAACAACATGAAATGTTTGAGATAGTTACATTTTCAACTTTACCAACATACATACGCCATGAAAACTGCCTGAAATTCAAATCGTCATACATGTATGTGTTTAGAATTTTATTCAGTCAAGATGCATAACAATATAAATTGCACATGAGAAAGAGCACATCTTGCCAAATAAAACTGAGAAGCCAATGCATCGTAAGACATATATTACACACATTGAAAAATATGGAAAAGATGATTTTAAAGTCCATGCAACTTCATGGTCAACACCCTATTAGTATTGAATTTTAATACATAGACTCCTGACCTTGTACAGTGACACTGACTTTAGCTACCACCTGCACAGAAAGACTTCCTGTCTATAAAGACCACTTTTTTGGCTTCCCTTGAAAGTGCCTTTCATTGAAACGTGTGCAAAAGTAACCATGACATAAAAGACCATCTGCTTATAAAGACAATATTTCTCTTGAGTGGTCTTTATATACAGGTTTCATTTTGATTCATTTATTTCCTTCCAAGGTAGAGGTTCAAAATATGGTGCAATAAGACTCCAACGATGTTCCAATCAAAATATGGGTATGGTCATCTTAGAGTTTGAAAATGGTGTCATCAAGAAGCAAAGCTTTATTTCACAAAATATGAGTTCTACCTCTGCAGAAGTATAAAAGGAATTTAAAAAAAAGTTTTACATCAAAGAAAATGTATAAAAGTACGAGGTCATGATCTTGTCATTTCCCCCAAAACAGCACTGCTTGGCCAGATCCAGAGGAGATCGTGGGGGTCTGGATCCCCTTTTTCCCCCCAACTTGTCAGAGATTTTTTTTGTGCAAATCAACACCCCCAAAATCTGATACCCCTTCTTTTTATGACTTCCTGAATTTGTTAGGGAATTTGCCCCCCCCCCCCTTACAAAATCATGGATCTGCCCCTAAGAGTGGGATATGTAATAGGGTAATAGAATCTTCCATGATAATTCAAAACAAAATATTCACTGATAATATCAAAATATAGGCCTTAATATATCATGTGCTTCTGCTACCTACTGTGCGAGTTGGACTGAATGCAAATTTGAAGATTATCGAGAGCAAAACGTCATATCAAAGCTGTGTGCTCCCTCTTAACCAGTTGACTATTGAATTTTCTAACTGCCCTTGGTTTAATACAGAAACAACCTGTTTACCATGGGTTAACATTTGGATAACTGACCAGTAATAATATCTACCGAAAATTTGAACTATTTTCCTTTCTTCTTTCTACCAAAATAATGTCTCAGTAATCAAACAAAATGCTTTTTATCTCATTTTTTTCCTACTGAGGTAGAAAGACATGACATATCAAATGGGTAATGGCTAAAAGCAATAAATTAACTATACAGGTTAATATTAGTTAAAAGGATATTACTTAACACCCTTGTGGCTCCCAGCAACAATATAAACTGGAACATCATTAATGGTGCCTGAAAGTTATTGATGTGCTTAGTGAGTTACATAATATCATTAATCAAATGTGTATAACATCATTTTTGAAGAAGCCGTCTTAAATCTTATGACTCCATTCATCATCAATAATTTCTTGTGACAAGTCATTTATCTCAGCAACACAGGGTCGAATTTATACAAGTAGCAATTGCTCAAGTAAATGCTTACATTGAGAACAACAGGTTCTATACATGATGTGCGACAAGTCGCTTATGTGGGGAACTTGCAAAATGGTATATACTCAAAGGCCTCCGACCAGTAAAAAAAAAAAATATCTCAATACACTTTCCAAATTGACTGGAGAGTGGTGTGAACATGCTGCTGTTCAATTAAACAAAATAGTTTTCGGTTGATTAAAGTGTTTCTTTATTTAAAAAATCTGTAATTGTGATGTGTAAGGTATCAAATAGCCTAACAAACAAACTGAAACAATCAAATATGCAAAAATAACACCCGATTTCTCTGAGAATTTAGGTAAATGCTTGATGAAGGCAAATACGATGACTATTTACTAGCCATTGCTGGGCTTTGGCTAGTTTTATAAATATGGCCCATTGAAGAGAAACAATAATACCATAGAATGGGACATGATGCGTGGTATTCATCCCTGGAAAAATATGAAGATATTGCACATAGATATATAAATTATTTCTGCTTTTACCAGCTACATTGTAGGTAAGAAAGAGCAAATTTCGGTATTGGCATCCAGAAAGCAGAGGAATTTAAGCAACAGATAAGCACCAATATACAGATAGTATTCTAATCTACTATTACTTAATATCAGGGCAGATGTACATTAATAAACTTCAACATTGAAGTATCTTATATAGACTGCGTAATCTCAAGAAATAGGCTTACAATTATCAATAAATGCACACGAATTTTGCCTTTTACTTGATATATGTAGTACGGTATGTATATTTTTTTGTGGCATATGGTCCCAATACGGTAATGTGTACAAAATGGAAACTCCACAAACTTCAATATCAGCCAAGCTCCATATAATACCAACATGTGTTCAAAGGAATAAATACTGTCCTGTTTCATAATCAAACAATGTTTTAGAGACCGACATTTCCTTAGACTCAAGAACGGATACACGCATGTCATGAGCGGAAATGGAATTTCATTTTGCGACCCAAACAGTCTCTTCAAGCAAGACTGATGTTCTTCAGGATGAAAAAAAAAATATTGTTCTCTTTCAACAATAATTGGTTCAGAACTTCACTGTTCTTGAAATGATCCCTATGTAACATGGTGGTAATGTAGTAAAAACTTAATAGCAAAATCAAAACAATCTGACAAGATAAAAATGTACAATATGAACATGGTCATGCGCAAATATGTTACATAATTATTCACCAACATGAGTCATACAAAAGGCACATAGTAATACTGTACAGCACTGTCATTTTCTTTCTTTTTACAAAAAGGCATAGTTCCTTCTGCCTGTGTTAGATATATGTACATTTGTGTGAGTAAGTCACTGTGAAAAAAGGTCATATTAGGTATTCATAGACTGAGTTTGAATAATGCAAATATAGTACATTCGTTGTATCAAAGTCAAGTTCAGAAATATCACATCACCTTGATGAAATAGTATGTTTTGTACAACTCTAAAAGCATATAAAATGTTCAATCAAGTATTTGGTGATAGATAAAGTCTGTCTTCTAAATGCACTGAAATTTCTGACAAATAGTTGTTGTTGTAATATTTTGCGTATTGGATATCAAATATCTGACAGAGTTGTAATTGCTTTATATTGGTTGCACATTCCCCAATCAATCAATAATTTATGATTGGCAGGCTGTTACATTAGGAGTTGATTGGTGAGAATTATATCAACTGAACCTTTATAAAAAGACAGGGCAAAGAAGTACAATTAAAGATTTGCAGTAGGAGGAGTTTAAAACCAATCAGGGTGTATGTCATTCTCATTAAGAAAAATAAGAAAGGAATAACTGTTCCTAGAAAATAAGAATTTTAAAATTGCTGTCAAGTGAAAGAAGGAAGCAAAATATGAAATCAAAAGAAACGTTCCTTTATCACAGATAAGGAATTCATATGTCATATGACTTCATAACCAGATGAAGATTACATCTATTCCATCTATTTGATAGAGCATTCTCACTATCCATGAAAGTTTTATTTACAAAATACAATACAGTCTACATTTTCTCCAAATTCTGAAATTTGCATAATAGGATATATGGCATAAGTTTGTAAAGAGATGTACATATAGCTACGTTTCCTAAAATGCAAGTCTAAACCTCGTAGATTGATAAATCCCACTTTGCTTTTTGTTCTTGTATAAAATGCAGGCATTTCATGAATACAATCATGTCTGTTTGCAAGAACTTAGTACTTTGTGATTTCCTTTTTTCGAATCTACCATCACTAATGGTATTAAAAAAATCTTATCCCTTGAATCCACAATCTAGTTCCAGGCATTTAGGATAGAGTGAATGAAAAGCATGATTTATGAATAACTTACTAAATCTTATTTTATACCATGCATGCCCCCCCTCCAAGAAAAAAATTATAGAACAGCATCTCTAATAATAATAATAAATAAATCTAATAAATAATTCAAAACCTCTTTCTTTACTTCTACAACTTATCTTATTATAGCTACTAAAGAATTCATCTAATCTAGAAGTGGATTTTGTGCAAGTTTTCACTTTTTACAAAGAAATAAAAAGCAAAAAATCCAGAATTTCTCTCTATACTCACAGTATACTCACAGTATACTCACAGTAGATGTGAGATATAAAGTGCCTCAGTCTCAAATCTCAAGATTTGAGGAATCTGTGATGAAAATCATGTCACACAATACATGCATCTTTTGATTGCCCACCCTTCCACAAAGCTTATTACAAAAATTCACACTTTTTCCTTCGCTAGCCGAGGCAGGACCAACGTATACCTGGACAGACACGTTGTACGTTATCACTGGAATGAATGAACATCAATCGTTTCATAAGTCTCAGTTTCGTGAATCAAGCAACCTCAGAGCCTCTTTAAGCCATAAAACAATAAAATTCTACATTCCACAGTTCTTTTGCGTAATTTCAAGTCGGGTTCTTTGTCTCCATGAACGTTGACATGGTAAAATGTTTCAGCTACCAAACAGGAAACAGGACTGACAAGTCATAAGGGTGATCCAACATATCATGTGTTGAGAGCCAGAAGGGCGTTAAATCTGTGTTAAAGTATATGAGTTAACGCCTTTCTGGCTCTCAACACACGATATGCTCCGGCAACAACTACTCTAAGCTTTATTTCATCAGAAGAGGCGTTATGGTCTTGATAAGTCACCGGACTGCGGAGAACAAGGTACAGGGTTCGATTCCCTGCCACGGCACTAATGTCCTTTTGGCAAGACATTAATCTACATTTGCCCCACTCCACCCAGGTGAAGTAAATGGGTACCCGGTAGGAAGAAATTCCTTGAATGCTTGAGCGCTTTATCATGTTCGCTGGGCTAAAGCCAGGGTAATAATATGATTGCAGGGCCCTCAGGGAGAACAGTATGTAATACTGATGAGGCTACCCTGGGTAAACAAGACATATTATTATTATTATTATAGGGTTAAAGGTTAAGGTTAAGTTCTGGGAAAGGTTAAAAATAATTTGTGAGCTTTCTTATTCCTTTTATATCAGTTTGGAAGAACATCATAGAAATGTCCCTTGAAAAGGATTTCTCTTCAAATGCCGTTCTATTCGAAATATGACGAAAAATAGCTGAAGTGTTCAGGCCGAACATTCATGCAACATCTGTTTGCAGTCCCATATACCCATTTATGTGTGTGGGGCATGTGCTTTTGAGTGAGTTTGAGTTTGGGTTGATTTCTTATCATTTTGATGAATCCAAAACTTAACAGTATATACCAAATCCTTATTTAGACATGAGCAACCGTTCCCAATTGCTTCCAGACAGTTTCTTTCACAATGTAATCGCATGACCAGAACTCAACTTTATCTTTAAGTAAAGTGGTGGGTCCAGAGGTGACTTTGGTGAGTGTAGGAGTTTTGACCACAGAGCAATTGTCGCAGGAGCACATGTCATACAACCACCACAAAAAATAGCTGGTAGACTGAATCACAGATGATGCTGCCTTTTATGTGACATCACAAAATGTGCAACTGGAAATTTGCATTTCTTAAGACACATTGCCCACAAAACTTCAGCTTGCTCAATTCATCCTCTCCTGCCTGTACATTTACACATTTGTGAAGCAAAGTTGTTGACACCACCTGTAGAAACACCATGTACAAAGTCATAGCTTGATGGGTTTGCTGCAACAAGAGAATTACCTCTGTCAATACAACTGGCAGTAACATACCATGTAAAAAAAAAAATCAATGGTAATCGGGCTTGCGACAACCAAGGAGGTCAAAACATTCTGACCCAAAGGCCGTCTTACAGCAGTTCAAGATCCACCATGGATCAGCTCTCAACATTCCAGAGATGTAGCAGTGATCCTCGTGTCAACATGTTTTAAGATTGTGACAACCAAGGTGGTCAAAACTCCACATCCTGACCTGAAAGGCCATCTCGCAGCAGTTCAAGATCCACTTTGGATCCTCGTCAACATCTTAAAGATTGCGCATGAGAGGGCGTCCTATAGCTTGGTGTCCACGTTGGTCCCTTGAGGGGCCAGGGTCTTGGGTTCGGTGTTTCTGGGCTTCACCCTCCTACTGCTGAACTTTCTCCTTGGAGGCATCGGTGAGGGCGTCTTGGGACCACCGGCCGGTCGGATGATGAAACTAAAATGAGAGAGTTATTAATATCATCAAATTGGCTACAGGACCTGAATGAATAGATTTTCAACCTGCTTATACCATTCAAATAAAATGTTTACAGTTTTATGCATACTTAATACATATCACATATAAATTATGTTTTTCACTAATAAAAAGCTTATTTGAGGCTTTTCTGACATATGCGTGTAGGGTGCATACCATCCGTAGAGATGTAATGCAGAAATGCACCTGCAGTTCAATAGACCTGTTTACTAATTTTTTGCATACTTCTTGAACAAAAGTTTCTCTTGACGACTAAAAAGCTTGCCAGAGGCTTGTTGACATATCAACATCTAATGTATGCAAAATGGATTCCATCCATAGAGATGCCATTATGCATATCAGGTGCACTAAATAGTTGGTAGCTAAGGATTCTGGAGAGAAACATGCATAAATTTAAATACACTTAGTAAACAGGCCTATTGCAAAGCTCGGACTGATGATGAATATGTGACCCTCCACCACAAAACGACCAATAAGTCGCAATGGGAGTTTTAGAGTAAAAAGCTGAAAAAGGTTGTCTGGGGTGGAAATTTCTATTTTAAGTTTTTGGTAGTTTCTGAAAGTTAATTTATTAATCTACCATCTGACAAAATTTCGGGGTAAAATAACATGCTGAAATATGTTTTTACTCTCATTCAAAATGACCATTTTTTCTTGGATACATATTCAAACTTTGTGAGTCAGCTTGCTGGGATCGTACTTCACATCGCTTTTCTGGTATAGCTCAAAAACTATGCACCGTCTGATATTCAAAATCTGCAGAAAGAAAGAAATATATCTTTTCTAAAGGTATGGAAAGTTTCAACCCAATCCAATGAGTACTTCACAGTGTAGGCTTTGGAGTTTTGACTCAACCTTTTGTGCGACAAACAATAGGACACAGATTAGGCGCTCTCAAATGGTCACTCTTCTTTAGAGCCGGGTTTTCTCTATTGTTTTGGTCATTAGCCTGTCTGACACACTGACATTCTCATTGTAATCTATAAGGGTTTGCTTAGTCTATGCACGAAAAGTTATATATCATTTTAAAGCTAAGAATATGAGTTTTCAAACTGTGCTGAAATTTAAAAACCCAAATTTCCGACTTATTGGTCGTTTTGTGGTGGAGGGTCACATATAGGATATAGAACCTTAACTTTACATCCTATCTGAAAGACAGTGTTATCTATCAGTCTATACATTCCAGAGAGGATACTCACATGATATCATCTACTTCCAGTTTAGTTTCGAAGCTAGGATTGATAAGAACGTATGACACCTTGTTCCTTTTCTCGCTCATTTCACTGTCTGTAATATAAAAAATGAAAAATACATAATGGCTACAATCTTAGTCTAAAATCAGACACTTCAATTCAAATATGGATTTATTTCTTCTCTGTCTAGATATCTGGATCGATTGTGACAGTCTATGGGCTGAGTAGGAAAGCTTAACCTTTATAGTACCACCAAATGTACAAACATGTATCTCAATCATGATTTGGGGAGACAAATATATGATTAGGGGTTTTAAAAAGTTGATTTTATGTTCATATGAACCGTGTTCCATGATATACTTATTATTTATGACACATTATTAATTTCAAGAAGAAATACATGTATATCTACAAGCTTAGTTCAGTAAAAAAAAAAAAAGAGATAAAACATTTAAGTGTACTAATCACCTAAAATATCATTTGTATATACCTGGAATGTATACCAACCCCCCAAAAAAAGGTACTGTATAGTTTTGGTAGGGTCAAAAAATAAATTTTGTCCATTTTTTGTTATTCAACTCCGTTTGGGGTACACAATCAAACCTCCATACCGTTCGGATTAATTTTGTTGCATTTTCGAGATATTTAATTTTTTATCATATTTTATCGGAACCCCCGATAAATCCTGAAATCACCAAAAATATATATATCCGTTATTCATTGGCCGATCTCCATGAAATTTTCGGAGTATCTTCCTTTGACACCCCTTTATCATAATCTTTCAAAAAAATAAAGGTCTGTTTATGTTAAACCATGATTTTCAAGGAAATTGTCATTTTTCGCCGGTGAGGGCGCTATTCAGAACCATGACCGATTTTGACCGTGCCAACGGCAGTTATCTTCTTCTGAATGTCCACTGATTCGAATAGAACACATATTTTCAAAATCAATGACCCTTGCCAAAACTATGCAATACCTTTAAGGAGTATGAAGTAAATTATACATGACATAAAACTGCTTGCAAATCGGAATTGGTTTCCATGCAAACCCCATTCTTTACAAGCACACATGGTTGTGTCGACTAGGTAGTCTACTCACAAGATGCTTCTATACGTTTATCCAAAGAGTATTTAAACTTCCAGTATCTCTATGTAGAAGTAACATTTGAAGCTCATATTTTGCATATAGTATAGTGACATGGAACCCCTCACTTACAGAGCAAATTTCTTTTTTGAGATTGGTACCCATTAATATTTGGGGAGGTTCAACCTGTCTACAGGATTGAAAGGGTTAAGAAGCTTACCATACTCCTCCGGTGGTATATCCATCTTCTTCATCTTCTGTCGGACCAGATGAGCAATCTCTTTCCTCTCCTCTGATTGGCCTGATGAGGAACTATCATCATCCTCAATGGTCACTGATAACTAACAAAAACAAAAGAAACAAAAAAGAATTATTGAATGGTATTTTTTAATGTACATGTATGTTTTGTTTGAGGTAATTTCACAATGACATATTTCTTTCCTCTAGTCTGATTGGCCTGATGACGAACTATCATCATCCTCTATGGTAACTGATAACTAACAAAAAAAATTGAAAACTAAAGGGTGTAATTTGGCCTTTTATGTTTTTTCGGAGGTAATTTCACAATTAGATCATATTTCTTTCCTCTCTTCTGATTGGCCTGATAATGAACTATCTTCATCCTCTATGGTGACAGATAACTAACTAAACAAAATGAAAGGCAAAGATAATTCATCAATAATTTTCATTTCACAATGACATCATATCAATCAAAATAATACGATATTTGAACTATATTTCACATTTCTGTTTTTGCTTTTCTATAAACTGAGGAAGCTTCATATTTTCAATGAAATTATATCAAATACACGAAATAAATAATGTAACATATGTGTATAAAGATGGGTCAATTATAATGCTCATATAATCTCTCTCTGCAGATTTCTGATTTTCATTCAGCCAAAAAAATATATATGGTATGTATGATTAAATACTGGACAAAACTAGATGAGATGAACGACACATCAAGAACTTCAACCACATTTGCTTTTGTCATGCCTTTGTGATATATATATGTACAATATGATGCTGATTTTTTTTTAAACCAGTAGAATGTCTGTTTGTTAATGTTCAGTAGGAGGACTGTTGAGAGAGTAAGATTTTTCAAATGATAGTGGAGTGATTACTATGGAAAGTTATATAATTGTACATGTAGTTGGGCTAGGGCTCCATGTACTGCTAAATTATAGGCATTTTGTGAATGAGACAGTGACTGCCAGTAAATAGGAAAATACAGTGAAACCTGTCTATAAAGACCACTCAAGGGAGACAAGAAAAATGGTCTTTATGAGCAGGTGGTCTTTATAGACAGGTTCCTTTAATGCACGTTTTAATGAGAAATAACCTTCTAGGGAAACAAAAATTGTGGTCTTTATAGACAAGGTGGTCTTTCTATACAGGTGGTCGCTAAAGCAGGTTTGACTGTATTACCAGTTTTAGAAAGGTTTTGGCATCTGTCTAGTACTGTTTTGTAGATACACATATACATGTAGGTAGAATTGTCATGCAGACCTGCTACTTTACACAGTATAATATCAGCCATGATAAGCAGAGTTGCTACCGTTTTGAATAACAGATTACTACTTTTTTTTTGGTACAGGTATACAGCAAGCAGTCACAGTTATTGAATATGTGTACATTGTAACTTACATGTACGTATAACTACGCAATGGAAATGCAGGGAAGAATTAATAAGCATGAGTTTGAAATGATTGTATTGACAAAAACAATGTTCAAGGACAGGTCCAGTATGTGTTTAGCAAAGACATTACTTTGAAGAGGTACTCGACCTGACAGAGATGATGGCACACACAAGCATAGTGATCTGTGAATTTTATGGTCTACATCGTCTACATACATGTAGGGTTCTTGTAAGATGTTGACTGAGCTTTAGCTAATTAAGAATTATGAGAATTTGATCACAACTGGATGAATGGAAAAGGTGCACGATTACTTGAAAAAACAGGATGTGTGGAATCTGCAGGTTATAGTCCCAAAGAGAGTGCGAGTCGATAAAAAGGAAACCCTATTCAAGCCCCAATATCTTCAAATCAAAGTGAAATCGCTGAAATGTATTGCAATGGTTTGATAGTTGATAATGTTTTTAATTTGATAGGCTGTTTATCAAAATCCGATCATGAATGACTGAGCACTTGCCAATTATTAAATACATGTCAAAATCGTCTTTGCCCAATTTTGGGCTGAATGGTGTTCATGAGTTATTTTCATTATTTGTGAGTACATTCAGCTGGAATGGAGACCATTCAACCAACCTTAGGTTGAACTTCCATTTCACTCAAAACTTGGGAAAAGGTAAATTTGACAAGAATCAGGAAGAATGTTACTGCTCAGCTGTTCATTTTCAGATTTTATTGATCAAGGTGTCAAATTGAAGGAAAACGATAGGCTTCAACGTGAGCATCTTAGATTAAATCAACCTGTTCTGATTGCAACAATATTTAGGGTTGAATCTGGGTGTCCTTTTTTATTGACTCACACTGTAGAGCTTGCTTGTTGTCTTGATTTATAAAGAATGGCAAATGTCATGATTGTACAGAAAAACGATTGTAAATTTTTTCCCCTGGGATTTATTGCTTATGTATGGGTTTCTAAGTTGAATATGTAAGTGTTTCCGAGCAGGAACATCAATACTCACCACGGGTGACTGCAGCATAGACCAGTATGCATGCTTCGACTTGTGATAAAGTCAAGTTACAGTAATACGGTCAATGTCATATTTGTATGTGTTTTTATTTTTTACCACTTCTATCATATGTTTGAGAAATCAACTGATGTGGTTCAACATAAGAGTATTGGAACTGGACCTCGAAGTGGGAATAGAATATATGCTTCACCTTGAAATAAAGTTGAAGTTACAGTACTATGATTAATGTCACATTTTGATTAATTTGCAACTTCTTAACTTATTTGAGAAACCTACATGTATTTGAACAAGTCATTTACGAAAAAAAAAAATGTCGACCTCAAAGTGGTCTACTATTAAACTGCAATCTTAAAGCAGACTTTCAGCAGCTCTCTTTGTTACACATGTATATTCTCTCAAAAGTGATATCTAAAAGGATTTGATTCTGCTAGTGAAGCAAATAATGCATGCACTTTTGTAAATCACAGAGGATGAAAGCACTAGAAGTGGTAACTACATGTACATCATGATATCTACATCATCAGGATATTTTTAGATCAGAAATCTGCAGACTGTTTTAACCCTTACAGTGCCGACACTAAGTTTCCAAACATGAATCGCAACTAGATTTTACGAAGCAAGGTTTCAATCATGGTGTATTCTTCATTTTTCAACTTGATCAAAAAGTGATATCACACTGAACATTTCACGACCCTATTTTAAAATTAAAAAACAACAAGAAGATATTAGTAGTCAAGAAGTTTAATACAATCTTAGCATCACCTGCTCAAGGCAGAGTAAGTATTAAAGATAAAGTTGAGTTCTGGTAATTGCATACATTGTGAAAGAAACTGTCTCAAAGCGATTGGGAAAGGTTGATCATGTCTACGTAAGAATTGGTGTACACAGTAATGTTTTGGAATCATAAAATCATTGACCAAATCTCGCTGAAAAGCACATGCACTGCATACAGAAGTGGGTATATGGGTCTGCACACACATGGGCGTGAATGTTCGGCCCGAACACTTTAGCTATATCTCATATTTTGAATGTGAGGGCATTTGCAGAGCAATCCTTTTGAGAGGACATTTGTACTATAATGTTCTTCCAAACTGACATAAAAGGAATGAGAAAGCTCACAATCTACTGTTCACCTTTCCCAGAACTCAAACTTCTCTTCAAGGAAATCTACATATCTTTCACTCCTTTTGGTAGACTGTCCATTATATCTAAGCCTATTTCACTGTACTCACCTCTGATTTGTTATCGGAATGGTTGTGTGTTTTGTAGACTCCGATGGGTATCTCATGGGTCGTTGAACACAGCTTCTGATACAGCCTGCCGTAGGTCCTGATCCACATATCCTCATGTGTTATTCTCAGCTGCGAAGACATGAAATAAAGACATCTTGAGCATCATTCAAATGTGCATTATCAAAATGCAGCATTCCGTCGCAATACTACAAAAACAGACGTTTCCTCAAACTTAATGATTTGGCTGTATTCACAAGTTATATTTTAATATGGCACGAAAAAGAGACATGATAACGAAGCTTTTCGACCTGCACTCATCAGGTTATCACGCAGGTATATAACAAATTACTTGAAATCAACTATATTATACTCGGTGAACCCGGACGCAACCTAGACGCCGTAATTTCAGAACAATCGCAAAGCTTGGACGAACTCCTTTTGTCTGCACAGAAGAGGTTCGTGCGATTGAATGTAAGCGGCTTCCAGAAAGCGTAAATGCGCTGAGCTTCTGGCCTGGGACATAATATAGCCCTACGCGGACTTAAAACCAATCCTGATATTCATATATGCAAACCCGATAAGGGCACCGGTGTTGTCATTCTGAATAAAAGTGACTATGTTAACAAAATGTCTGACATTCTTCATGATGAATCAAAGTTTTGTCGCATAGGTTCTGTCCCAGAACATGATCGCACAGCCACTTTGGAAACAAAGCTCCAACGACATTTATTAGATTTATGTAAACGCGGCGATTTGTCTAAGCCAGTTTATGGTAGAATTCGACCACATGGCTCGCTAAGACCCCGCATGTACGGCCTCCCCAGAACCCACAAAACCAACGTTCCGCTTCATCCTATTCTATCGATGGTTGGGTCAGCGCAGCATGAACTGGCAAAATGGCTAAGCGAGCAACTTCAGCCAGTCTTAGATGTTTGTCTGTTCATACTGTTAGAGATTCGTTTACGTTTTCTAAACTCGTCCGCGATCTGCCCCTTGATAATAGGAATTGTGTTATGTGTTCATTCGATATCTCTAGCCTATTTACCAACGTGCCACTGAAAGAAGCTATTGACATCTGTGCTTTTTATCTCTATCATGGCGACTTAGACTCACCACCTGTTCCTGAGCCCGTATTCATTGATCTCATGAACTTGGCCACTCGCGCGGTTGAGTTTAGTTTCAATGATACGATGTATTCACAGATAGATGGTGTGGCTATGGGATCCCCATTAGGCCCCGCACTCGCTAACATTTTTGTTGGCTTTCATGAAATGCGCCTGCTACAGAACGCCACCGATCTTAATATAGTCCCGCATGTGTACTGTCGGTATGTTGATGATACGTTTGCAATTTTTGACCACCGCGCAGCGTGTGAGGTTTTTCTTATACAATTGAACCGGCTCCATCCCGCGCTAAAATTCACATGTGAAATTGAACTGTCCAATGCGCTCCCATTTCTCGACGTTCTCGTGGAGAGAAGTGATTCACCGGGCAATACACGAGATGGGACTCGTACAGTGCAACTTCATACAAGATTGGGCTCATTAGAAACTTAGTGTGCCGCGCCCTTAGGATTTGCTCTGCGTGCAAATTAGCTCCCGAAATCGCGAAAATCAAAACTATTCTCCTTGACAATGGTTACCCTGAGCATGTTATATCTCGCACCATAACACGGACGCTGGAGGCACAATCCAAATCTGACACTTGGACCTGCCAAATGCCCCGTGTATCTCAAACTACCCTGGAGGGGTAAGGTATCTGACAAATACGCCAGTCAGATCAAACACGCAGTGTCATGTTGCTATTACGCGGTTTCGACACGCATTGTGTTTTCTACACACAGGATGCTACCGTCAACTAGCAAGGATGTACTACCCACCCCCCACTTGAGTAATGTTATTTACCAATTTCAGTGCCGGTGCGATGCCAGGTACGTGGGCCATACTTCTCAGCGGTTGGCTGATCGCATTAAACAACACATCCCCTCGACTATTCGGAACCGTACAACCAATCAGCGCACGCAGCCCGTCCGTGCCTGCAAATCTGAAATGCACGCTAACAGACCAAAGATAGCCAAATGCGATTCAGCGATTGGTCTCCACTTGCTGAACAATCCAGCTTGCGCAAATTTTTTTTTTGCAAACTCTCAATTATGTCCCGGGCCATAAGCTCAGCGCATTTACGCTTTCTGGAAGCCGCTTACATTCAATCGCACAAACCTCTTCTGTGCAGACAAAAGGAGTTCGTCCAAGCTTTGCGATTGTTCTGAAATTACAGCGTCTAGGTTGCGTCCGGGTTCACCGAGTATAATATAGTTGATTTCAAGTAATTTGTTATATACCTGCGTGATAACCTGATGAGTGCAGGTCGAAAAGCTTCGTTATCATGTCTATTTTTCGTGCCATATTGAAATTTTGTAGTACCAAAAAATTATTTGTGTAAGTTATATTTTGTTATTTCTTCTTCTTCTTCCTTTTTTCCTCCTTCTTCTTCTCCTTCACTACCACCACCATCATCAACAATACCGTCATCATGTAAACAAAAGCCGTTTTGTCAGAGAATTTTTTTTCGCAAACTGCAAAAATTCTGTGTTCTGTCAGTTGTGATTCAAATTAATTTCAAGCCATGTAACAGCACCATGTGACTCTGAACTACCCGCAAAATTAAAGTTCCTGGTTGGACAGTATCCCTTAACTCACAGAGATCTTCTCAGCCCAAGAGCCTGGTCTAACCCTAAGAGCTGTCGTGTGAAACTTATCATTTACTCCTTGATAAAGACAGGTAGAGATGCTATCATCATCATGAACATAATCATTACCACCATCATCATCATCATCATCATTACCATCAAACTATCTCTTAACCTCACAGAGATAACCTAGTAGTCTAACCCTAGGAGCATCATCACCATTACCATCATCATCATTGCTGCCACCATCATCATCATTACCATATGATCCCTTACCTCACACAGATATCCTGAGCCCGGTGCCTGGTCCAACCCTAAGAGCTGTCTGGTGAAGCTAATCATGTACTCCTTGACGAATGACTGGTAGAGAAGTGTATCCAACATGCTGGCGCTAAACACGTTACCCGCTGAGAAAGGCAAGCGGAACATGTAGGAGATGTTGGACCCCTTCTCCTTCTCTTTCTGCAATGCGTGGGATAAAACAGAGAGGAATATTTGTCATGGTGATACACAACTTTGGTATGAAATTGATACAGCCAGAGATGAGCATATGGAAAATCAGTGAATGAAACTCCTATACTTTTTAAATGGGCACCAATTTACTTCTTTGATTTCCCAGTTCTCCTAGCAAATCTTCATATATCCAAAATGAAAATGTATTATCATTTTTCTTTGATGTATAAATATTTTGTTTTATCTTGATGTACATGTTGCCAAATGAATAATAAATAAATGAAAAAGAAAAAAACAGATGTTGGGTAACTTTCAGGTTTTAAAAAAAAATAATGTATGTCAGGTGCTGTAAGCTTGCCAATATGAATATTTTCTTTAAAAAAAATTCATTTGTAGGATTAATTTGTGAGATGTGATCCCCAAAAGTCCAACAATGTATGCTTTATGTTTTTCAATATCCTCAAAGATGTAATGCTGTAGTAGACGTAAAGATCACAGCGCTATTGCACCATCATGAATGCAATACATAATGAAAACTAGTAGAGTAGAAACTGAATAACGCCACTTAAGTTCAATTGGATCTGGTCAATTCCACAGTAACGGAAGGACAATCACACACAAACTGTATCTAAATGTCCTTCCGTTACCGTGGAATTAACCATATGAGAAATCTGTGACATTGATTCTTCAGTGTATGAAAGCTAGACTACATGTCTATCAATTTACATGTACCTTCTGTTTTTCAGCCATTCGAAGTGCGTAGTAGTCTTTAGCTCTAAACTGCATGAACCTCATGTTGGACGGATGAGTTAATTCTGTGATGATGCTGATGTGGGGAAATAGCCTAAACAAAAACATACAAGAAAAAGAGCAGCAGCAACGATGGAAATTACGCTCATTTGAAATACAGTACGGCCGGATTCAAATGTAAAACATATTTATTTGAATCAAGATATATAATCCCAAGTTCTAATGAAATAGTCTAACAGAGCACACAAATATACATATATATATATATCATGTATGTATTATCCAACAAAAGTATGAAAATTGATTTTGTACTGACAATAATTCAATCAATCAATCAATCAATCAATCAAGTCGAGTAGAACTCCCGAGATCCATGAATAAGTTCTTACCAGCAACCTTTGTCATTCATGAGTTAAGCGATGTTTCTCATCTCCTGGAGACCATTGTCCATCCTTAATGAATCGACATATGTCCTCCTACAATAATTGTCTACTCTTAAATATGAAAAATTATTATTTAACCTTCTCATTGCTGCAGGCACTTTTCACTTTAAAGTTCAATACTGCATTTTTCATTTCTTGAGTAAGAAGAGGATAGAGTTCTTGTCGAGATTCAAACAGGATTCATGAATGGTGAAATTTAAGTATGATACTGCTTGTATCAATATGATATGAATATCAATATGAACATAATTCAAAATTTGTCTCACAAAATCGTAATTGTGGTACATGTTTGTAAATTTGGAGACACAATCCGGTTTAATAAAAAAACACTGTTTTGCTAACATCCGATATAGCTGCGAGCCTTGATCATGACAAGAGACGAGTCAATGGATTACATAATTAAGACAAGGTTTACTTGAAGAGGTATTGAGCAGCTACGATCTGGTTTGCGTCTGCCATGTAGTCTTCCTCTGCGAGTTTCGACGATTCCTTGTCGACGACGACCACGGTGTCTGATTGGAGGATACCAGCACGAAGGATGTCATCAAGGCTGAACATAGAAATAACAAAAAGTATTAATAGTTACTTTTTTTTATAATTCATAATCATGTTACAGTGAGATGTTGTGGTCTAGCGGATGAGTCACCAAACTGTGAATAACATGGTTATTATAAGAAAATAAAATTAGCTAAATTTCATCTTATATTTATACTTTGAGCAAACTTACTTCTTTTGCAGGAACTTAGGGTTTAAACGGAAACATTTCTACTGACAGAAATCTTGCATCTCAAGCCGCTTCTCATTGGCAAGAAAAAATCCCAAAGGTTTCCTCACAGACATGACACACACTGAATGCACATTAATATTGGGCTAATCTTAGCCGATAAAGGGTAACATTAATTCAGGTATCTTCCATGTAACAAAATGAAAACATATTAATGTAAACTCATAAAATTGAAAATTTACTTTCGTTCAACGAAAAACAGATGTCCTTTGGCAAGACATTTATCTTCATTGCAACATCTCCTACAAGTGGGGTAAATCTATTTCCTCATTAACTACAATGTTCTTCTGTGGAAATTCCAATCTTTTTTTTTTCGGAGAGACCATCATGCATACATCTTAAGTTGCGAATTCAAGCTCAGAAACAAGGTTAGGTTTCAAGGTAGATATTCGTAAAGCATACATTTCGTAAAACATTTTTAATGCTGCTCAAAAATTAAAAACAAATCAGTGAATTTAAGCTCAGAAACAAGTTTAGGTTTCAATGTAGATATTCATAAATCACTAATTTCGTAAAACATTTTTAATGCTGCTCAAAAATTAAAAGCAAATCAAAACTAAAAATTATATCTAAATTAAACTCATTATGAGATCAAAGCCAAAAGTGATCCTTTGCAGGTAAAAAATTAGCCAAAACGGAAAGAAATCTTACCTTTCAATAGTACCAATCATGTAGTAGACCATAGGGAATGCTGCGATGCACTCCAGGAAACAAGTATCTGGTCTGCAATAAAATATTTACGATGGTATGAAAAAGAGATGAGCATTTCACTCCCGATGCAATATCAATTCATATTCCTTTAGAAACATTTAAAAACAGTCGCACAAACATCCAAGGAAACATTTCATATGGGGGTTGTTTCATCAAGCGTTTTGTCAGTGATTTTTTACTAACAAATTTGCTCTCGGCCAATCAGATGCAAGGTTTTCAGTAGCTTATAACAGGTGTCGGTAAAAATCACTGACAAAACACTTGATACAACACTCCCCTGGAATAAGATATTGACAATGGTATGGGAAAAAAAGGTACATATTCAATACTTCTAATTCAATAGTAAGATTGTATACCTTGGAAAACATCAAGAACAGTAAAACAAACAAATTTGTAAAATCAGCACTGATTTTCTTATTTACTATATAAATCTATATACCTACCTATTATGCCTGTAGTCTTGACTACGGGACCCCTTCGAGAATTATCACACATGTGTCACAAAATTGTGCGCACCCCCCGTAATCCTATTGTCCCCTTTGCCACTCACGCGCGTCAGTACGCTACGGCCATCTTCCTCTTTTGCGAGCAACCCCAAGAAGAAACATGTTGCTTGCAAGGAGCGGGGAAGGAGGGAGGGTCATAGGTAGGTATATAGATTTATATAGTAAATAAGAAAATCAGTGCTGATTTTACAAATTTACTGCAATAAATCATATATACCTACCTATTATGCCAGACCAGCGCCAACTCAAAAAACCGGGAGGCATGTTTCGAGCAAAGGAAATAGGATTACACCAAAGACTACAAAGAAGACACAGCGGCCTTCAAGGTGGCTGACGCAAACAAAGCTTCACCTGCGGGAATATCCCTAAGGTAGCAAGAAATGAAGGAATTGGGCGAACGCCAATAAGCAGCCTTCAAAATATCAACAAGCGCCACACCTTGAAACAGAGCCCAAGAAGTGCTGACACTACGAGTATCATGAGCACGAGGCTTACTGTCGGATAAAAGAGCCTCTGTGCCAGCGGCCCTAATAGCTTCAACGATCCATCTAGAAATGGAATCAAGAGAGGCAGGAGAAAAAGGCTCTCTAGTGATCAAGAACAACTGATCATCCTTACGAAAAGACTTAGTCTTATCAATATACCATTTGAGAGCCCTAACAGGACACCAAACTTTGTCCTCACGCACCGAAGAAAGGTCAGAAAGCGGACAAAGAAAAATCTCAACAGGACCGGAGGTAGCTGTCTGATTCTTGGCAACAAAAGAAGCCCTAGGAATCAATCTAACACCTTTTCTCTCCCAGCGAACATGACCAGGAGTAAGACAGAGAGCATGAAGAGTACTGCGCCTCTGCCCGGAGGCAATAGCTACCAAAAAGAGCGTCTTAACCGTAAGATGATGAAGCGAAGCTTCACCTAACGGTTCAAAAGGAGGTTTCGCCAAGGCCTCCAGGACCTTAGGCAGACTCCAAGACGGCACTAACTTAGAAAACGAAGGTCGTTTCAGAAAGAACGAACGAATCAAACCGCTTAGTAGCGGGGAATTGGAAATCCCCGAACCATCCGAAAAACCCGAATGAATGGCCCCGATCGCCGAACGGTAGCCTCGGATAGTAGAAATAGATCTCCCTTTGTCAAATAACGAGATTAAGAAATCCGCAATTGAACCAATAGGAGCCTTAGAAGGGGTTTGATTTCTCTCTTTGCACCAAAGGAAAAAGACCGAGAGACGGGAATTGTAAATTTCCCTAGTAGAAACCCTACGACTGGACATTAAAAAGTCCGCGGCTCTATCAGAGAGACCCGACTGTCTTGCAGATTCCCTGACAGGGGCCAAGCAGTCAAATGAAGAGACTCCGGATTGTGGTGAAGAATCCCCGATAGGGGCTGTAACACCAGATCCGCTCTTAACGGGAGAACTAACGGTTGAGCCCTTAGAAGGCTCATAAGCTCCGGAAACCAATTCCTCCTGGGCCAAAAGGGAGCTATTACAAGCACCCTCGCCCGATCTTCCCTGATTTTCCGCAAGACACGCGGAATCAGTTGGAAGGGAGGAAAAGCGAATCCCTGAAGGTTCTCCCAGCTGAGGGAGAAAGCATCGAGAGCCCATGCTCCCTGATCGCGAACACGGGAGCAATACTTCGGCAGCTGGTGATTTAGCACCGACGCAAATAGATCCACTTCCAGTGGACCTAGGCAAGTGCGAATGCGGCAAAATACCTCCGGATGGAGCATCCATTCCGATGGAAGATACCTGCCCCGGGACAGAAAATCCGCAATGAGGTTTTCCCGACCTGGGATGAAAGAGGCCACGGGTGTGATTGCCATGCGACGACACCACCTCCACAGCTGAGCTGCTAGGGCATTCAGGGCAACCGAACGAGTGCCTCCCTGCCGATTGATATATGCCGCCACGGTAACATTGTCCGTGAGAATCAGAACCGAACGACTGAGAAGTCGACTTCTGAAATGGAGCAAGGTCAACAGAACTGCCATAAACTCCAGGACATTGATATGAGGAAGAGTCCCAAGATGAGACCAATCCCCCGCAACCGTGCTGCCGTTGCAGTGTCCTCCCCACCCCAACCGAGAGGCGTCCGTCGAAACCGATATCGACGGAAGAGGGACAGAAAAGGACCTGCCTCGCGCGAGAAACACCTCGCTCGTCCAACAAGCGAGAAGAGACTTGATCTCTACCGGTACTGGAATCCAGACCAAAAGAGAGTCTTTTCCCGGCTTGAAGAACCTGAGGAGATGTCTCTGAAAGGGTCTCATGAGGAGCCGGCAGTCCTCTAAAACATCGACTAGACTGGCCAGATAACCTAGAAACTGAAGCCACTGTCTGGCCGAGACTCTTCTGGCCAGCAAGAGCTTGCGAGCCGCAGAGACAATGGTGAGAATCCTGTCTCGACTGGGCCGAGCTAACTGATTCCTTATGTCTAACACCGCCCCCAGAAAAACTGGGTTGCGAGTGGGGACTAACTCTGACTTTTCCCAATTTATTAGGAAACCTAAGTCTTGAGTAAGAGAGACTAGCAAACGAGTCTCGTCCAACAAACGATCGCGCGACTCCGCAAGGAGAAGCCAATCGTCCAGGTAACAAAACAACCGCAGGCCGCGACGCCTCAGAAAGGCCGCTAGCACCGCTACAACTTGAGTAAAAACCCGAGGGGCCGGGCGCAGCCCGAAGGGAAGAGCCTGAAACCGGTAAGTCTCCGAGAGGAAGGAGAACCCCAGAAGATCGCGAGATGCGCGATGAATGGGGATGTGAAAGTACGCGTCCTTGAGATCTATCGAGACCGCGTAGTCTTCCCTTTTGATCAACGGAAGAATGGAGGCAAGAGTCTCCATACGAAAATGAACCGGAGGAATAAATTTGTTTATCCTCTTTAGGTTCAGTATCAAACGAAGTTTTCCCGAGCGCTTGGGAATAACAAATATTGGAGAAAGGGAAAGAGACGGCCTGTCTCTTACCCTTTCTATAGCCCTCTTTTCCAAAAGAGACTCGATCTCCTTCGAAGCATGAGACCGAGACAGGGCAGACATGGGAGGTGACCGAATTCTTATAGCCCCTCCGGGGAGCGAGGCGCAAAGATCTATGAAGAATCCGTCTCGCACGACAGAGAGAACAAACCCGTCCCCGGAGATGGCCTCCCAAGCGGGGAGAAACGCATGAAGTCGGCCACCTACCACATTCGGTCGAACAAGCGCTCGGGGAAAAACGTCAAAAACCAGGCTTGGCCTTCTGCGAAGCCATCGCCTTACCACGAGAACCTCTCGAAAAACCCCTGCCACGACTCCCTCTCCCACGAGACGGAGCTGGCTGAGGCTCAGGAGGCGGGACCCTAGACACGCGACTGCGTTGACCCGAAACAGGACCAGCAGGTCTACGCTGAACAGGGGCCCGCGTTGGCTTAGAGCTAGTGTGAAACTGCTTAGTCATATCCGAGATCTGCTTACGCGCATCGATCTCTCTTTGAAACACCGTAGCGAATTTACCACCAAAAAGCGAAGGACCCCGAGACGGAACATCTCGGAGAAGTTGAGCAATGCCCGACTCTCTAACACCCAGTGCTGAGAGAGCCGAGGTCCTGCGACGGAACGTAGCCGAAGCAGCTGCTGTGGAAAGCTGCGACCACTGCAGACAAAAAAGAGTATGCAGCAAGTCGTCAATAATCAGCTTGTCACCATCGGTAACATTCAACTCCTCCGCCCTGGACCTAAGGTCAGAGAGAAGCCCTTGAAAAGCCGACAAACGCATCCCTGACCTAATGTGGTTTTCAATATTAGACCAAATCTTATCCTCCGCCCTGAACGCAGCGGAGGTAAGCGGATTAGTCGCCCGCAAGCGACGACCAACCTCTAAAATCTCAGGAGAAAGAATCTTAGCCTTGAAAAAGCTGTCTTGGTCCTGAGAACAAAAGGCAAAAGCCTTACCCCTGACCGCATTAGATCGCTTAACCAACACCGCGGCCTCAATGCGGTCATACTCCAGCTTGAAAGCCTCCTCGAGAGCAATACCCTCAGAGGAGACCTGCTGCTTGAAATTCCAACGCGAAGTCGAACCCTGCGCGCGGGTTGACTGAACTTCAGGGAGATATTTGGACAACAAAGCAATCGCTTCCACTCCATAGAGATTGAGCGATTGAGACTCCGCCTGCCCAAGCGATTCGGGAACCGAAGCTTGAGAGGACGCATCCAAATCTGGTTCCACCCGAGTGGAATGAGACAAAGGAACGCTAACAAAGGCCTCCGCAGGCGGGTCCCCGCATGGTTCACCAACAGTCTCCTCGCCCGGCGGAGCCCCAAGGGCCGCGGGAGTAGGAGGCACATGCGAATCAGTCTCAGACAAAGAGGAATCAATCACAAAAGGTTGATCAGACTCAAAGCGAGATCCCTGAATAGGGACAGAAGTCAGGGTTGAAGAAGCCGGTACAAAGGACCAACCCTGATTCTGAGCAAAAGCCCGCATCATACTGAACATGTCAGCTTGAGAGGAGCTAGCCGGGTCAGCCAGGCCAGACGGGCAAGAGGCCGGCAAAGCCTCGCCTCTTTTCGCCTTCTTCTTGGCCTTTTTCTTGGCTGGCTCGACAGTAGTCGTAGCCGAAACCCTTTTCTTAGAACGCTTAATCGGATTCATTCGGATCCCCGAAGCGTCTTCGGAAACACGAACCGATTCCTCCGCGGAGGGACGTTCACTTCCCATAAAGGGATTGGAGCGCTCATGGCGTAAGCCTAGAGAATCGCCCAAATCACCCATATTGGCTAGGCAAGAAGATGCCGTAGCCATGGGTTGGGAGCTAAAAGCTCCCAGTGCGTGGGCAGACCGAGATGACTCGGTATGTGCCCGATGACTACTAAAGGCATGTGAACCCACTATTGGACCGCTCGAAAGCGGCAATAGGGGAGCACTAGTAGTCACGCACTCAGGTGAAAACACCTGTTGCTCCGAAGAGCGTCCATAATTGTTAGCTCGAGCATTCCCATCAGCTGGCAACTGAGACAGCCCAGAAAGTACTCGTTCCCCCATATGGCGTTTGCCGGGGCTAGGGTTTGAGAACCCAGACCAACATGGACTAAGCCCGTGGGTTGCCCTGCAGTAGTGGGGCGCGTCTCCCCTAACGGATCAGAGCGAGTGAACGCTACCGTACGGGAAACAACAGCCCCCCCCTCTGGTCTCAGCGACCGGGGGATTGGATTCGAGATATCCAAACCACTAGAATCTGACGCCACCCACCCCGAAACCACAGGCTTCGGAGTTGACAATCCCGATTCAGTTAACGCCACCCGTCCCGAAGCCGCAAGCTCCGAAACTGGCAAACTCTGCAAGGGAACACCACTAGGCAACTTACCTTTAGCCCTCCTCCCTCCCCCGCGTACCGCTGTACTCGGGGGAGTTCTGGAAGGCCGAGTCGTCTTGCTAGACAACTCTTCGGAAGAAGCAGGTCTCCTTGACCCAGCTGCTTCTTCTTCCGAATTCATACCACTGCAATAAAACAGACAATAAAGTATACTTTTCAAATTAAGAAATACTTCAACTGAATGCAGTAAATAAAACTAAAGTTTATTTGGGAGATACGCACTAAAGAAATTTTCACAGCCTAAACCGTAAGAACAAACACCGAACCCGAAGGCTCGGTGACAAACGGAAACACCCGCAAACACGGAAATATCTACGTGGGGCTGACCGTGAAAGAGAAAAATAAATGCCAAGAAAGGGAGTCAAAAAATCCCTTGCAATCGGCAAGAGTGACTAATAAAACACAAAGTACTATAGTCAATAACGAATATAGGTACCTAAAAGTGCTTTAACTATGTGAAAAAGCGCACCAAAAAGATACTATACGACCTGATTTCAGGAGCGCTGTGACTATACGTCCTAACTCGTCGGGGGCGAGCAAGAAAGAGGAAGATGGTCGTAGCGTACTGACGCGCGTGAGTGGCAAAGGGGACAATAGGATTACGGGGGGTGCGCACAATTTTGTGACACATGTGTGATAATTCTCGAAGGGGTCCCGTAGTCAAGACTACAGGCATAATAGGTAGGTATATATGATTTATTGCAGTAAATATGTGATAATTATTTGGAAATTTTGAATGCTGTATTTCTAGTGGCTCTTTTTTCTTTTTCTTTTTTTCTTTTCTTTAACCTGTGCCAAAAAGGCTTCTGCCATGTTCATGTCATAGCACTAAAAATAAATAGCATTACACAGAAAATGTTGTAGAGCCACAAAATTTCAAATACTTCTCACAATCATGGTCAAATCATTGAATCAATGTACTGCCTCTTCAGTACATGAAATATTTCAACATCAACTACAGTCAAACCTGTCTATTAAGACCACCCAAGGGAAACAGAAAAAGTGGCCACTGTAGACATGGCCTTCATAGACAGGTTCTAAGACACATATTTCTTGCTACAGGGAGGCAATATAAATGACCACTATAGACAGGTGGCTACTAAGAAAGGTTTGACTGTATTTCTTTGCCGAAATTGTCTGGTATTTCTCACTTTAACATTTTTGGATCGAGTCTCTACTAGATACAGTTTACAAAATCCTGGATCCGCCCCTGTGCCAGTGTTCTCCATAAGGAGATTCCACTTTTTTTCAACAGTGTAATGAGGATGTGTTGGGTGAAATTCAACATTTTCAACTGAATTCAATATTATTATTATGCACAAATGAATTTTATATCATGCTTGAATTTTAAATGAGGAATAGTAAACAACAAGTACGCCATCGACTTGCATCAGCATGTATTTTTAAAACTCAATGAGTTACCAAGGAACTGAGAAAAGAAAATAATAATAATAAGGCTCATTTTTACCTCTTCTCTACTAGAATAACGATAGGCTTGAGAGTATGCTTCGGTCTCCAGTGCGCCCTCAGTGGCACGATGAAGTCAACCATTCCCAACGCAGCATACTCTACGGCAAGGATGATGCAGTTGTTTGGCCAATTATACTCCGCTGCATGCCTCCAACTAGAATGGTCGCAGGGCTGAATAAAAAGGTTGTAACGGAAACATATACATCAGACTCAAGCGCAGCAAGCACTGGCTAGGGAATATCAAACAGCCCCTTGTATGTTCAGCTCAGATGTAGATGAACTGCATGAATCGTGGTTGACATGGAATCTTGGATTATATGTGCCAATTATATCAGTGTAAATCTGTAATATCTAGCTTAAAAGTAGATTATATTACAAATATCATAGATAGAACTTAAATTGCTTACAGAATCACATTAGTGCGACCTCTTATATCTAGAAAAGATGTACATGTATTATATGTATTCATACTTTAGTGGTATTAGCTAAATTTTATTGCCCGTGCAATTACATAAATCCAAACCCTGATATATCTAGATAAGATATAGATGTATTATATGTATTTATACTATAGTTGTATTAGCTATAATTTTATTGCCTGTGCAATTATGTGAGTCCAAACCCTCTTATATCTAGAAAAGATGTACATGTATTATGTGTATTTATACTATAGTGGTATTAGCTAGAATTGTATTGACTATGGAATTACATTTAAACCCTGATATATATAGATAAGATGTACATGTAGATGTATTATATGTAAGAATAGTTGTATTAGCTGGAAATGTATATCCTGTGCAATTACATAAATCCAAACCCTGATATATCTAGATAAGATATGGATGTATTATAGGTATTTTTTCTACTAAAGTTGTATTAAAAAAAACTAAATTACCTTGTGACATTATACAATGCAACACCCTATGATATCTAGATAAGATATAGATGTATTATAGGTATTTCTACTATAGTTGTATTAGAAAGAGCTAAATCACCTGTGACATTATATAAGGCAACACCCTATGATATCTATATAAGATATTGATGTATTATAGGTATTTCTACTATAGTTGTATTAGAACTAAATCACCTGTGACATTATATAAGGCAACACCCTACGGTATCTAGATAAGATATTGATGTCTTATAGGTATTTCTACTATAGTTGTTTTAGAAAGAACTAAATCACCTGTGACATTATATAAGGCAACACCCTACGGTATCTAGATAAGATATTGATGTAATATAGGTATTTCTACTATAGTTGTATTAGAAAGAACTAAATCACCTGTGACATTATATAAGGCAACACCCTATGATATCTATATTAGATGTAAATGTAGTACAGGTACATGTATCTTTGCAAGAACTTGATAGCCCGTGTACATGCAATTGCATTGGTGCATTAGTTGTTGAACCTTACACATAGATGTACTACAAGTGTCTTGGCAAGAGCTGGACTTCCTGGGCAACACCATTTTATATCTAGATTACACTGTAGATGTACATGTATCTTTGCAAAAAATCGATAGCCTGTGTACATGTAATATTAGTGAAACCAAACCATGTGATATTTAAACTGCCTACAACACTGGAAGAGTTCATTTAAGGCCAGTATCTATGTGGGAGTGATGAAGTGGGAAGGGGTCATGTCATCTTCTTTTTAACATCATTTTTGGGGTATTTTTTTCACCATTCAAGGTGATTTGTTCTCTTTAACTGATCAATCTCTCAATATAACAACATCTTTTTAAGACCAAATTTTCTATTGATAAAAAATATCTATTCCATCACATTAAACTAGCAATGTGACTCCTGGGCCCTCTTGGATAAAAAGTTACGATTTAATGCAACAATAAACAAATAAAGCGCAACTGGATTTTCAACCAATCAGGATCGCATATTTTGTACTTCTGTTTAATTTTTTGAGTCGCGTTTAATCGCAACTTGGTATGCAAAAGGGCCCTGTAGTCATAATAAGTGACAGAAAACTGGGACATGATTTGCTGAGATGGTTTGTTCCTTTTTACCTGATCAATCTCTAGACAACAGAGCTTCTTGGGCTGAGAGAGAAGGTGGCAGCATCCGGGCTGGTAACCAATGAATGGAACAAGAGGTGGTGTTCCTTTGGTCCAGCTGTGATTAAAGAAAAAGGCAAACACCTCTATTTGAAATGGATTCTACTGATACATGAACAACTAACTAGTTGTAATAATAGCAAATATTTTATTAATAGTGATAATGATTGTCATCAATATTTTTATTATACTTTATACAAATGCCTATTTGCACTAAAATTTACAAGTCTTTAGTTATTGACGTAACCGTTATTCTTCTATGAAAACTTACGGATCTTCTTCATCCCACACCGACACATCTTCCGTTTCTATGGCAACCTGCTTCTGTGCCTGCAGCGGTCTGTCATCCTTGAGCTGGTCGTCTTCTGGGTCGGAGGACATCATCTCCAGGACCGGCATGATGGAGGGGCGTCGTCCCTCCCTCCCTCTGGGCATCGGGGGTGCACCCTCATCATCATCCACGACCCTGGTGGTGAAGGTGCCCCCGTCGTCCCCGCCTGGGGGCATCAGGCGGTTGCGATCCATGGCTTGGTCCATTGAGCTGCGAGGGGGGATTTCAACTCTCAGCCCGGCTGATGGTACAAAGAACAGTCAAAATGGAATATCTTGCAAGTCATACAGGAGATGTAACTTAGATCATTTTTACTCAGTTAGGTACAGACATTATAAACAGACTGAACAGGTTCATATTTGTAATCTTCTCTTTTTCCGGGGGATGGGGAGAGGGTTATATACGTAAATGCTGAGGACTTGTTATCTGGGCAGTTTGCTCATGTTTATAAGAAATAAGAAGATGTATCTGAAGAAGCTTGCAAATAAAGAACTATTATCGCATTACAAAAAAGATGATGAATATATGAATAAAGAAGCTGTGTATTCAGTAATTGACTAAACTGTATTGTTGTGCTGAGTGTGTCTCATGTGTCAGTGATTATCTTGTTATATGCATTGGTCTTTTGTTTTTAAGCACTTCTTTTCATGAGTTACATTTGCAATTTCAGAGACATTTCATATTTCACTTTCATTTTTGTGTGACATTTCAATAAATATGGCACAGGGTGAATCGATGATGATAATAACTGATGGCGAGCATCGCGTATGGTACAAATGTACTCAAAGGGCACATTAAAGGTTCTTTCACATATGACGCCATTTATCAGGTGGGTTTTTAAATGTGTATTTGAATGGCTAGCCTGGATGAAAGAAATTTGCTGCGTGCAACAAAGGTAGTACGCGCAGTCATTTATCTTCATATCATATGATACCAAAATGTGAAGTGCCATTACGCTTATTTTGCCCCAGTGGTTTACATGTGCAGTTTCCTGTGACATAATGTGTAAGAGTCAAGATTTAAAGGAATACAGGTTAACCCTTTCAAGACAATTTACCACATTTTGTGGTTTAGCTCAATAACTGATTCAGAGCTTTAAAATATACCGTATATCTTATGCATGAGTAGAAAGAGCAAAAAGTTTCTCTACACACTATGTCCAGTTCTGTTGCATGACCATTTTTGCGTTTGATGACAGGAATTTAAAAACAAGAATAAGCTTTAAAATCCTTAAATTGGCAACACAATAAGAGTTTCAAAATCATTGTTTTTTAAACAAAATTGGCAATTTTTCAACTTTTCAACACAATTGCTAAGCATGTAAATTGTTTTCAAAGACATTACACCTTATTAGAACCATGCATGTAGCACTAAAAGAGAAATACTATCGTTGCCACTTTGAAAAACAAAATGTGATCAATCTAGACCTTGAATAATTCCTGATTGAAAGGGTTAAACAAGTAGTGCACTTTACCTGAAGCAGCCCTCCCTGATGGAGCCTCAAACTTGCTTTTGTTTTCCGAGGCAGAAGATGTTGATGAGGGTGATGTAGTTGCACCGCTAGCACTGTTACTTGACCTTGTGCTTCCAAAGTGATGGAGCTCCAATGCCATCGAACCTACCAGGAGAGAAAGAGTTCCTTTATTCAAATTTTCATGCAATTACATGTACATTGCATCTTACGAACTTTGAATAACTTTGTCTTTGTTACCCAAGGAGGAAGGTGATTATGAGGGTGATGTGATTGAGCGAGGCATTTTTATCCACATTGCTTCTCTCCACCCAGGTGCATAAAGAGAAATGAGGTCGGATGCAAATTCTACAAATAAACAACTGAAAATGGCCTTACCAACACTAGCGATTGCACTCTCTATGCGAGAGATGCCTGTTCCGTTGCTGTCGTAGACATAGCTTGGCGACTTATCCATCTTATTCTCTTTGCCATCGCTATCTTCGTTGGGGGTGGTTGAGGATGAAGGCGGAGTTCTCCTCGGGGGAGATGTTCATGTAGAAGCATGTGTCTGCTGCCCTCATGATGTGGCGAGGGCCAGGGTTGAGCTGAATCTTGGCGTTCTCTTCTTGCTTCTTGATGCCGACCAGCGAGACACCATACCTATTACAGGGAATCAGTAGGGAATTTATTAGTTTCAAATGCAAAAAAAGAACATAAAATTTGCATCATACAATTACAAGTATAAAATTTATATTGAAATATCACAATATGTTATGGTTGGGATAAGTCAGAGAGCGCATTAGTAAACAGATACCCTTAGAGAACTATTTTGGTGCTTCTCTATGTCAAGAATTACAAAACATACATGAAGAAAATATATAGTTGAATTATTGCATTTTCTTTTTTTTTTTTGGGGGGGGGGGGGGGTACTCAGTAAAAACTGGTGTTTGTTGACCCAATTCACATCAGGATTAATTTCCCTACATCAATGACTAGTTTTGGTCAACATTTATACACAAGTTTTCATTTCACATACATAACATTTTGTTGAGAAGTGCAACAAAAGAAAACCAGTGCATATAGCGAAACTGAAGATGAAAAGCCAAATCATACAGCCTGTTATGCATTCCTTATTAATAGCTAAGTTACCAAACATGCTCTGAAGACAATGCTTTGCAGACAATATCCAACACTAACTGAATTCCTAACTTAAACCTTGAACTAAGCTTTATACCTAACCCTAACCCTAGACCTAAACCACTCACACATATGCAACGTTATTATAGATCAGTGGCGGATCCAGGATTGAGTGAACGGGGGGGGCACACACACAAAAAAAAGGCTTTTTCCCTCCAAAATTCTCCGAAAAGCAAAAAAATAAAAAATAAAAAATAAAGGTCCTCAGTATTTTTGTGTCTCTCCGGACAAGCCTAAAAAAAAAAAAGCCTTTTTTGGGGGGCCGGGGGGCACGTGCCCCCTGTGCCCCCGTGGATCCGCCACTGTAGATATCCTCACACTCCATATACATGTACCTTCATACCACAGAGAAGTGCCTCCCATAGTGAGTGTGTGATCTCTAGCGCATTTTGAAGGAGCAAGATCGCCGGCCAAAAACAGACTGAAAATTTCACTTGATCAAGGTGATAAAGATGCTATTCAAGAATTTGGCATAAAATCGGCTTTTCTATCATCCTAAAATATAGAAGGAAGTATTTTCTCAAAATTTTGGAAATCATATTGGTGTTTTCACCTCTTCAACTTAGAGGTCGTGACCACCGCTGAAATTGACACAGCCCCACATAGTGGTGGTTCCGTGAGTGGACCTAACCTAAATTCTAGACATTACCCTAACCCTAACTCAATATCTTTGACAAACGAAAGCCCAGAGTGAATGTTGCAGGAGTTTGAATATATTTTACTTACTTCTTGTGAGCATGAAATGATGCATACGTGAAGCTTTTTCCCTCATATTCGCTGAAGAATTTGCTGTTGCCAAGCACGATGTGGTAGACCTCGTTGCCAGAGCAACGACCGTATGTCCTCTGCCACTGAGAATGGGAGTCACAGCCTTCCCTGTAAGATAAAGCAGATTTAATGACCTTAAGTCTTAAAAATGTCAGAATAAGAATCCTTGGCTTTACATGTACCGGTAGTCAAGTATAACAAGATATCAGTTTGGTTGTGAAATGGCTTAGCTACATTGGTTCCAATTAAAATACAATGTACCAGCATACTCTCATTTCTGTTTCTGTTGTATAGTGCCAATGAAAGGATTAAAGATAGAGTTGAGTTCTGGTCATATTACATATTACATTGTGAAAGAAACTGTCTCAGAGCAATTGGGAAGGTTTATCATGTCTAAATATTAAGAATTGGTGTACACTGTGAGATTTGTAATCATCAAAGTGATAAGAAATCGACCCAGTCTCGCTGAAAAGCACATGCACTACACACAAAAATGGGTATACGGGACTGTACACACATTTGGTATGACTGTTCGGCCCGAACATTTTAGTTATTTCTTGTCATATTTTGAAAATGAGGGCATTTGAGGAGCAATCTTTTTTTTCAGGTTACATTTCTAATTTGATGTTCTTCAAAAGTAACATAAAAGGAATGAGAAAGATTGGAAATTATTTTTCACCTTTCCCAGAACTCAACCTTCTCTTTAAGCTTTTGACTACTCAAGCCTTGATAGTATAAGGGCCTGACATATAAAGACTTAAGATTATCTGTATCAATAGCAAGTCTGTATATAAAAGTTGAGATTGACTACAGGAATTGCAACAGATTTTGATCAATCAAAATATGGGCCATTCCCTATCTTAAATAGAAAAATCATTTGATTCGGCAGTCAAATTTCGGACAAGATGTATATTAACCCCTTGGCTACAGGAAATGTATGTATATTAAGCCTTAAAGGTACTTCATCCCTTTTGCAGCCCTAGACTTCGAAGTTGTGTGAGTATGCGATAAATGACAAAAGAATTATAACTGGAAAACTTGTGCGGATGTGATAAGGATTATAAGTAATGACAACAATTTGGTTACTCCATATTCAAAAAAAAAGAGCTTAATTTTTAAAATTATTTTGACCATTACTAGTACATGTAGTTGCATTGATTTCTGAATAGCTCCCTCTGCGACAAAAGCAAGATTTTCATTTCTTACAAAGGAGTTATAGAACTTGTGACCTTGAAATTTCATAGGCAGTATCTACAGGATGTCTACTAAACCTGTGCAAAGTTTTACAGAATTTTGTGTACTGGTAAGTCTGCAAAAGGGATTAAGTACATTTGAGGGAAGAGAGAATTCAGTTTATCAATGGGTTAATCAAAGAGAAAGAGCCATACTTACACCCCTCTGGAGGTATGAATGAGGAGAGTCACGAAGGTAGATGTACCAGGACACAGACAGTTATTGGCTAAGAGGGCGTACTTGAACTGGTCTTCACACACCACATGGTCTAGATTGGGTAAGGAAAGAAATAAGATAGACAAAGAAAGAGAGAGAGAGAGAGAGAGAGAGATGGGGAGAAAGGGGAGGGGAGAGAGATAGTGGAGAGAGGGGAGAAAAAGAGAGAATGAGAGAGAGAGCAAGGGGGAGAGTTGGGAGAGAAAGGAGAGAAAGGAGAAACGAGAAACGAGAGGGGGAAAAAGGAGAAAGAGTAGAAAAATGACAGAGAAAGATTAAAAGAGAGGTCAAAAAAAGGAGTTATATAGAAAATAATAAAATAATTCAAAGAGACAAACATACAGAAGAGACACGAAAAGAGAGGGGAGAGAGAGTGGAGAGAGAGAGAGAGAACAAAAGGCAAGGAGAAACAGAAGATAGTGAAACAGAAACAGAACAGAGAGAGAGAAAAAATATGGAGAAATACAGTTACCAAAGACTTAATTCAATTTCAGTTGTGCCGCAAAAGGAATAGAAAAAGTGGAAATTCATTGATGATGCATAAACTCTTCAGAAATACTCAACTTTCCTTGAAAATTTTCCAAAGTTCTCTCATCAATTTTCATCTGTCTGCAAATCCCAATGCAATTGCCATTATTGTCGTTTTAAAGGTGAATAGTAAAATACTGGCTTTCAGAATATATATACCAAAATTTGGCAAATTCAACGTACCTGCAAACTGAACATGAAATCTGTTGTCTGGTTTCAGAATCTGGATGTAGAGAGGAACATCAGCAGCGAAGTCCTTGACGGCCCAGGTTCTTAAAATTGTCTGCTGATCCTACAAGGGTTAAAGTTAGCAAAGGAGGGGGTTAAGCCCACTGTACATTTTACGATTCAACTGCGATCCGATTTAGAAAGAAATAACCATTGCATTAGATATGGAACTATCAACCTGATTGAGGTTTTGATTAATGACATATATACTAGAAACAGAAATTTGGTGCATTGTAAGCCTTTCAAGGCGGAGTAAAGGACAAATTCGCTTCAAACTTTTAAATTGCACAAAAAATCTGGGCCTTGTTTCATAAAACTTGTTATCAGTATCCACCTGCCATATTTCTATGACAAATTTGCTCACAGCCAATCAAATGCAAGAATTTCAGTAACTTATAACAGTTATTGTAAGTTGTTATTGATAACAAGTTTTATGAAACAGGGCCCTGATGTCATTAAGATTCATTCAGCCTTTTCTAATACAAAGAGGCTTGCAATACCCCTGAAATTTTAATTTCGTTCTTCATGTGACGATTCATAACTTTGATCATTAAGATTTTCCATGTCTGAACCTTCATATCCAATAAAAATACTCTTAAGAAGGCCCTTTTCTGTGGTGGGATCATGCACTAATCTTCTTCTTTTTTTAGGTACAAAGAACTGAAAGTTTCAGACAAAAGAAAAGTACATAAGATAACTTGGGGGCTACATGCACTCTGATATTAACTAAGCAAAGAAGCACAGATTTAAAACAGTGATTACAAGACAATAGAGACAAAATCCAAAATTCATGAAGTGTCTTTTTGTGTGCGTTATTGATAGTTTGTATATTCTACATTTTTCATTACATCTTTAAAGAGGAAGTGAATATCTTGCTAATCTAGTGCACATCTGGCGAGGCTTTTTACATTTTAAATCATATTTTTTGTTACTTCTTCTTTATTGTAAAAAAATTTAACACTCAAATAAAGAAGAACGTAAATAACCCAGGAACAGGTTTACAGATAAAAGCATAAGTTCCTCAGGCATGGTAACATAGCTAGAGTACAATACACAACAATAGAAGAAAACGCAAACAGACAATTACAGATGTGGATTGAGTATACCTAAAATAAGTTTCAAATATATCAAATGAACAAATACATGACCCAGAATTCTATACCTTTATGAGATATATTTGGACGTAGTTGCAGTTATTGAAAATTATAATATCACTTCAAATAAAGCTACACTGTACTATACAAGATTTGCAAGTTAAAGTAACAAGTCATGAGTAAAAAATGTTACTCTAATATATATATTACATGTAATCTTTACATCATACATGTAGTTTTTTTATTACCATGAATACAACTGTGTGACAGTCTTTTAATAACAGACTCTAAAATAATAACTTTTAGAGAGGGGAAAAAGGTCTGACTTAAAAAGGTTTTTTTTAGTACTCAGTCACTGTTAGAATCAATTAGAATTGAGCAATATATACTTTTTAAAATCATGTTCGAGCATGGCGTATGGTGATTGCTACTATGAGCTGATGTATTGCACACTTTTATGAAAGTTAGATCAGCAAAATGTCAGAACCGATATTTGTGGCAGGAAATACTGCACTGAAATGAATATTAAATGATAATCATGGAATTTTCAAACATGCATTGATACAAATGTACAAGTACAAGCAGGAATTTACAAAATATATGAAAATATGAACTTGACAATATGCAAGAACTTAACAATATGCAAGCACTTAACACACTTATGATTCTTAACATACATGTACTTTGACAATGATAACCAATGGTTATTCTAACAATGCTTAAAATAATGATAATTGACATTTATCATTATCCTATTATCCTAAAGACACACAGTGCATCTCAAGTATTTTCTCTTCAAATCAGCTACAAGAATCAACCTTCCAAATCAACCAAGATTTTAAACTCTTTTTAAAATCAAGTAGTGCATGCATTTAACCCGTTTACTTCTGAATTCTTTCATTTTCCTATGCTTCATACAAGAACTACCAGTCCCCCGGAGGGAATGGGTTAAATAATTAACCCTTTCCTTTCACTCCAAACCACCGCACACATACACACTGCACACAAACTGGAGCCAAGATGGAGGTCTCTGGAACTTATCACAGATATTAAGTGAATGATAAAACTGGGAGCATCTATTGCCATAGGATTGCTTAATATTTGACAAAAACTGGGTATGGCTTACAAACCTGGTTTCATGAGTTCAATTTTAATTACTAAATCAGGACTTAAAGGCACAGAATATGTCAACATCGGGGGGGGGGGGGGGGGAGTTTCAACAAAGATACTGTGCTTTGGTGTTCAGAGGACAAAGGATGTACACAAGGTATGTTTCTTACACATTGGTCTTAAATGTTTGTATGGCTTGGATACTGCCAGATTATCCTGCAGTAGGGGTATAACATAAATCTTGGAAGGCTACATGGAGGTTGTATAAAGGATATTGTCCTTTTGCAGTCATCTGGAGATTAAGGATGTTGATAGGAAAGGTTCCAACACATTGGTCTTGTACTATTTGAATACATAAGGTGGTTATAGGGTTCAGCTGAAACCTGAAGTTGGGTGATGACGTACATTTGGGAGACACATCTGTAAGAATACTGTGTTTTAAAGGGTTAAAGTACAATGATGCAAATAAAGAATGTCTTACACTTTGACCTCATATAGTTTGAATAACGTGGTGGTATAGGTTTAAGTGAACCAGCCCTTAAGTAGAAGTATATACATGTATAAGATAAACTATGATTAGGAGGGGCAGGGAGGACAGCTATGTAAGAATACTGTGCTAAGCAAAGGGGAGAGGAGGCAGATTGGGAATTTTCTCACAAATCTGTCATGCAAGATTTGAATACACCTTGTGGTATCAATTCATATAAACCCTATAGTAAGGGTATAATGTAGACTTGGGAAGTTCATAAGGGTAATTTACTTTGGTATTTAGAGGGTTAACAATGCAGATAGTAGATATTCTTATTTACACATATTTCTTGTATGGTTTGAATGCATCTGTTTGTATGGGTTTGATCAAACCTAGAAAAGGGGTATAACATAAACTTAGGAGGGCTATAAGGAAACATTGCTTTGGTATTTGGGGTAACATGTCGTTTTTCTAAAAATTCATAATTCCGAAGGTTTGTAATTCAGAAAATGAAATAGGGTTCATAATTCTGAAAAGTTATGTAGGGCTCCAATTCATTTTTGGAATTATGAACCCCTTGCCATGGGAAATTTGTGTTCCAAAATTATGAACCATCGCAGTTATGGACCTTCGGAAAAATGAGTATAGCCCCGTATATAGAGGGTTAAGGATGCAGACTGGAAATTTCATCACACATTTTGTCTTCCAGGGTTTGAATACCGAATGGGAATCCCGAATGGGAATCCCGAATGGGTATATAACGTAGACTTGGGGAGGTTAGAAGGATACTGTGCTTTGGTATCCAGAGGGTTAAGGATGCAGACTGGAAATTTTATCTCGCATTTTGTCTTCCACGGTTTGAATACATCTAAGTGAATCCTGAATCAGTATATAACATAGCCTGGGGAGGTTAGAAGGATACTGTGCTTTGGTATTCAGAGGGTTAAGGATGCAGATAGCAAGATGTCATTCTTACACATTTGTCCCGTATGGTTTGGCTAGCTTGTTTGCCTGTGGGACCACACAACCCTTTCACCAAATCCTGCAAATGGCATAAGAGCGCAGAATGTGCGTGAGAATTTTAATCAGAAAAAAAAAGAAGAAAACTAACAGATTGAGGAACAGGAGGACCGACAGATAAGATGGAGTTAAAAGATGAAGGATGGAGGCATGGGCATTTTGAGGAAAAGAAAGGGTAGGTTAAGCGTGCCTGAGATAAGATGATTGTGGGTAGTAAAGTGAGAGGCAACTGTTTATTCAGAGAAAAGGAAAAGACTGGCGATGAGCAAAATTGAGGGAAATGATAAATAAAATATGGAGGAGAGCTATATGGAGAGATATAGAGAGATACAGAGATGGGAAGAGAGAGAGAGAGAGAGAGAGGGAGGGAGAGGGAGAGAGGAAAGAGGAAACAGAGAGGGAGAGAGGAGGAAACACTGCATCATATAGAGAGGTTGAAATGGTTTTGCTTACCAACGATAGAAAGACATAAAAATAAGAGTAATCATGACTTAAGACTAATCATAAATCAAAATCTAGGTTTGATTTCTTCTATAGCAACAACAGATTTCAAGAAATTTATTTTCATGACAAGCAAAAGGAGATGCAAAAATTCAAATGCATTCCCACAGGTTAGCGATTTTCCAGCATTTAAGAAGAAGGGAATTTGTAAAGGCAAAAACAAAATTTAGAAATACATAAACAAAGTGCCTTCATTTGACAGGCATCAGTGCTCATAAGTTCATTAGTACAGTCAAACCAGCTTTAGCGACCACCTGTCTATTAAGACCATAATTTTTGGTTCCCTTGAAAAGTGTTTCCCATTGAAACATGTATTAAAGGAACTTGTACATAAAGACCACGTGCTTATAACGACCACTTTTCTTGTCTCCCTTGAGTGGTCTTTATAGACAGGTTTCACTGTATTAACAAGGTTGACAGGTAGCTAAATTACCTCTCTCAATCAAAATGCATCTAAAACTAAATTGTAATGTGCAAGATAAGGATTGAGGTGCATTAGTATTGGTAGGTGGACTACAGAAACAAAGGGGGTGGGAGGCAGAGAGAAATTCAGGGACTAATATTCTTTGTGAAAAATAAGAGAATATATCAGAGTTTGGAATGAAGGGGCTTGAAGAGAGTTGGTGAGTGAGTGACTGAGTGAGGGAGAGAGAGAGTGAGAGAGAGAGAGAGAGAGGGGGGGGGGGGGGGGGGGGGGGGGGGAGAAAGAGGGGGGGGGGGAAAGGGGGTGAAAGGGGGTGCGGTACTTCGGTGTGCAGTAAGTTGAAAGCTTTCAGACCATTCAGAACTGTCTCATACTGATGCAAACTGACATACCTATTGTGCATTTATAATCTTGGAAATCTTACTTTAAATTCAACAAAAAATAGTTATTTCATTGATGAAATAATGGATGAAATAATTCCTATATGAACATGCACTACTAAGAATACAGCCTTGTGATTCCATGTACCTTAATCACCAATTCAAAACCCATTGATCAGGGTGCTCATAACTCCAAAATAGTATTCTCGTCCCTTCAACTGTTAAAACAAAGATGCTTTACTATCCAAGCTGTACAGGAGTAGAAATCCACTCTTTTAGGAGTCTTATTGGGGATCACTTTGTTTTGGAGTGAAAAATCCAGGCTCAAAATAGTGGAAACCACTCTCCAAAGAGTAATTCAAACCACTACTTGGAGTTGATTCCACTCTAATTTGGAATGGATTCAACTCCAAAAATGAAGTGATCCCTAATGTGACATTAAATTATCTCAACCCTCATCTTCACATGACTCACATGCATAGACCTGCAGGTCTACGGAGCTCCTCAAAGAAAATGTACGTCACAGTCACACATCAAGGTCTATTTGAGTAGAGGTGTTGTGGATCAGTGGATAAGTCCCCGGACTGTGAACCACGAGGTCCGGGTTCGAATCCCACTGCAGCACTAGCGTCCTTTGGCAAGACGTTAATCTACATTTGCCACTCTCCACCCAGGTGTTAAATGGGTACCCGGTAGGATGGCGAAAGTTAATGCCCTTTGCTTAGCATGTGCGCGCTTTGAAACATGCGACTGGCTGGAATGCTCCCCAGGGAGTGGAGAATGTGCATACATTGTGTGCGGGCGTGCCAGAATCCAACGACCGGGGTAATAATATATATCCAGCGCTTTGAGCCAGTTTGGGTAAGGCGCTTTATAAATGCCAGGTATTATTATTATTATTATTATTTCTCACACATCAACTCATTTATGTAGAAGAAAATGTAAAGTACACTATTAGAGATCGAGGCTAAAAAAACAATGAGCATTGCATGTGGGAATTGATCTCATGGGAGCAAAATACATCAAAAAGCAGCCTGAAAACAAGCCATATGTCAAAGGTGAAATAGAAAAGCATGCAGTAGGTGTTGGTGAGGTAGAAGCAAGATGAACCATCATGCAGAATGAGTTCGTTTTATCAGCACAAAAACTTGTACTTCAGCAAAAGAATTCACCCTCAGTATACATTTGAAACACTAATACAGCTAACCGAAATTCCACATAAAATACATTTTTATGAATACATCAACTTTTACACGATAAAACTATAAATATTCAATGATCTAGTTAACTGTCACACCTACCAAGTTGCCTGCTTTAAAATCAATATACCATCTGAGCTATTCATCATTTTTTTCTGCAATATGTTTAAAGCAACTTTTATCCTTTGCCATCAAAAATGATAAATGTGACCATTTATAAGTTTTGTTGTGAATGTATGATCACTGAAAAAATTTATCAGATTATGTTTTGTCATTTCTTCAAACAAAAAGATTCTTCATAAAACTTTTTCAATTACTGTCTCAAAAGTAATCAAGCACAGACAACTGTTTTGAACCTCTCTCCTTCATGCCCTATTTTCTTTGATCAGGTTTAATTAGTCTTCAAAGTTAAACTTCATCCACCCCATTATCTTAAAGGTACTTCATCCCTTTTGCAGACTAACACAAAAGTCTGCAAAAGTTTGCACAGGCTTAGTAGACATGCAGTAGAAATTACCTATGAAATTTCAAGGTCACAAGTTCTGTAACTCCTTTGTAAGAAATAAAAATCTTGCTTATGTTGCAGAGGGAGCTATTCAGAAATTATATTTCAGAAAGTATATTACCAAATTGTTTTCATTACTTACTTAAAAGCAAATTATAATCTTTTTCACATCCTCACAAGTTTTCCAATTATAATTCTTTTGTAATTTAACTTCAAAAGTTAGGGCTGCAAAAGGAATGAAGTACCTTTAAAGTAAAATACTTAAAGCTTGAAGTGACACATCGATACAGAACAGCAGAATATATTCAGCAAAATGAGGGACTACGAAACTAAGTTCTAATTCAAGTTATACAAAAATATCAAAAAGAGGGCACTTACAGCTTCGCATCGGTCCATGAAGTTCCTTGGGGACAAGATAAAACAAGCCTCGGCATCATCCATCCTGGGACAATAATAATATTTTGAAGAAAGAAATTGGAACATTAATGAAAAAGGAATACAACAATTTGGCTAAATGTGTTTTTCAGGTTTGCTTCTGGGTAGATGACTGTAAAAACATGCCATTTATTTGATCTTAGCAAGGCATTTTCCCTTCAAGCATTTTCTTAAAGTCAACGATGGGGAGCCTTACTCGGCAGACTTAAAAATTATCTTCCATTAGAGGTACGAAAGGTTACTAGAATCACAAACTGACAGTATGCTATATTTGGTTTCGATTACATGGGAAAATATTCTTTCACGCACCCTCAAAATAAAAACCTTGTCTCCTTAGGTCTGGAAAGTGATTACATGATTCTCTATTAAAGATCCAAAGTTTTGCCTTTTTTTTAAATTCAGAAATGTATATTTTCATCAAATTAAGTTTTTTCCATCATTATCCAGGACCTGAAAGCTATAGAATATAGTTGATATATGGTTAGGAAGAGGTTCATCGTGGTGAAAGATGAAGACGAAAAGTTAATCAGTTGTCTCACGATGTGCAAACATCGTGAGACAACTGATTAACTTTTCGTCTTCATAGTTGATATAATTTTGTATGTTTTTAAAAACCCTCTACAACATAGAACCCCAAATATACAGAGCAAAATATTTCTTGGGTAATTGATTCATTTAAAAACAGTTCAGGCTGTGTGTCAAACTACTCAGTTTAATGATAAATTTAAACAGAAAGAAGAAGAAGTTCCATACATCATGAGTATAATAAAAACAGTATCCAGTCCTTGAAACCTATCTTGAATAGCGAGGTGAGAAAAAAATCCAAACACTAACAACATTTTCTGGACTAAACAATCAGCTTGCCTGTCAATTTGGTGTAATCCTGACTGATGGCCTCTGGCCTACCCCAGTTGACATGCGATCAAATTAGCGAGTAACCATGGCAACTTAGAGTCCCATGATCGTTAGATGACTCCAATGTCATATCCCACTAAATGTCATAGGGGATTTTCATGTATTGCAAAGGACATTTGTTGGATAATGTTTCACTAGAGACAAAAAGTTTATCTCTTTGGTGTTTTTCTTAGGTCTCCTGTTTTTTTTTCTCAAATCGTCAGAAAAAAAAAAAATCTTTTGTGGATGTAGAAAGGTATCTTTCACAGAAATCTACAGCAAAATAGGAAAATTTGCATCAAGCAGAACGTCTAATTTCAAGAAAGTACTACAATTCTGAAAAACATAATACCAAAATAAAGTTTTTTATCAAAGAGGAGAGTCTTCCTTACATCCAATACCCAGACAATCTTTTAAAGAATCAAATTTGACATTTGTCTAATTTCAATAATGCACTTTGGATTTCATAGCACCAATTTTCTAAGAGTAAATGCCCCAAGCATTTAGTACATCATTTAAAAAAAGGTCACCAAAAACATTCTGCCATAATCAGCTTCAGGCAGAAAAGAGACAATGTTGTTACTGCAAATTCTATGCATTTCCTTTGGTCCAATTTTTTCTTGTTGGATTTTTTTTTCCTCAGGGGCAGCCCTGTCAACGAGCCATATGATTTTTCTTCTTCATTTCCAAGTCTTTTTTTCTATTATGCAGTACTGACAACAAATAATTGATTCGATTCAATTCCTTTTTCCATTTTTTCCTTTACAATGAGTATCTTATCATGTTCTTATCCCTTAGCTGTTAATGTGCTAAAGTCTGCGATGATCATATCTTTTATAATAGCTACATTCATACGAGACTTGTGGTTTCAAAACTTAAAGTTAGCAAAACTTTAAGTTAACGAAACAACGACTCACTAACAACGACAAGGGTTCACACGGCCCTCTGAGATTACAAGTCGAGTGATCATGAACAGAGAGGTCATCGCTAACTACGAAGTTGCTAAACTTAATTTTATTCTGTCCACACGGTCCATAACTACGACGGAGGGCCACCCCGCTGCTCATGGTTTCGGCGATAACTACATGCTCGTTTGTTGTTCTGGAACTACAAGTAAACTTAAAGTTTCTATACTACGAGTCCGTTCACACGGTCTGAAACTACAAGATAACTTAAAGTTTTGAAACTTCAAGCGAAACCTTAAAGTTTAGCTCCCTCTGTGTGAACCAAACTATTGTCATCAAGTGAATTTTCTATATAAATTAAAACCTTATCCCAAAACAGATATCTTTTGCAATGATTAGAAAGGTCATGTTATTGCTCATATCTTTATTGCTCTAAATTTGATTTTGATTTTTCAAAGTGATTGAAATTGTATTTAAAGCCCTATTTAGACAGGAAACAAATCATTTTTAGGAGGCACGAGGGCTCAGTGGTAGAGCAGTGGTCTTGCAACTGGGAGGACCAGGGTTCGAAACCAAGTGGATGCGTTAGTGCCCTTTGCTAAAGTATAAATACATATTACCAAGTCCCTTGGTGAGGACTTAAAGTTGTCAGTCCCCTGGTTACTTATTTACAAGCACATACATGCTTTCTGAGCTGTCAGGTAAAATAAACCATCAAGCTTTTTCAAACATAAAGAACAACATTACTCTTCTTGGGTGGGATTTGCCACCCATGGCATGGAAGGGGTTAATTAAGAAATCGTCTGTTTGGAGCCAGAAGGGTGTTAACACAGAGTTAACACCCTTCTGGCTCTGAACAGACGAAATGAAGACGAATACCTGCATCTGATGAGGTCTCCATCCTTGAGCGCCGACCCCTGGATGTAGATGACTCGCTGGGCCCAGAGAGGGACAGTGAGGAGGGCCTTGAGGGCATTATCAAGTTCACAAGGAGACAGGAGTACCACAAAGAAATCCTAGAAAAAGGGAGTCAAAGTTAAAGAGCAAAGAGAACAAGAATGAGTTCTGAAAACCTGTAAAATCTAAATATAAATGATTTGTTGGGCCCAGAGGGGAACTGTGAGGAAGGCCTTCAGGGCATCGTCAACTTCACAAGGAGATAAGAGTACAACAATAAAATCCTAGAAAAGAGAGTTAAAGTTACAGAAGAATGAGTTTAAAAAGCTCCTTGATCTATATAATGACACACAAGGCTTTAGGTGATCACAACCATATATGGAACCATTCGTATATTGGGCATTGTCAATTTTGGTGGCGGTCAACCTCTAATAAGTTGAAGAGCTAAAACATCTGAATAATCAGAAAAATTTGGGGAAAAATATTTGCTTTTTACATTAACCCCTACCATGCCGTGGGTGGCAAATCCCGCCCAAATGTTGGAGTGTTGAACATCTTGTTTAGGCTCAGAACGGCTTGACCATTTTCCTCATTCAGAAACCGGTGCCTTCAATATAATGTTTTTTCCTATGGAATATATCTTTGCCCAGTTTGCTCAAGAAAAAACTAGTTGAAAATTAGTATCTGACTCTTGAAAGTTCATTTTTGACAAGTGCTCAAAATCAGGTGGCATGGAAGGGGTTAAAGGACAATAAAATATCTTGTTTCCATATATTTTCTTCGACTGGATCTTGATCACCTTGATCAAGTGAAATTTTTAGGCTGTTTTTGGCTGACGATCTTGCTCCTTTGAAACTCACACATGAGATTAAGAACACACACTCGCCTATTGTCGGCAATTAATCCCAGTAGGAAAGACATAAAGGGTGCGAAATTATCTATAAATAACCTTGCATATGTGTGAGTGGATCACAACTACCATTTAATGAATAAGTGGTATTTCATCATAAAAAGACATATCCATATCATTGTATGCCAGAACATACGTACCTGGAGGTCATTATGAGCATAGAACTCATTGAGGAAATCGACGATGAGATCATACTGCAGGTTCGTAGCGCATACAACTACGTGCTTCTCAGTTTGTGCTCGATGTCTGCTGTACGTTCCACCCTGTTTCTGTCTCTCCATAATCAAGTAGGCCAAGTTTTCTAACTGTTGATTTAAAAAATACAAACATTTAAAGTAGATATTCAAAGAAAATCACAAATATGGCAATTAATGTATCACTAGAAACTGGGAAGCTTACAGATGGCAATCGTATAAGTTTTATGTCAACTGCGTATCTGGTGATTATAAAAACAACACAAATAAAAGCTCTTCTCAGCATCTGGAATATCCGAGGATTCGCCAGAAATATAGCGATGTTTTGATGTCGTCACACTCGGGATCGATCCTGCTTAAGCAGACGACGTCCTATAATGAATGAACGTAATTGCAATGCAATTATTTATCAAATTATAAAGAGTTTGGTGTATTTAAACATGACCTTATTTCACACCATTATAAAGGGAAAGTGAAACTGATTCTGATAGCTAAAACCGTTTGATTGTAAATACATAGGAGAAGGGTCAATGATCAATGAAATAAACCCCACTTTCAAATTGAAAAGCCCTCCGAATAATAGCAGGATGGTATTCGTTCCCTCTTGAAACGCCGAACATGCCCCGGTGCAAGCAGCTGAAAATACAATGGCGTCTTATTTTGTTTACAAGTGACTGATTCCTTTATTTTTTTAACGCTGCATTTTTCATCAAAATAATACCATACACGAAGTTAAGAGTGAGGCAACAGACTAACATTAAGACTGACGCTAGTGAAGGAAGAGAAATAAGTGAAGAGGAGATGACAAAATAGGCTCTGAAAAATGTGTAAGATGTTATGGGACATCGTCTGCTTAGACAGGACTGGTCCAGGGTGTGTCGTCACATATCTCAGCAGCGTTCGAGGAGCTCTTCAGCTGCTATATCGGGGGCTGTATCTTACCGTTTTATAATTGATAATAATCATTACTTCAAATGTTTCCAAGCGTTGAATTTGGATAACCTTGTTTAATTTATGCCATCTATGCAATAATAAGTATTAAGCCAATATTTAAAATCATTAACGTTCTACTTTAAAACAACAGATACATAATGACAATATTACAACTTTGTTTCTGTCTTTGGTTCAGCCCCTGGTTGTCGACACATGCTCCACCGAGGATTGCCCAGCAGTCAATTTTTAACCTGAACCAAAATCCTAAATTCAATCCTGGAACTAACGCTAAACATGTACCTTGTAACCCTTATCCTAAACCTGACATAAAACCCAATTAACCCATACGATGCCAGAACCTTGTGTACTGATCTGCATAGCAGTGCCACGTACATGTGCACTAGCGGTGCTCGCGGACCAAACCTTTTACAGTAGCCTCTGCAGCGGTGCCACGTACATAGGGGCAGAGTAAGGATTAACCCGTTGAAGACGGTAAAGCCCAGTGCGATTCCCCCGCTGGGAACGGTAAAAATCCTGACAAGCTCAACGAAGCGTGGTTGTCAAGGAGGGGGTGTGGTCTACTGCGTTCATAGCCAATCAGCGCCTTGATCGCTTTTGCCGCTGGCTTACTGAATATTCATAGTGTTCGGTGCACGAAACTGCGCGATACCTCATGCATTATTCATTTTTTTGTTTCCTTATTGGCTAGTGCCGACGGAAGTAATAAATAATTTATGAGGTTCCGCTGTCAACGCGAATGTTTTTTGCGCCGGTTGTATTTTACCCCCCCCCCCCCCCTCTCTCTCTTTAGAAAGAGGAATACGTGGTTGGTGAATTTATACGACATATCATTTCCACCCCATTTTGTTTCCTCCATCTCCATGAAATTCATGTGTTTCATCCTAATTTTTTGCCTGTATTCTTTTTCCGAGAGTAAATACTTTTACTTCCATTCGTCTTTTTTAATTTATTGATTGTATTTCTTGTCTTCCCCATCCCCCTTCCCTTTGACGCCCTATTTTGTTTTTGTTGTTTTTGTCAATTCTGAATTCTCGTTTTAGCTTCCTATATCTCACTTATTCACATGATTCATGTCTGGTTTTTTTCGTAAATTTTATTTTGTTCTTCTTTTTTCGTCGTTTATCCTTGGGCTATTCTTTTATTTTCCCACATTTTTCTTCATTTATCATAATTATAGTTATTCCTTTATCTTATCCTTCCGTTTTGTCTCCCTTGATTTGTTTCCTTCTTTCTTCGTCTACCACATTCTATCAGGGCCAGCCGAACGTTTTTGAGATTGGTGGGGCCCAAATATGGGAACCATGCAGGTAATGTTACTATTGTGCTACAAAAATGGGCCCAGTCACCGCCGTCGTCGACATTCCCGACAAAAAATTTGTTGACAACCCAAAAAAAGTCCAATATCGTCGCCGTTGTCGACATTTCCGGCAAGCCCCACCAAAAAAACAAAAAAAAAAAAAAAAAAAAAAATGGTTCAAAGGACATCGCCGATAGTCGATGTCGGGGGGGGGGGGGGGGGGGGGAGGGGTCCAAATTTTTGTAACACATTTTATATGTCCGATGCAAAAATATTGGGGGCCCCGGTTCCGCAGGCCATACATATTATCCTCACAATTCTGTTTTTTTAATGTATTATTTATTTATTTTCATAAGACATTGCGACAATAACTAATAAACGTGTTTGCATATTGTATTTTCTATTTATTGCTTTATATGTATTTGAATAATAGGTCTTATGCTTATTCAAGCTGATTTAACAATGAATGAATAAAGTCATTTACTTTCATTCTTATTTTCCAGTCTTATTCTTCATATTTCCTTTCAAACAATATTTCATTAGTAGTCATTATTATACCATCATGATGGGTTGCTGTTATTGGAATTTATTATTTTAGCGAGACTATACGCTTTTCCGACTCATTCTGTATTTTCCCATTTTGTCGCCTTTTCAAGTTATTCAATTTTGTTGATGTACAGTTGTATATGTAAAATGATGATTATATTATAAGAAATTAATATTGATAACTTTAGCAGCTTCGTAGTAAGAAAAGGACTACCATTTTCACAGTGCTAATTTGTTTTTCTTTTTTTGCAAAAAACACAAAATAAAAACAAAACAAAACGATTTTTCTCTTATTATAATCATCTTTACAGAATCATTTCGTGTGGATTCTGTGTTATCTATTCTCGCGTTTTGGGTGGTTTTTTGCCGCAGATTATAAGCTCTCATGAAGTGGTCGGAAGACTAATGAATTCACAGAGTTTAAACCTTATAAATCGGTTCGACTTTCGCTAACTTCTAAAGTCTAAGTAGGGGAAATGTTCAATAATAATTCCTCTGTTATAAGTGGTACACTGGTACACGTTTAAATACATATATATATTCGGTATTATTCTTTTCTACAGCCACAAACTTTGATCCGCCTTTGGAAAAGAAAGTAATCGATGAGTGTTTTATTATGTTAGATCCTCTCGCCCCCTGGATTGGAGCTCCATTGACAAAATGGGGGATTATCTAGCGTGGCCTTGGCAACCTTCGTTCGTATTTCCTTTGTTCTCATCTGCGATGAAAAGACAGGAAATCCATTCATGCTTTTGAAACCGTTAGAACCCAAGCTGGACTCGTTTTATTGTTTATAAAGTACGACGACTAACTGAATATACTGTATGTAGTTCAATAAAATGTGAATAACGCTACTCCTTTATACATAAAACAATTCAGCAGAGGAAGCAATAATGAAAGTATGATGCTGCATGATGATGAGAAATCGTGAACTCCATAATAAACCTATGAATGTAAAACAAAAAGTAGAAGAAATGTCCCCAAAAGATTTTCATGTATTTATTTCTAACCTTTTGCTTTTATTTCATTATGCATTTGACATTTAATTTTTTTTTTGCCTCATGAGTTTTGATCGTACTCTTTGTGTTCACCTTTCCTCTTGGTGTTTCTTTTTTCTGCTCTGTTCTAAACGAATAGACGAGCACAGAAGACGAAATTGTTGTTGAAGAGGGTGAGAGAAATATAAAATAGATGTATGTTTATAATGGAGAACAAGAGACGGTAATAAAGAAGGTCATAAATGAAGACAGAACAATTGATGAGAAAAGTGTAACAAAAATCCGATCAATGATAAAATAAACTTCCGTGGAAAATATATTCAAATATGAAAAAAAGTTTCTATATGAAAATCAATCCGGTGGCATGCAAAGCTGGAGAAAAAGAACTCGGCACGCGAGGCGAAGTGGTCGATCGATTTAATTTGCATAAACTATGCAAATAAGGCAGAGATCCAGGGTAAACGTAATTCATATGGAAATGAATAGAGCGTGTGCGCACAAGCCTATTTTGATTGGTCGGTTCTCGGGCAGTGAGCCAGAGCGTTGCTACGCGAGTTCGAGTTCAAGAGTTCAAGAGGAAATAAGGTTTTGAAACTGTGTTTTCTACCCCAAATCGTTATCATTTCAAAGTAAAACAAAGCAAACCAGTATGTCAAATGTATAATCATTCGAATCAGTAAGGATTTATGTTTATTCATGTAGTAATGAGTGAAATAATTGGTGTAAAAGTGAGCTCGTCTCTTCGATTTTCTCAGACCGCGTATATGCGGGCTCAGTCCACGAGCGGGGAAAACTGAGCCCGCATATATGCGGGCTCAGTCTTCAACGGGTTAAGGTACAGCTTTTCCTATTTTCTACAAAAGCAACTATTCAGAATAGCTTTCTGACAGTTTCTTTTATGATGCAAAATGACCTGATCAGTTCTCCATATTATCTTAAAAACCCTCCATGGCACATAAAGGGTTAATCTGGGCCCTGTTTCATTTTTCATGTTTTTCAGAATAACAAGTGACACAATGCTATAACACATGTGCTCACAGCCAATCAGATTTCATAATTTCAGTAGCTTATATCTATTCTTGATACTTGATTAGAATAATGATAGGAAGTCTTTATGCAACAGGGCCTTGACCTGTATGGGAAGGATGACGAGAGCTGCGCAGATCATGGTGATGACGTAGAGCTGAGAGGGCCAGATGCGGACCTCGATGTCGCCGTAGCCAACCGTGGAGAAGGTTACGATAGTGAAGTAGAAAGCATGGAAGAAAGACATGCCATTGGTGCTAATATCACCTCTCTCCAAGTGATGCATCCCACAGGCACTAGTCAAAAAAAAAAGGAAGAAGGCGGTAAGGTTAATTTCATGCTAAAAAATGCAGTGAATTGGTGCAAACATATGAAGAGTTTTTGATGAATGTTTATCCCAGCAATGATGCAGGAACTTTCATTTCTTTTATTTATAATGAATGAAAAATCAATAGGGTCTGCATCAATCCTGAGGAAAAATTATGTCAAAAATGCTTTTCAAATCTTTGTTCTGTTTCACCCAATGTTAATATTCATCCAATTTTAAGCTAACCCTAATCTCACACTTCACAAAATAAGATTTCATCTGAATTTTAGGTCTAAATTGATAATTTTTCATAACTTACTTCAATCCTAGATGGTTTCATTTCAATTAGATAACTAGAGTCCAGGTTTTGAATGGATTAGAAGGCTAAGGTGGTATCAGAAGTGGGATTTGGAAAGAATCTCGATATTGCACTCCAGCTACATTAATACTGGTGCTTAGCATGTGAATATGAGGCAAAGTATGAATGAAAACGATATCACTACTTGCTAGTGCATGAGGGCACATTGCATCATCACATACTGTGCTACAGTACATTGTGGTGTGAATGCTATAATGGTGTCAGGAGTGGGATTTCAAAATAATGACATCTGTAATCAGAATAAGAACCAGAGCACACAAAAGGAAAATTAAATTTTGAGAAAGATGAGTTGATACAGTTCTAGTTCTCATCAGAAGCTAAGTCTTCAGAGTACCTTCTTACATTGAATTATATGTACCAATGAACATGATGGGTGATTGTCCTTGGGAGGGCAATTGCAGAAGCTTGTGATAGCTGTTTGGGAGGTACTTATTATACAAGGAGGTAGTTTAATGGGTAGTTGTCCTAGAATAAGATTGGATCTGATTAGGTAAACTCTGGAAAATTCCAAGCAATGCCACCACACTTGATCTACTTTCACATCTTCACAAGATTACCAATGCTGGCAATTAATCAGTATCATGATCTTCTCAAGACTTACTTCAATCCTAGATGGTTTCATTTCAATTAGATAACTAGAGTCCAGGTTTTGAATGGATTAGAAGGCTAAAGTGGTATCAGAAGTGGGATTTGGAAAGGATCTCGATATTGCACTCCAGCTACATTAATACTGGTAATTAGCATGTGAATATGAGGCAAAGTATGAATGAAAACGATATCACTACTTGCTAGTGCATGAGGGCACATTGCATCATCACATACTGTGCGACAGTACATTGTGGTGTGAATGCTATAATGGTGTCAGGAGTGGGATTTCAAAATAATGACATCTCTATATTACACTCCAGTTACATTAGTATTGGTGCTTACCAGGTGAATATGAGGAAAAGTATGAATTAAAATGATATCATGACTCACTAAGAGAGGGCAGAATATGAACGCATCACACACTGTGATACAGTAAGTGTGGTGTGAATGCTAAAATTGCGTCAGGAGTGGGATTTCAAAGGAATTACATGTCAATATATTGCACTCCAGTTAATGCTGGTGCTTACCAGGTGAATATGAGGCAAAGTATGAATGAAAACAATATCATGACTCGCTGGGAGAGGGCAGAATGTGAACGCATCATTACTCTGTGAAGATCGTTCTGCAAAGGAAGAAAAAATGATATAATTGCATGATTATATTTTTTGGAAAGAAATCAAGTATTTCAACATGGAAAGAAACTAGACCTGTGATCATGCCCACAATATGCAAGCATTACCACAGATCTATCTATCGCATCCTATGCATAATCGTCAATGCCATGATGATAATCAGATTCTTTAATGTACATGTAGCAATAGAACTTGCAGGGATGCCCCTTCACCTACATGTATACTCTTTCAAAAATTCTTCCATAACCTAACTGGTCAGGGGAAGAACTTCATTCATCAATATCAATGAGCATTGGCTGATAATTTTAACTGTAATCAGAATAAGAACCAGAGCACACAAAAGGAAAATTAAATTTTGAGAAAGATGAGTTGATACAGTTCTAGTTCTCATCAGAAGGTAAGTCTTCAGAGTACCTTCTTACATTGAATTATATGTACCAATGAACATGATGGGTGATTGTCCTTGGGAGGGCAATTGCAGAAGGTTGTGATAGCTGTTTGGGAGGTACTTATTATACATGGAGGTAGTTTAATGGGTAGTTGTCCTAGAATAAGATTGGATCTGATTAGGTAAACTCTGGAAAATTCCAAGCAATGCCACCACACTTGATCTACTTTCACATCTTCACAAGATTACCAATGCTGGCAATTAATCAATATCATGATCTTCTCAAGACAATCGTTACACTACATTAAAACATCAAGAGCTTGTACATCAGTAAGGGAAATGAGGTAAGTAGGTGATTAACTTCTCTGTAATATTCCTGAGTAAATGTACTTGAGAGGTGGGAGGGGGGGGGGGGGGGAGTGTTCATTTTTTTCAATTTACATTTGTCTTTACATTTGTCGTTACATTTCTGTTCCTCATTTGTTTACTATTGCTTAATGCACAGTGAGAAAAGATCAAATACAAAATTTGCACTTTCTCAAAAGCTACATTCATACGGGACTCGTGGTTTCGAAACTTTAAGTTAACAAAACCACAAGTCCCTAACCGCAGCGAGGGTTCACATGAGCCTGAAACAACGAGCTTAAACTACAAGCTGAGTGAGCTTCGTGGTTAACCCTGGAAGTAGATACTGCTGATTGTGTGTATAGTACACATATAGATCTTGTGTTAATAATTCGCGTGAAGGGTATGACCCGGAAATTTAACATGAACAGGCAGGTCATTCCTAACCACAAGCTTGTGAATCTTAAAGTTTATTATAAGACTTCAAGGAGGACCCCCCCCCCCCCCCCCCCCCCCCCCCCCCCCCTCCCCCCCCCCCCCCCCCCCCCCCCCCCCCCCCCCCCCCCCCCCCCCCCCCCCCCGCTGCTCGTAGTTAAGGGCTTAACCATGAGCTCGCTTGTGGTCCTAGAACCACAAGTAGACTTATAAGTTTTGAAACACGAGTCCGGTCATAACTTCAAGTTAACTAAAGTTTTGAAACTACAAGCGAAATTTAAAGTTTAGCTCCCATCATGTGAACGAGACTAAGGAATGCCTATGGAAGAAAATGGTTTAGGCATGGTTCAAATTGACAGAAATATGGCTTTCCCAAATCCTATGGGGGTGATCTGAGAGGACCAAAGCAATTTTATAGGTCGAAAGTATGCATCGACATATTCATTGGTCTATATTGAGTGAAATATGGTCTTATGACATCCCAGGGATGTGGTTTGGGAGGACCAAAACAAGTTTGGAGATCAAAAGTTAATGTGGTAACTTCCCTCTAATATTTCTGAGTAAGGTGGCTTGATAGCGGAATGCAGTGGCACATAAAGACGCAGGAAAGACACAAAGAGGAAAATTGCTAGTTTGTCTGACATATCTGAATAAAATTCTTCATATTAATTTGCTTTAAAAAAATTCCAAGAGGTAAATACTACACCTTAATATTTAGGTTCTGCCTCCATAGAATAAAATTTTGATTTATTATTTTGTCATATGCGTCTTTCCCACGTCACTTTTTTTTGCTAAGCAACTTAACTATCCCCAGGAGCCTGTTTTTCAGGGGGGGGGGGGGGGTACAGGTATTTGTTCAGGAGGAAATTTCCTGAAGTCTTGTCTGGTAGGTATTTGTAAAATCAGCACTGATTTTCTTATTTACTATATAAATCTATATACCTACCTATTATGCCTGTAGTCTTGACTACGGGACCCCTTCGAGAATTATCACACATGTGTCACAATATTGTGCGCACCCCCCGTAATCCTATTGTCCCCTTCGCCACTCACGCGCGTCAATACGCTACGGCCATCTTCCTCTTTTGCGAGCAACCCCAAGAAGAAACATGTTGCTTGCAAGGAGCGGGGAAGGAGGGAGGGTCATAGGTAGGTATATCGATTTATATAGTAAATAAGAAAATCAGTGCTGATTTTACAAATTTACTGCAATAAATCATATATACCTACCTATTATGCCAGACCAGCGCCAACTCAAAGACCGGGAGGCATGTTTCGAGCGGAAGGAAATAGGATTACACCAAAGACTACAAAGAAGACACAGCGGCCTTCAAGGTGGCTGACGCAAACAAAGCTTCACCTGCGGGAACATCCCTAAGGTAGCAAGAAATGAAGGAATTGGGCGAACGCCAATAAGCAGCCTTCAAAATATCAACAAGCGCCACACCTTGAAACAGAGCCCAAGAAGTGCTGACACTACGAGTATCATGAGCACGAGGCTTACTGTCGGATAAAAGAGCCTCTGTGCCAGCGGCCCTAATAGCTTCAACGATCCATCTAGAAATGGAATCAAGAGAGGCAGGAGAAAAGGGCTCTCTAGTGATCAGGAACAACTGATCATCCTTACGATAAGACTTAGTCTTATCAATATACCATTTGAGAGCCCTAACAGGACACCAAACTTTGTCCTCACGCACCGAAGAAAAGTCAGAAAGCGGACAAAGAAAAATCTCAACAGGACCGGAGGTAGCTGTCTGATTCTTGGCAACGAAAGAAGCCCTAGGAATCAACCTAACACCTTTTCTCTCCCAGCGAACATGACCAGGAGTAAGACAGAGAGCATGAAGAGTACTGCGCCTCTGCCCAGAGGCAATAGCTACCAAAAAGAGCGTCTTAACCGTAAGATGATGAAGCGAAGCTTCACCTAACGGTTCAAAAGGAGGTTTCGCCAAGGCCTCCAGGACCTTAGGCAGACTCCAAGACGGCACTAACTTAGAAAACGAAGGTCGTTTCAGAAAGAACGAACGAATCAAACCACTTAGCAGCGGGGAATTGGAAATCCCCGAACCATCCGAAAAACCCGAATGAATGGCCCCGATCGCCGAACGGTAGCCTCGGATAGTAGAAATAGATCTCCCTCTGTCAAATAACGAGATTAAGAAATCCGCAATTGAACCAATAGGAGCCTTAGAAGGGGTTTGATTTCTCTCTTTGCACCAAAGGAAAAAGACCGAGAGACGGGAATTGTAAATTTCCCTAGTAGAAACCCTACGACTGGACATTAAAAAGTCCGCGGCTCTATCAGAGAGACCCGACTGTCTTGCAGATTCCCTGACAGGGGCCAAGCAGTCAAATGAAGAGACTCCGGATTGTGGTGAAGAATCCCCGATAGGGGCTGTAACACCAGATCCGCTCTTAACGGGAGAACTAACGGTTGAGCCCTTAGAAGGCTCATAAGTTCCGGAAACCAATTCCTCCTGGGCCAAAAGGGAGCTATTACAAGCACCCTCGCCCGATCTTCCCTGATTTTCCGCAAGACACGCGGAATCAGTTGGAAGGGAGGAAAGGCGAATCCCTGAAGGTTCTCCCAGCTGAGGGAGAAAGCATCGAGAGCCCATGCTCCCTGATCGCGAACACGGGAGCAATACTTCGGCAGCTGGTGATTTAGCACCGACGCAAATAGATCCACTTCCAGTGGACCTAGGCAACTGCGAATGCGGCAAAATACCTCCGGATGGAGCATCCATTCCGATGGAAGATACCTGCCCCGGGACAGAAAATCCGCAATGCGGATTTTCCGACCGGGGATGAAAGAGGCCACGGGTGTGATTGCCATGCGACGACACCACCTCCACAGCTGAGCTGCTAGGGCATTCAGGGCAACCGAACGAGTGCCTCCCTGCCGATTGATATATGCCGCCACAGTAACGTTGTCCGTGAGAATCAGAACCGAACGACTGAGAAGTCGACTTCTGAAATGGAGCAAGGTCAACAGAACTGCCATAAACTCCAGGACATTGATATGAGGAAGAGTCCCAAGATGAGACCAATCCCCCGCAACCGTGCTGCCGTTGCAGTGTCCTCCCCACCCCAACCGAGAGGCGTCCGTCGAAACCGATATCGACGGAAGAGGGACAGAGAAGGACCTGCCTCGCGCGAGAAACACCTCGCTCGTCCAACAAGCGAGAAGAGACTTGATCTTTACTGGTACTGGAATCCAGACCAAAAGAGAGTCTTCTCCCGGCTTGAAGAACCTGAGGAGATGTCTCTGAAAGGGTCTCATGAGGAGCCGGCAGTCCTCTAAAACATCGACTAGACTGGCTAGATAACCTAGAAACTGAAGCCACTGTCTGGCCGAGACTCTTCTGGCCAGCAAAAGCTTGCGAGCCGCAGAGACAATGGTGAGAATCCTGTCTCGACTGGGCCGAGCTAACTGATTCCTTATGTCTAACACCGCCCCCAGAAAAACTGGGCTGCGAGTGGGGACTAACTCTGACTTTTCCCAATTTATTAGGAAACCTAAGTCTTGAGTAAGAGAGACGAGCAAACGAGTCTCGTCCAACAAACGATCGCGCGACTCCGCAAGGAGAAGCCAATCGTCCAGGTAACAAAACAACCGCAGGCCGCGACGCCTCAGAAAGGCCGCTAGCACCGCTACAACTTGAGTAAAAACCCGAGGGGCCGGGCGCAGCCCGAAGGGAAGAGCCCGAAAACGATAAGTCTCCGAGAGGAAGGAGAACCCCAGAAGATCGCGAGATGCGCGATGAATGGGAATGTGAAAGTACGCGTCCTTGAGATCTATCGAGACCGCGTAGTCTTCACTTTTGATCAACGGAAGAATGGAGGCAAGAGTCTCCATCCGAAAATGAACCGGAGGAATAAATTTGTTTATCCTCTTTAGGTTCAGTATCAAACGAAGTTTTCCCGAGCGCTTGGGAATAACAAATATTGGAGAAAGGGAAAGAGACGGCCTGTCTCTTACCCTTTCTATAGCCCTCTTTTCCAAAAGAGACTCGATCTCCTTCGAAGCATGAGACCGAGACAGGGCAGACATGGGAGGTGACCGAATTCTTATAGCCCCTCCGGGGAGCGAGGCGCAAAGATCTATGAAGAATCCGTCTCGCACGACGGAGAGAACAAACACGTCCCCGGAGATGGCCTCCCAAGCAGGGAGAAACGCATGAAGTCGGCCACCTACCACATTCGGTCGAACAAGCGCTCGGGGAAAAACATCAAAATCCAGGCTTGGCCTTCTGCGAAGCCATCGCCTTACCACGAGAACCTCTCGAAAAGCCCCTGCCACGACTCCCTCTCCCACGAGACGGAGCTGGCTGAGGCTCAGGAGGCGGGACCCTAGACACGCGACTGCGTTGACCCGAAACGGGACCAGCAGGTCTACGCCGAACAGGGGCCCGCGTTGGTTTAGAGCTAGTGTGAAACTGCTTAGTCATATCCGAGATCTGCTTTCGCGCATCGATCTCTCTTTGAAACACCGTAGCGAATTTACCACCAAAAAGCGAAGGACCCCGAGACGGAACATCTCGGAGAAGTTGAGCAATGCCCGACTCTCTAACACCCAGTGCTGAGAGAGCCGAGGTCCTGCGACGGAACGTAGCCGAAGCAGCTGCTGTGGAAAGCTGCGACCACTGCAGACAAAAAAGAGTATGCAGCAAGTCGTCAATAATCAGCTTGTCACCATCGGTAACATTCAACTCCTCCGCCCTGGACCTAAGGTCGGAGAGAAGCCCTTGAAAAGCCGCCAAACGCATCCCTGACCTAATGTGGTTTTCAATATTAGACCAAATCTTATCCTCCGCCCTGAACGCAGCGGAGGTAAGCGGATTAGTCGCCCGCAAGCGACGACCAACCTCTAAAATCTCAGGAGAAAGAATCTTAGCCTTGAAAAAGCTGTCTTGGTCCTGAGAACAAAAGGCAAAGGCCTTACCCCTGACCGCATTAGATCGCTTAACCAACAGCGCGGCCTCAATGCGGTCATACTCCAGCTTGAAAACCTCCTCAAGAGCAATACCCTCAGAGGAGACCTGCTGCTTGAAATTCCAACGCGAAGTCGAACCCTGCGCGCGGGTTGACTGAACTTCAGGGAGATATTGGGACAACAAAGCAATCGCTTCCACTCCACAGAGATTGAGCGATTGAGACTCCGCCTGCCCAAGCGATTCGGGAACCGAAGCTTGAGAGGACACATCCAAATCTGGTTCCACCCGAGTGGAATGAGACAAAGGAACGCTAACAAAGGCCTCCGCAGGCGGGTCCCCGCATGGTTCACCAAAAGTCTCCTCGCCCGGCGGAGCCCCGAGGGCCGCGGGAATAGGAGGCACATGCGAATCAGTCTCAGACAAAGAGGAATCAATCACAAAAGGCTGATTAGACTCAAAGCGAGATCCCTGAATAGGGACAGAAGTCAGGGTTGAAGAAGCCAGTACAAAGGACCAACCCTGATTCTGAGCAAAAGCCCGCATCATACTGAACATGTCAGCTTGAGAGGAGCTAGCCGGGTCAGCCAGGCCAAACGGGCAAGAGGCCGGCAAAGCCGCTTTTCGCCTTCTTCTTGGCCTTTTTCTTGGCTGGCTCGACAAGAGTCGTAGCCGAAACCCTTTTCTTAGAACGCTTAATCGGATTCGTTCGGATCCCCGAAGCCTCTTCGGAAACACGAACCGATCCCTCCGCGGAGGGACGTTCACTTCCCATAAAGGGATTGGAGCGCTCATGGCGTAAGCCTAGAGAATCGCCCAAATCACCCATATTGGCTAGGCAAGAAGATGCCATAGCCATGGGTTGGGAGCTAAAAGCTCCCAGTGCGTGGGCAGACCGAGATGACTCGGTATGTGCCCGATGACTACTAAAGGCATGTGAACCCACTATTGGACCGCTCGAAAGCAGCAATAGGGGAGCACTAGTAGTCACGCACTCAGGTGAAAACACCTGTTGCTCCGAAGAGCGTCCATAATTGTTAGCTCGAGCATTCCCATCAGCTGGCAACTGAGACAGCCCAGAAAGTACTCGTTCCCCCATATGGCGTTTGCCGGGGGCTAGGGTTTGAGAACCCAGACCAACATGGACTAAGCCCGTGGGTTGCCCTGCAGTAGTGGGGCGCGTCTCCCCTAACGGATCAGAGCGAGTGAACGCTACCGTACGGGAAACAACAGCCCCCCCTCTGGTCTCAGCGACCGGGGGATTGGATTCGAGATATCCAAACCACTAGAATCTGACGCCACCCACCCCGAAACCACAGGCTTCGGAGTTGACAATCCCGATTCAGTTAACGCCACCCGTCCCGAAGCCGCAAGCTCCGAAACTGGCAAACTCTGCAAGGGAACACCACTAGGCAACTTACCCTTAGCCCTCCTCCCTCCCCCGCGTACCGCTGTACTCGGGGGAGTTCTGGAAGGCCGAGTCGTCTTGCTAGACAACTCTTCGGAAGAAGCAGGTCTCCTTGACCCAGTTGCTTCTTCTTCCGAATTCATACCACTGCAATAAAACAGACAATAAAGTATACTTTTCAAATTAAGAAATACTTCAACTGAATGCAGTAAATAAAACTAAAGTTTATTTGGGAGATACGCACTAAAGAAATTTTCACAGCCTAAAAACCGTAAGAACAAACACCGAACCCGAAGGCTCGGTGACAAACGGAAACATCCGCAAACACGGAAATATCTACGTGGGGCTGACCGTGAAAGAGAAAAATAAATGCCAAGAAAGGGAATCAAAAAATCCCTTGCAATCGGCAAGAGTGACTAATAAAACACAAAGTACTATAATCTAAACGAATATAGGTACCTAAAAGTGCTTTAACTATGTGAAAAAGCGCACCAAAAAGATACTATACGACCTGATTTCAGGAGCGCTGTGACTATACGTCCTAACTCGTCGGGGGTGAGCAAGAAAGAGGAAGATGGCCGTAGGGTATTGACGCGCGTGAGTGGCGAAGGGGACAATAGGATTACGGGGGGTGCGCACAATATTGTGACACATGTGTGATAATTCTCGAAGGGGTCCCGTAGTCAAGACTACAGGCATAATAGGTAGGTATATATGATTTATTGCAGTAAATTTGTAATTGTGGAGGAGGGGTAAGGGTAGTTATCCTGGAACCTGGAATTGCAATTTATATATTTTGCGTAACTCAGTAACATTGTTTACATTACATGCTACTTTATCTACAAATACTCTCATATCGTCTATTTTGAGCCAGAAAGGCATTAACTGTGTTAAAGTAATAAAATTACCGCCCTTCTGGCTCCAAACAGATTTCCTATCATATCATAAATGTCATAGCACTATCCTATCTAGGAAATGAATAACTATTTGCAGTTGTTTACTGCAGCTTACAACTTTTTGAATGACCTCACTGTGAATTAATAACAATCATGTATTAACTGGGCTTAGTAATGTGCACTCACTTTTTCAAAAATAATAAAGATGTTTTTCAATTTGGCTAAATATCATGTCTTCAAAATCAAATAATTTGCTAAGACCAAGCTAGGAGGGCGTTCACTCATGTAACAAAGAGTTAACGCCCTTCTGGCTCTCAACAGACGAAATTATGAATACAGTTTCAAATAGATGTGATAAACATTTTTCGCAAACATACAGTATAATAGCAACAGTTGATATTTAAAAACTACTGATCAATGAAAAAGGCTGTGTGATACTTACAAAGAGATTTTCTAGAAGGTGCTTTGCCAACCAGCAGTTCAGATAAATAGGTATAAAGAGATTCCGCAGCGGTTCCCAGAAAATCTGTCAAGATGAAATGTAGTCTTAATTCATGGACCATTACTGAATGCGATACATATTTTGGACAGGCATGCAACTGCAAAGCACTCTTTATGAGCTCCATATTTTTGCTCCTTCTTCAATTTTTGTGAGCCAAAGAAAGTTTGATTTTAAAGAATGTTAGAATGTTTTTCTTCATTTTATCATTGAAAGGCAATAATTTATGACTTCTTTTCTGCAAGAAGCATGAATTTCACCAAAAGAGACTTATCCCTATATCTTTTGACATTTAAAAAAAATTTATTAACAATAACATTTTCTTCAAGCATGAATTTTGTACTAAAATGAATTCTAAGATAAAATGATTACAAAAATAAAGAGGTAAACTTACTGTAACAATAAATGGCACACTGTTTACAGCTTCAAGAAAAAAATACACGCTGAAAATTTGTTGAAGGATGCTGCCCTGTAATAGATAAAAAAGAAAACATTTGGATATTTCTATGAATATTATTTATCTCTCACACTCATCATTACAACCTAATTCTTTGCAGTTTTGTCATTCCTTGAATTTTTCATTATCATTTTATTGTTTAATTTGTTGAAGTTGTTTAATAGATAAATTACTTTACTGATACAAAAATATAGTAGGGGTATATACTAGCTTTAGATCTAAATATTATGGTTCTTTTGATCCCACCAAATTTTCACATACCTTTGTTTTTTCATCACTTTCAAGATTTTTACTTTTTTATGTCATAATTATGAAATTTAAATGGTGTGTTTTAAATGAAATGTGTAGTTTATAAATTGTTTTTAAATAAGAATGTTGAAATAAAATTTGAACTCAAATTTCAATCTTTCAAACTTTAAAACTTAAATATTAGTCTTCAACAATACTGCCTGTCTCTTGTGTTGCAGTGACCCTTATTGGCTGGTAACTGACCTTGTGTTGTAAATACATAAGGAGCAGATGTTGGGCAAGGCTTATGATCGCTATCGAAACCTGAATGGCCCACAACCAAGATTTTCGCTGCACCCATAGCATCGCCAGCCTGCAAAAAATGAAGAAGAAGAAGAAGATCAAATGAATTTGCTTTTGAGCATAATTTCACAAGAGGATGATTACACTGCTACACTGACACGTTTAATTAAGTATCAAATGAAAATCTAACAGTTGTTTCCCTTTGTTTGCAATTTTTGTGCTTAAATAACATGATTATCTTCAAAATTAATAAGAATTATGTATTACAATTGTAAAATAATGCAGTCTCTTTTACCCACTGCAACAATGGCTGTGAAGTGACATAGGAAAAGGCGAACATCCTCGAGAGACGAAATAAATCAATACAAACTGACTTAACCATACATCAGGCTCGTGATATTCAGTTAGCTCGAAGGAAATTAATTCTAGAGCCTATTACAATTGCCGAGAGACGCCAAGGCTTTGTTGTTCTTGAGGGGGGATAGAATTACCTTATGCAGTTACAAATTGTCTGTTGAAAGCCAGAAGGGTGTTAACTTTGTAAGGATGTGAGTTAATGCCCTTCTGGCTCTCAGCTAACAATTACCAGTTTTTAAAATAACACATATTAAAGCAGGCAGGAGGAAAATTGATTACCAAAACGCAGAGAATATTGGGCAAGTTTGAAGATGTATTAGGATGGCTGAAGGACTATAAGACTAAAAAATAAGTTCAAATACTTTAGTAGCAGAGGATTCGGGAGATTTGCCCGTGCCCCAGGACCAAATGAAATAGACCCCACTATTTCCTCCAGGCAGATCATTTATTTCCCTTCACAATGATATACATTTTCCTTCTTATGAACAATTTGTTACAGAAATGAAGAGATTGCTTGAAGAAAAATTAATCATGTTCTTTTTCTGGGTATCTATTTTAAAATAGGATTTTAAAAAACAATTTTTTTTCAGAGAAAATGGTTGAAAAGGCTTTCTGATATACTGATAAAAATATTTTTAAATCTATCACTAAGAAACAAAAAAGGACCTTCATTCTAATGTAATAGTATTATTACACAAGGTTACTTCAAATTGGGAATTTATTTTACTAATAGTTTCGAAGGTATCTACTATTCAATGGCACCATGAAACAAAAACATAGCTTGGTTTTTGTGCAATCTTTAGATTGTGTTAGTTTCATTGCTCTATAAGGCAAAGAGAGTATTGATTTAAGAGAGGTTTGCTGCATCACCATGGTAACAGAGAGACAAGTAAGAAAATTTATGTCACTTTTCCAGACGAGAGAGAGAGAGAGAGAGAGAGAGAGAGAGAAAGAGATAAATGTGAAACAAACAAGGTCAGAAGACAATAACATCTTAACAACAGGAAATTATTTATTTAACCACAACTGATGTGCTGCGCCTACAGCACACTGAGCGATCTAAACAAGATGAAATACTCATGTATGCATCATATGTCAAATGCAACTTCATGCAGGGCCCCGTTTCATAAACTTGTATTTAATAACAACGTATTGCCCTATTTCTAGGACAAATTTGCTCTAAGCCAATCAGATTCAAGAATTTCAGTAGCTTATAGCAATTATTGTAACTTATTCTAGAGAGCATACAGACATACTTACAGTATGTAATCTGATATGTGCTATTATAAAACGGGTTCAATAATGTAGCCATCCTGATTGACTAACGCACGGCAAAAAGGTACTTACGCACGGCTGAGCTGCGCGTACACATACCTCTGGTGCGCGCAAACTTAAAACGCAATGAAATTGCGTAATTTAATTGTCATTTTAGCGCAGGTATTACATGCGCGCACTGAAATGTGCATGACTTTTGTTTCCTGCGCTTATGTGATGTCATCCAGGAAAGCATATGGCAGCCTCCATGGCTGTGCGACACTTGGCGTTCCTATGGGGTTCGTAACCATTTTTACAGACTTCATATTCATATTGCCGTCCCGTTTAATAAAACTTTTAAATGTTTGTGAGTTTGTGCGTTAGTGCGATCCACTCGTGTGTATAGTACACCACGATAAAAACCTATGTGTTGCCAGGTCGCACCAACGCACTCCCAACCATATATTAATAGTATACTATCAAATAATGGTTTATTATTATTATTATTGATAACGAGTTTTATGAAATGGGGCACAGATTTGAAGAACTGAAATGCTGCATATCCCTGATTTGATTTTTATTTGTTACTGATGACAGGCAAGATTCACAGGGTCACAATGGTATAAGGCCATGACTGCATGACCAATTCATGTGCCTGATTGTATTATTCAGTCATTTGCCTGGCAGATGGGCACAGATGGATGTGTCAATCCCATAGAAACGCCAAGAGTTGCACAGTCATGGAGGTTGCCATATGCATTCCTGGATGACATCTCATAAGCGCAGCCAACAAAAGTCATGTGCGTTTTAGTGTGCGCATGTAATCCCTGCGCTAAAATGACAATTAAGCTACGTGATTTCATTGCATTTTAAGTTTGCACGCACCAGAGGTACGCGTACGCGCAGATCAGCTGTGCATTAGTAACTTTTTGCCATGCGTTAGTACTTTTTTGCACGGTCACGTGGTGTTATTTGGCCAATCAGGATGGCTACATTCTTGAACCCATTTTATAACAATGGATTGATAATAACGTTTGACCATGCATAGTCCTCTCTGAATACTCATTGCTCATTTTTTAAATGTCATGCTTTAATCCATTGTAGATAATGTTGGATATCGTAAACGTCTACTAACATTACAGCTTTACACATGGCATGAGGCAGGGGAAATTCATTGGAGTGTACAAAATAAATAAATTAGACTTTAATACTCCCACAACTTTTGAAGAATAAGCCCCGATACTATTTTAAGAAATAGCTTACAATACTGCTTCTGTAAAGAGAATCTAAAGGAACGCCAAGTCCTACTTGAATTCAATGCACAGGTTCTTTAAGATATCCTCTATTTTCTCCATACTGTGGCCAAAAACCTGAAGTATTTCCAAACGAATTGTCCAAAAACGTGACACTACTGAGTATCGATTTGGTGCACAACCCAGTTCAATCAGAATTCTCGGTGCTACGTCCAGTGTTATTCCGTAGTGTACATGTACCAAGCTGTATCAACACAAGCTGCTTTTTATTGAATTAGTTTTCCCCTAACTGCCATTGGTTTGGTCATATAGGTACATGGATCAATGATGAAAAAAAATATATTCAGTAGGATGAGAGCTGATGTGGAGAAAGGAAAAAGAAAGGAAAAAAATGCATAGGGAAAAATGAGAAAGGGAGTACAATGAAAAATTTATGATGTGAGTGAAAGTGAGAAAAGGAAAGATAAAAAATGCATGTATAGGTAGAGAGAGAGAGAGAGGGAGAGAGGGAAGAGAAAGAGAGAGGAGAGAGAAGAGAAAGGGAGAGAAGAGAAAGAGAGAGGAGAGAGAAATAGAGAGAGAGCGAGAAAGGGGGTGAGGAGGGAAAGAGAGAGGGGAGAGAGGAGAGAGAGGGGAGAGAGAGAGAGAGGAGGGGTGGGGTCAGGGGGATAGGGAGTGAGAGCTGTAATGGGGGTGGCAGTCCAGCTTTTTATTCAGAGACTTCAATACAAATATAATCAAATTCTGATTTGCAGTAGCAATCTATCACAAAGACCCTTAATAGAGGAAATATAACCTTCTGTCATTAATTAATTGCAAGTCTGTATTTACTACAAGATGCAAATATACTGTAGATAATAAACAAATCATATTTGTTCCATTTGTACACCAGTTTTTACTTGTAAATTATTACTTCTTTGTCACGGTTACTACATGTTACATAGTATTCTGCTAAACATGTTTGAAATATTTGATTTAAAAAAAAAGAACTGATCAAGATCTCCCTGAGCTTTAAAAAAAAAAATGTATTTTATTGTAAATATAGAATTAAAACTAGAAAAAAAAATTCCAGCCACATAGATACTATCAAAACATGTCAAAAACATAGCATAAGCATTTTTCAGTATGATATCAATATCAGCAACCTACAGTATTTCAATATCTCCAGCGCAGTTAACCAAAATGTCTGCTTTTTAAAGTACTGATCAATTGAGCTTGCTTGAAACTGAAAATTTAATTTCAAAATGAGAATTGCCCCGATACTTTCCAGCCTCAAAGACTTAATGAAAATATGTTGAAAACATGAGCATAAGCATTTTCAGGAATTAAATTAATACCAGCAACCTACGGTTTTCCAATATCTGCAGCAAAGTTGACCAAAATTGCGTTTCCATAGCAACCAGATGGACGATTTTGCAAAAGCAATAAAAATCCACCCACTTCATTCCACAAAAGGGAAAGAAAATCCTTGGATACTGTTTCAATACGCAGGCATTTCTCATTAACAACATGAATAGAGGTTTGATGAAAGTCACAATACATTTGTCCTGGATCCTTGTCACCATATATACAACAGTATAACCAGCATATGTGACAGAATTTGAGACTGAAAATTCTTGATTACTTTTTCATCTGAAGCCAGCCATATGAAACCACAACCTTACAGGGGGACAGAGAGAGAGAGAGAGCCGGGGGGGGGGGGGGGGGGGCAGAGAGAGCGAGAGAGAAAGAGGGATACTTGAAACATGGTCACTAGGCCTGTTCTCATCAGCCCAAGTTTTCAAAATAACCCTCTAATTCTGATCCAACTTTTATGGTGGAAAACTAACCTGATCACAACGAGCTTGAGCTAATTTGTCATGACGACCGCAATTAATTAGTGGGTTATTCTTGGGCTCAAGCACAAGCTTACAAACCCAAGCAAATAAGGTTTTCTTTTGGGAAATAGTGCGCTATTTGGCGTTTTAGCCTGCTAATTTGCAGGTGAAGACACACTCGGGTTTCGACTCTGGTTAAATTATTCATGATACTGTATACATGGACATAGCATCACAGGGACCGGAGTGTGCATTCTCCGTAACTCAAGCTAAAATTCTAAGCTTGAGCTGAAATTTCAAGCTCGATCTAAAATCACCCCACTCGGGCTGATGGAGACGGTTTTTCAAACTCAGATTTTTTTTTTCCGGAGTAGCGCTGATCTGTCTAGAATCTCAATCTTGAACCCAACTCGGGCTGATGGAAACGCAGCTACTAAAAAGCTTTGCTGTTTATCCATGCTGTGTATATATAGAGATGTTGTGCACAAACTGCTGAAGTGATAAAGATTTATTGCGCACGACTGAGTGCTGCATGCCTGAAACACTTTTCATTTGCTAGAGGGGCACTTTGAAGAATCTCACAGGGAGAACTGAGGTGAAAAATCAAAGAAAGAGTGAAAGATCCAAGAAAAGGAGAAAATGGATGGAGAGAGGGAGAGGGTGGGAGAGAGGGAGAGGGTAGGAGAAAGAGAGAGATAGAGAGAGAGATAGAGAGAGAGAGAAAGGGAGGGATGGAGAGAAAGGGAGGGATGGAGGGAAAGAGAGAGAGAGAGAGATGAAAAGAGAAAGAAAGATAGAGAAAGAGAGCGGGGGGGGGGGCAGTGTAATATGAAAAGAGTATAAAACTTATTATTGATTTTCACATGTGGAACATTCTCTCAGACCACATCCTGTTTTTCACTTCCAATCCCCTGTATGAGATTCTTAAACAGTGCCCCTCTTGACTATAACCTTTTAGGTCAGATGCGCTCTGGCTGCTGAAGGGTTAATCCAAGACTCTAGGGCCCTATTTCATCGCAATAACTGTTATAAGCTACTGAAATCCTTGCATCTGATTGGCTGAGAGCAAATTCGTTAGTAAAAATCACCGACAAGACACTTGATGAAACACCCCCTGGTCTGAAGATGTTAAGAAAACGACAAGCCCTTAAGGAACACAAACATTTACACTCTTTCCCACATGCCATGACATCATCATCCTTTTATATCCTGTACCTTTCTCTTGGTATTGTATTTCCTAAAATGATGTCCTTCAGAAGGGTCAAGCAGTCTTAACTGGAAACTCCTTCTTTTCACCTATTTCAAATGAATTCCCTGATCACTTTTCTGTGTTTGTTTCAAGTGTCATCAGACCTTACAGGGCATTTCGAAAAAAAGAAAAATGTCTTTTCATCTTCGCACGGTGTCAACGCTTTTCTCTCTGCATCTCGGCTACGTTCTGTTTCCATGGCAACGGAATGGCAGTAAGAGGATCCAATTATCATTCAAGTGCATAGTGGCAAATTTTGCGGAATTCACAAATAAAACTGAGAAATAACGTTATTTCAAGATTAAAGTTTTATTTTTATATCTTTAAAGGTATTGGAACTTTTTCTTGCTCCTAATCTTGTTTTCACTGAAAATATATGTTCCCTGAAAGATTAAAGTCATTGAAATTCCACATATTGGGGATGAGGGTTGATGGGTGGTTAGGGTATGATTTCTTATCCAGAGGAAAAAAGTAAAACAATGAAAGGGATTGCAATATTATTGGGAATAAGATCTATGTTAAACCACTTTACAATTGTTGTTCCTTTTCACCCCGTTTACAGGATGTATCATTGAAAGATAGTATACATTAAGAGCATTTCATCACTGAAGGTATTTATGAAGAGAAAGTACTGTATATATTCCTTGTAATTGGTTTCATTTAGAGTATGTACAATGAAAACCTGTCTATAAAGACCACTCAAGGGAGACAAAGTGGTCTTTATATATAAGCAGGTGGACTTTATGGACGGGTTGCTTTAATACACATTTCAAAGAAAAGTTGTTCAAGGGAAACAAAAATTATGGTCTTTATAGACAGGTGGTCGCTAAAGCAGGTTTGACTGCATTTACCGAAAGCGTGTGTTAAATAAAATATTCATTGGAGAATACATATTCACTGTGAATTATATATTTATTGGCAAGGTACTGTAAGAATTTAATTTCTCTGTAAAAAGTAGAAAACAGGTTACACTCAGTTTTTTTTCTACAGTCCCGAATGCTGATGATGTATGCACTTTTTATCAACATATTCAACAGGGAAAACATCTTCCACTGACATCCAAAGAAAGACTGTCAACAACTAAAACATGAAGCAGGTTACACCCTAATTCACCAATGTCCTGAATACTCATTATACATGCACTTGTTGCAAGAAATTCACTGGAAAAATATCTCCCATGGACACCCAATGCAAGTCTGTAAATGCAGAAACAGGTTAGATATACCCTAGTTTACTACAGTCCTACATATGCATAAGTAAAAATATGGGGAAAATATCTCCCATGGACACCCAATGCAAGTCTGTAAACGCAGAAACAGGTTAGATATACCCTAGGTTTACTACAGTCCTACATATGCATAAGTAAAAATATCTCCCATGGACACCCAATGCAAGTCTGTAAACACAGAAACAGGTTAGATATACCCTAGCTTTACTACAGTCCTACATATGCATAAGTAAAAATATGGGGAAAATATCTCCCATGGACACCCAATGCAAGTCTGTAAACACAGAAAACAGGTTAGATATACTCTAGCTTTACTACAGTCCTACATATGCATAAGTAAAAATATGGGGAAAATATCTCCATGGACACCCAATGCAAGTCTGTAAACACAGAAACAGGTTAGATATACCCTAGCTTTACTACAGTCCTACATATGCCTAAGCAAAAATATGGGGAAAGTATCTCCCATGGACCGCAATGCAAGTCTGTAAAAGCAGAAACAGGTTAGACACTATGAACATGACGAACAAAGAAGCGGACAATTTATGCTGCTCCTCATTGTACCCTTCACAATTGCACTGGTTAACAAAAGAACATCCATTCATTCCTATCCTGTAAAAATATGTAGAACAGGTGTCACGTAATAGCAGTGAAGGGATGTCCTTTTGTGTACTAGAGCTATTGTGGAGGGTACAATGAGGAGCTGCATAAATTGTCCGCTCTCTTTGTCACCGTGTTCATAGTGAGATATACCCTAGCTTTACTACAGTCCTACATATGCATATTAAAAATTGGAAAAATATCTCCCATGGACACCCAATGCAAGTCTGTAAACGCAGAAACAGGTTAGATATACCCTAGTTTACTACAGTCCTACATATGCATAAGTAAAAATATGGGGAAAATATCTCCCATGGACACCCAATGCAAGTCTGTAAACGCAGAAACAGGTTAGATATACCCTAGTTTACTACAGTCCTACTTATGCATGCACTGGATTATCAAGGGAAAGACATATGTATCCCACCGATGCACCCAGCAAGACTGTCAACACGTACATGGAAAACAGATTACACCCTACTTTCCTACAGTCCCTAGCTGAATCATTGATTACGCACTTGTTGCATGAAATTCAAGTGGAAAAACAATTTTCATGGACACCCTAAGTACGTCAACAAGTACAGAGACAACAGGTTACACCCTATTTCACTACAGTCCTGAATTCTAATTATATATGTACTTTTTGCAAGAGGTTCAAGAGGTGAAAACATCTTCAACTGCTATCCAAAGCAAGTCTTTCAACAAGAACACAGAAAAATGTTTTTTCACCCTACTTTCATCAAGTCCTGAATACTATTATGCACTTGTTGCAAGAAATTAAATGGAAGAAAAATCTTCAACCGACACTGAAGCAAGCCTGCGAACAACTACACAGAAACATGTTACATTTACCTTATTTGACTACAGTCCTCATTATACGGTGTGAGTCAATAAAACAGAAACCCATATTCAAGCCCCAATATCTTAAACACAAAGCACAATCTCTGAAATATATTATAATAGCATTATAGTTGATGTTTGTTTCTTTAATTTGATTTGCTGCTCATCAAAATGCGCTTATGGATGACTGAGCACTGGCCATTTTAAAACAGCATGTCAAAATCGCCTATGCCCAAGTTTGGGATGAATGGTGTTCATGAGTTACTTTCATTATTTGTGAGTGCATTCAACTGGAATGGAGACCATTCAACCAACCTTGGGTTGACCATCCATTTTATTCAAAACTTGGGCAGAGGCAATTTCGACATGAATCAGGAAAAATATTACTGTTCTGCTGTCCACGGTCAAATTTTATTGATGAAGGTGTCAAAGTAAAGAAAACCTGATAGGCTACAATGTGAGTAACTTGATTGCAACAATATTTAGGGTTGAATTTGGGTTTCCTCTTTATCGACTCACACGGTATAATTATGCACTTCTTGCTCAGGGGTAAAAACATCTTCAACTGCTATCAACTGCTGTCAACAAGAACGCAGAAAACATGTTTCACCCGATTTTACTTTAGTCTTGAATCCTAATGATGTATTGTCGCTGAGAGCCAGAAGGGCATTAACTCCTATACTGAAATAATCTCCTTCTGGCTCCCAACAGACATGCACTTGCTGCAAGAAACTCAAGATAAAAACATCTACTGACACCTGAAGCAAGCAAGTGTGTCTGCTGGGGCCTCCCGTAACCCAGGCCAGCATTAATGATCCTTCTCACCGCCATTGCAAAATCCAGAAGCCACATAGCCAGTGGCCTAATGTGAATAAATGTTACTGTTAGAGCATTGCTGTCAAATTAAATTTGATTCTTTGCCACTCTATACGGAGGCCGGGGGCATGCCAGACGCTTTCTTCAAATTACCCAAGAGCTAGGAAACGTGTGCTCGACCGTGTTGAGATGAGGGTCCTGAAAAAGGGGTATGTTACCAGTCTGCATGGTGCCATGTACTGTCGTGATTATATTGCTGGATTTATCCCTGCTTTTTATAAGGCAATGCTTGAAAGGCCTTTATACTTTATTTGTTCATAACACGATAAAAACTACTTTTGAAAAATAAACTAAAAGGCAATTTCAAAGGCTTATTGTACTGCTTATTGTACTGCCGATAGGTATCAGGTTCGGATTACATAATACGCAATTGTAATGTTCGCACATTTCTAAAGGTGATAGCCAGGGCTATTGAAATTTCCTTCAGTTGATTTTTCGAAAGTAGTTTTTATTGTGTTTCATCAGGGAGCTGTAAATAGGAGTGGAAGCTCTTGTAAAATTATGCAAACGTATGCGTGAGTTCTAAAGCTTACAATGGATGCATAACATTCCACTTGGCTTTGAAGTTCCATGCATGGTGCCGTTTGCCACTGCGGGGAAATTCGGAGGCCAGGTACCAGTTTTGCCTTTATCAAATTACCGGCCAAATTTCAGTGTAAATTGTAAAATTTATGTGGGGATTGTGTTGCGAATAGTGCATTGAACAATTTTTCATATTTAATACTCCGCTCCTCCTATAATTTGTGTGCCAGCATCGGTGAAAGGAAAATTAAGTCCTCACAAAAACTCAATATTTTAGGATATTCCGGTCATCTCCGGTCGTTTTAATGTCCAGTCATTTAATCCATGACTTACAATATTCAATATAAAGTACTTCACTAGTGCGTGCATTCTTTGTGCAGTTGAAAAAAGGTATTAAATTACAATAAGTTTCTGTTTGCTCGTTCAACCCATTACACATTCGACAAATGATGGGAAATCATTGAAAGGGACAGTGAACAGTCGCTGAGATACAATTTTCTGATGTAGGAGTTTGAAACCCTGATAATTCATGCGCTCTTTTATCTAACCACCTGGTTAACAGTTGCGGAGTAGTGCATAACTGTTTGGCGGCACCGAACATGGGATCAAAGGAGAGCAGCTTGTTTCCACTCCTTCTATTTACAGCTCCCTGGTTTCATTTATTTAGTATTCTTTTAACAGGTTAGCCCCGTCAGTAATTGCAACATTGTGATAACGTAAATAATACAAATTACAATGTACATTTGCTATATGGTGAAATAATCAAGGCAGCTTTTCCAGAAACAAGAAATGAATGAAGAAAAAAAAAATTCTTTTAAAATAACTACTACACTATGGCTATCATTTAGGTTGCATCCATCATGGATATATTAACAATGAAAAGAAAAAACATTACACTATATAGACAAAAATACTTAATAAAATAGCCAGTATATTAAGAAAAATATGCAAGAGCAGATCCATAACTTAGTAGAGCCTGAAGATATAGCTATAACAGAACCAATTTGGAGCTGATAAATTGGCTGATTAATGACTGAAATATAGTTATGTGAGTACTTGCCATCTACAAGTTGATGGTAATTTCAGATGTTTATGGCAATGAACATTCCTTCCTCTGACATTTCAATGCTATGTATCTCTACAGACATTACATCAATGGGTCTGTTTCCACTCCACTATATTTTCATAAACAATGAGCTCTTCCATTGCAATTGTAATTCAGGCTGCACATTGAATTAGACATATTAATGACGTGGGAACAACATAGAGATATGCATCTCTATACACATTACATCCGTAGGTCTGTTTCCACTAAAATTGCTTTTCATATACAAACAGCTTTTCCCATGCAATTTTCATTCAGGCTGCACACTAAATGAGACATATGGGCAATTCCATGATTAAGTGGACATCAGGCCAAACTTTATTTTTGCTCTTTCTGAAATTCAGGTCGATTTGGGGGGTTTAAATAAATACAGGAATTGTTTTTACAAAGGGCTTTCATACTCACCCAAAACAATTTTATTTAATATGGCCCCTTATAGAAGAATCCGAACCATACACAAATTTAGATAAATGGGACTTCACAGTTTTTTAGTCATGGACAGAAATATACTGCATATTTTGTGAATTTTCCGATTAGATAATTTGTAGGGCATTTAGCCACACCAATTTAAAAAGAAAGTAGGCAACAATAAGTTGTTGAAAAGGTATAAAAATCTCAAATATGTAGTACTGGACAAACTGTAACGTGACTAACCGTAACATAACTAACCAAGGTTTTGGGCTCTACTTAAACAAATTGAGAGATACAATCTCTAAGCAATTTGGGGCAACATTTGTCATCATTTAAGAAGTAATACTGATATGGCTCCAAGTTTGAGGTACAATACAATAAGGAGGAATATTGTTTCAAAAACTTTGGTTTGTTTCTTTTTTGTAACGTAACTAACCGGCATAAAACGTTCTCATTACAGCTATTATTTTATTCATTTACTTTTGATTTCTTTATGTACTGTAGACCTTTGTTAGGTGAATATATATTTGCAACAGTAGGACTTCAGATGAAAAAGCTATTGAATTATCTGTATCAAAAATATTAAAATTTGATAAAGTGTAACGAAACTAACCATAGAATTGCCCATATTGAAAATGTGGAAACAACACAGAGAAGTGCGCATACAGCCATATGGGCAAACAATATCTCGGGGGATAAGCAATCATGGGTTTGATCACATCTGATAGGGCAAGCTCCTGTGGAGCACTTTAGAAATATTCTATTGCAATCTAATTCTTCAATTCAAATCTCTACATCACTGATAGGTGATGACTTCTACATGCTAACTCATGACATGGTGTGTTCAAATTGAACCTTTGAGGCCCAATATTGACAGAAAAATTGCACTTATAAGTGTTTGTTTTTTTGGCTGGTCTCTTAACATCTTCCATACACTGCTTAAAACTCTATATGGCACGAAAAAGAGACATGATAACGAAGCTTTTCGTCAGGTTATCACGCAGGTATATAACAAATTACTTGAAATCAACTATATTATACTCGATGAACCCGGACGCAACCCAGGCGTTGTAATTTCAGAACAATCGCAAAGCTTGGACGAACTCCTTTTGTCTGCACAGAAGAGGTTCGTGCGATTGAATGTAGGCGGCTTCCAGAAAGCGTAAATGCGCTGCGCTTCTGGCCCGGGACATAATTGAGAATTGATCGTCGGCATAGCTTTGTGCGCAAGCTGGATTGTTCAGCATGACTTCTACATGCTAACTCATGACATGATAGTAACTCTATGATAGTAAATTCAAATGCAAGAAGACATACACCAAGGGAGCGTTCCATCAAGTGTTTTGTCAGTGAGATATTTACTGACAAATTTGCTCTCAGCCAACCAGATGCAAGGATTTCAGTAGCTTATAAACCGTTGTCGGTAAAAATAACTGACAAAACGCTTGATGAAACGCTCCCCAGAGCAAACAAGTGGAAAACAATGCACATGGATACCTAGCTCTTTGCCAGATGACAGCACCCTTGTTTATCCGTTGGGACCTAAAACGCACATAAGTTCCCTTTTCTAATCACCTATATATTTGCAAAATTATGAGATAATTATTATCACCACCTGAGAATTTGCAACTATATGCAGTATCTCCAAGAGTAGATTCAAAACCTCTTGGCATATAATCCACATTATTGGCTATAAAATCGATTTACAGAATTGATAAACAAGAGCGAACCTGGGGAAAACACAGAGAATGGACGCCTTGCTCTTTGCCACATGACAACACTCCAGTCGTTTAGCACCTTGGGACTCAAAATGCACATAACTGCTCTAATTTATCACCTAAACTGGCATATGATACAATTATTCACACTGTCAGTTATGAGACAATTATTCACACTGTCTGTGTGCATTTATTTCATCGAGAATGTGTTCAGCATCTCTTGCCAAAAAAGAGAGAGATAGGGGCCATAGGAAGATTGGGGGGGGGGGGGGTCATAGGGTCTGGACTCCTCCTTTGTTGCTTGTCCGAGACTATTTTGTGCAAATCGAACCTCCAAACCCATTCCTTTTCTCTTCCTTTCTATTTTTGGCCTGTCAGATTTTTGCTTGCTTAAAGAGTGCTTGCTCCCAAACAAAATCAGGGATCTGCTGGGGGAGGGGGGAGGAGGGAGGAGGGGGGGGGGGGGGGGGGGGGGATCAATGCTCTCGTATTCATTGTTGGTTTATGGGATAACAGGGTTTATATTTCTGAAATCCTATGGGCAAGTCCTTACCCACAGCTTGGCAATTAAACTATCTGAAAATTATTTGGGTTGACCTTTTAGGCTGCTTAATTTGATTTACTTTTATTTTGGGATTTATTAACATTTATTATGATTATTATTCCAAGTGGAAAATACAGAAGAAGAAATCTAACCCTGCTGACTTCTAAATTCTCTCTTTTCTAGAGGCCTAAGACAGAAACCACTCTTCAGGCAATGAATTATTAACCCATAGACTACGGGAACCGGGTGGCTCCTGTATTAAGCCTATGAAAGTTAAAGAATTCAGCAGTCAACGGGTTAAAAGGCTTCCAGTATGTCATGTGTGAGTGTGTAGCTCTATATACTCACCAATGATCCCAATATCATCATCACTACAGTCTATCCAAACTGTGGATGATTAACTCTTTCAGTACCAATGTCATTTAGACTTGTCATTTTCATTCACCAATTATTGTTCGACCACAGGAAAGGTATATGGTGGTCAATGTATATCAAAATTTTGAGCATAAATCAAGCATTCTAAATATACGATTACAATTATATGCTACCATAGAAATTTTCAGATAAAAATAAAGATATTACCTTATTTCAACATTAAACAATAGTAAACAAATGAGAAACTTAAATATAATGGACAAAAAAGAAACTCAACTGTAACTTTCAACAACTCTTATGCATAAAGTTGGGTAAAATAATAATGTTTGGTATCATTGGAAATGGTAATAGATTTCCTAAAAGTTTTGTATAAAATATTTTGTGAAATAATAGATGGTTAATAAAGCGCAAACATGTGAAAAGTAAGCAATTGATTACATTTTGGTAAAATTTTGAAGAGAATTAAACCCCTTGGCACAGTGAGAGTTAATGGACCTGTTTTCTGCTGTTTTCAATTGTTTACATGTTTCTTCAAAGAACACTTGGTCACTAGCAATTCAATTCAACTGTTTCGTATGACTGCATTTGTATAAATGGTATTCACCTTGCATATGTATAGATGGTATTTACCTTGCAGACATCAACTGTAGCTGTAGCCTGTTGCTATGTCTGGCAAGCATGTGGGTACATGTGGGGTACAACTTTTGCTTATTGTAGGCATTTAATTTGAACACATTAAAACAATGTACAGTATTTGGAATAATTGATTATATGTGGACATTTTGATCTAAATATCTAAATAAGATATGAAGTTACTTAGCAGATGAAACTACTTAACCAAATCTCCCCCCCCCCCCCCCATGTTGTAAGACTCACAAAATATTGACATTCTGTTGCATAGCTCAGAAATATCATTTCTATACCAAAACATTTAATTGCTTATTCTCAAATCTAAACTCATGATGTCGGAGAAAATGAAGGATTGGCTATTAAGGTGACAAGACCACTAGCTTAAAGTTACCATCTATATTGCTTAGTGTGCTACAGTCCAATTTTGATGGTCAAGAACATTGGTTGTGAAAGTTTCATTTTGTGTCAATGCCATATGAGGGGCAGAGCCATGGGGGGGGGGGGGGGGGGGAGACACAAAAAATGCTGATGGCCCCCCCCTTTTTTTGCTTGTCTGAGATTTTTTTAGTCAAAAAGAGACCCCAAAATGCTGATGCCCCCCTTTTCATTTGCTTATCAGAATATTTTGTGATATTGGGCCCTCTCCCTCGCAAAAGGGTACTTTTACTTTTGAGCACTGACTGTCTGTACAGTGCTAACAGCTTTAACAAATACATACCCCAAATTAAATTTCATGGGAATATTTTCTTTTTCTCCAAGTGTGGATCTTTACTTTACATTGTTCATCTTGATATCATTATCATTCCATATCTTACTTTCCACTACGATTTCCAAGAAGAAAAAATTTCCTGTCTTTGATCTGAAAAAGTAGATGAAATATAAAAATTGGAGTTGTTTAAATCGTGTATGGTACCGAAAGGGTTAAACCCCATAATCACTGATTGATCACTATATCTCAGCTGTCTGTGCTTGTTTTTCTGACCATAATGGCATCTATTAGTGGCCCGACCATCTGAAAGCTCATATCTACCCTTGAGTCATTTTCTAATTGCAATTCAAGCAGGAAAGTATAGAGATAAACATGACTCTTTCCTGTAATATAATAGAACTAAATCTTCACAAAGAGTGTGTAACAAGCTCTTTTCATAGTTTCAAATCCATTGGCTACTGTTTTCTCTTATTCGATTAGAATTAAAGGGAAAGTCCAACTTGGTATTTAGTTGATTTTAAGAAAAGCAGAAAAATAAGAGAAACAGATTAGCGAAAGTTTGAGCAAATCCGATTAGAAGTTTAAGAAAACTATGAATTTTTGAAGGTGTAACCAACCAAACACAAAGTGGCAACTCCGTGACGTATCTTGCGAGCTCCTCTCCAATTGGCTCCATACAAAAAACAAAGGAAATGCCCAGGGCAGTCTTGCCTGCATCACGCAATTTTCACATGGTTTGGGGGGGGGGCACTTAAGAGCCCCCCCCCCCCCTGTGTGAGCCAGGTACCCCATTAATATAACCTAAATCCCCTTCAAGTAAGATTGGGAAATCCCTGTATGAAGGGGAAGTCCACCATGATGTCAAGTTGGTTTTTTAAAAAGCAGAAAAATTAAAGGAACAGATCAATGAAAGTCAAGGATAAAATCCTTAGAGGAAGGAGACCTCAATTTCTGAAAATGGTACCTTGCTTCCAAGGGGGCTCTGGGGCAGCACCCCTTAAGTGCCCCTATTGTGAAAATGAGAATTTTAAAAAAATGTATGGCTGGGTTCTAATCAAACTAGGTAAGAATCATCCTTAGGCAGAGAGGATCTAAATTAATGCAAATAGGGTACCTATGTACATGTGACACCAAATTGACATTTTTCCTTCTTCTGTAAAACGTAATGCCACATGTAGATTGTACCCAAACTAGCTGGGAATCATTCTGAGGGGAAGGAGACTTCAAGCTGTTCAAGTATAGTAGATCATTATCTTCAAGGGGTCTGATGGAGGGGCAGCACCCTAAAACTGTCCCAGTGGCAATTATTTCATGTACACATATTCTGCTTCTTTATCAAAAAACATGCAGCTTGATTTCAAATGAACTTTGCCATCCAATAAGTTTCCTTTATAGACAGTGGGCAAAGAGAGGCTAAGGAGGCTAAGGAGGCTAAGGAGGCTAAGGCTATCTCTTGAATCATTGGTTGGTACTCTACTTAAGTTTAATCCTGATGCTAGGTTTAAGCTCGGTCTAAAGTAATGGTTAACCCATAGTAGTACAGTGTCTCCCTTTAGAGACCTTTTTGCATTATTTTTTGATCCAGAATGTAAAGGATTACACATTATACATGAGCAGAATGAGAAAAATCACAAAATATTTGAGTCCATGTTCAATGCGGTAACCAGTGCCGTTCTAAAGTAAGAAAGATTTAAAAGGTGAATAATCATAAAAAAGCTCTAAATTGGCAAAGCAGTGTTTGAGTCCACTTTCAATGCGGTAACTAGTGCCATTCTAAAATAAGAAAGATTTAAAAGGTGAATAATCATTAAAAAATATCTAAATTGGCAAAGCAGTGTAAAATTGAAAATCACTATTTTCATGAATAAATTGCCAATTTTTCATTGCATTTAATACCAATAATAATAATAATACATTACATTTTTAAAGTTGCATTTAGTAATTTTCATGAACATTGGTTCATTGATATACATTAAAAAAACAAAGCACAGAGTGGAAAATAAAAAAATTATTGATGCCAATTTGAGGAAGAAAAGATGATTAATTTAGACCTTACAAAAACTCCAAACTGCTACGGGTAAATAAAGGAAGTCCGAGTGAGGTCTATGTCTTCCTTTGGTTTTTTATATGACTTTTATCCTTGAGTTGGGTTTAACAGAATTAGTAGAATTGGGCCATTGTGTACAGCAGAATGACAGGAAATTAGATCACGGGAGCGTTTCATCAAGCATTTTGTCAGTGTTTTTTACTGACAAATTTGCTCTCAGCCAATCAGATGCAAGGATTTCAGTAGCTTATAACAGTTGTCAGAAAAAAATCACTGACAAAACGCTTGATGAAATGCTCCCCAGGTGGATGTATTACCCTTATTCTTCAGTTAATCCATAATTGTTCATTTCAGACAAGTCAGATAGCAATAGCATGGACAAAATTGAACAATGGACAAAACTGACTAGAGCAGTCACATTGTCAAAAACTAGAGCAGTCAGTTATCAAAAACTATGCTCTGTGAAATATATTTTCTATATATATGTGCACGCTACCACCATGCTACATTCATCTATTCTTCCTTGCAAAGACATTGATGGATATTGATTTTTCCATTTTCACAAAGGGCGCTAAAGATTTGTCTGTTCACAAGCTAGTCACATTATTGCTTTGACTGTTACAAGGCTGTTTTGTAGGCAGTAAAATATGCATGCAATATCCTTGCTTAAAAACTAATAGAAGACGAAGTAGAACTCCCAACACAACAAACAAATAAAAATGCACCTATCTAACAACTGAATATATCAATTATTCAAATTCTACTTCATGTTGCTGAGCTTAACAGGTAAAATAAAACTAATCAAATTATTTAATGGCAGGAGTACATTCAATATAATTTATTGACTCGTTGCAAGTTTAATTAACCAAATTACTTAATTTAGCCAGTTGTGAGTTGACTAGTCAATTCATATGATAGATAAATTTGCTACTTCTGTGTATGCCTTCCAAAAAAATGTCTAATCTGTATGCTTCTCAATATTCTTAATTTTTTAATTATTTGAATGTCTCATATTGTTTTGGGGGATATTTTTATTCTTCGAATGATATCCAGATTATCTTTTTTTAGTGACTGAAATGAGAGTGATGACGTAACCAACTGTACCTTAAAGCATTCCACTAAACTACCTCAGGTTGGTAGGTAAGTCTCATGGTGAGGATTAGGGTAATTAACCCCTTCCATGCCACCAGCTATTTGAGCAGTTTTCAAAAATGAACTTTCAATAGTTAAATGGTAACTTTTGATGATTTTTTTCTTGAGCAAACTGGGCAAAGATACTTTGCATAAGAATAAACTTTATTGTGAAGGCCCAGGTTTCTGTATGAGGAAGAATTTTCAAGCCATTCTGAGCCTAAACAAAATGTTCAACACTCCAACATTTGGGCAGGATTTGCCGCCCACGACATGGTAGGGGTTAAACTTACAATATCTCTTTACTGAAGTAACATTTTAAGCTGATATTTTGAATACAGTATACATGTACCTGTATGGAAACCCAAACACGCAGAGCAAAATTCTACTCTCCTTTACGAGTGCTCTTACCAAAACACAATACTCTTCTCTACAAGTATTCATGTTTGAATGGGGTCCTATACTTCTGCATAAGATAAGACAAGCATTTACTGACACAACAGAAAAGGGTATTTTATAAAATCACAAGCAAAGGATTCATCTCCACATTCACCTGCAAGGTGTGATAATATCATATTTCCATGGCAACAGCCCTGTCTACAGGAGATAAATGGGCAAACCTGTTGAAATTCATGACCTATTTCTGGAGGAAAAGGGCTACTGGGATCTGACCTAAATAGAAAAACTGCCAATACAGAAATTGACGTGCCCCTTTTTCGGTTAAAAGACAAGAGGATAAATGGTTCTCTTTCTTACAAAATTAATGAACAATTAGGACGCAAAAGTTAAGCAGAGGAGGGAGATCAAGTTAAACGTCTATTTTTTCTTATATGAAAGGGGTTGAGCTTTGCGTCAATCTATCTTACACATTTTCAGAAGTGATGAAAAGAAACTTACCAATCAATTGCAACTGACTTTTCTGCTGGTGACAAGCTAAAGACAAAAAAGAAAAAAGAAAAGGAATCATTTTTATTCTGAAAAAAATAAATGCATACTTCAATATTTCATGAGTAATAATAACTGTATAGATTACACTCAAATTGGCTTTGCTACACATGTGTACAAAGAATGGTAAATATTTGACTGAAATGTCTATTTTTACCTTGACTCTGATGGTGCCGCTAACTTTACAAATATGTATCCTGAAGAAAATTTCTGAACAAAAGTTTTGTAAAACAAGTTTTCAATCATAGTGCCTTTTACAATGCCCTTTAAATTTTTTTCCATAATAAGTTAATGCACCTTTTATGAATCCATTCTGATTTTTTTTTTGATGGATGACAAGGTTTTCTTTGTCCAAAAATATAAGATGAAATACTAATATTTAATATTAAACTATTAAACAAATTCAAGGATACCAGCTATCTTCCTCCAGACTGTCAAATAATAAACACTGCACATGAAAATTTCCTGAAAATAGTTCACAGGAAGTAAGGAACCAAGTAAGGATCTATGCCATCCAAATATTTTGTTGCATAAAAGGATAAAATTACTCAGAAAAAAAATGTTTCCTATGAGGAGTCACTCAACATAAACCATTTCCAACTCTCCATTGCCAGGTAAGCAGGAAACAAAAGGATTTGGCTCCCTCGATTGGCTTGTACAAAAGGATTACCATACCACCCACATGCATCTGAGCTGGCCCAGGGCAACGGAAATATGGAAAAGATCTAATGGGGAATGGAAATCATTCAGTGTCACCTTTCAGTGACACTGTTGCATTATCTTTTGTTATACAATGCTATGAATTGCACATAATAAATGAGCAAAAAGAACAAAAATCATGGAAAATGTGTCTATATTTGGTGCAGTAGTACATGGTGCCACTCATGAATAAATATGATTTAATTGGAAAAAAAATCATTTGAGTCTCTAAACTGGCAGTGAAATTTATAATCACTACTTTCGTGTACAAATTGGCAATTTTTAGGTGATTTTTGCGATTTTAGTCCACATTTGTTCAATAAATATACATTTTGATTTGTTTTAAACCAATAGTGAGAGATAAGAATATTGGTGCCAATTTGAGGAGGCAAACCAAATGCATTTTGACCTTTAGAAAATTCTGAACTGCTGTGGATTAACAAGAGGTTTACCTCATACTGCATGTTCCAGTATCAGTGTCGTTTGGTCGTAACCGAGGAGCGCAGCCATAACTGGAAATGGAAAAAAAAGAAAAGAAAAGAACTTTAGGGCGATATCCTGGGAAAAATTCACCCCGTTGTACATTTCAGACATTAGACAAATTATCAACTCAAAGACTCTGGTTGAATATTTGAAATGCATCTCAGACACATATACACATTCTAGACATGTTATGTACATTATACAAAAGGACATATTCTTCCTTTCTTGCCTTGCCGAAGTCTGATATTGGCGACCATGCAACCATGAGTTTAAATCCAGTCTTATCTCTACCCCCCCCCCCCCCCCCCCTTATAGTAGCAAAATGAAATACTGTATTACCATTATCTCATGTATGTAAATGAAGGAAATTTTAGTCAATTCAAACTTAAATGTTACTCTACAAACATAAGAAGTAGATTAAATGAAGGGTCCATGTCTGGAAAGGATTTTTTTTAAAAACAAGTGCTATATATTCCTCACTCTCACACTGACTAATTCATTTTTTCCCTATAGAATTGGCAACTTTTTATCTATTCAAGATTCTTCTGATTCATTTGAAATTCAAATACAAAATATTCATTGGAATTGTGTGACTGTTAGAAAAAGAAATTGCCAATTTGAAGGGAAAAAAAACTGCTTCTTTTAGCCTTAAGAAATCCCAGTTTATGATCGATTAATATAGAAGGAAGGCCATCATCGAGATGAGTGATCTTTGCTTGCCTGCTGACCATAGCCCCTTTTGAGATGACCGCTCCTCTCCTGGGTTTTCAATCGCCTTCATTTTTTAATATAATATTCCTGGGGGCTTAATTTTTCATTTGGTTTAGGCATCTCAATCACATCTCAATATTCGTATAATTTTTCACGAGGCTGAATTTTTCATTTTGTTTGGGTGTTTATGCTATCAATCTTTCCCAGTGCCGAGCTGCAAACCTGCATTACTTATTAGGTGTCATCATGAAGCATTTGATGCAGATTAAGTCATCTACACCTAACTTAGGAAGAGACAAATTTCTCTCAGCTAATATTCTAAAAAGAAACCTTCATGTTAAATAATGAAAATATTAATCCTCTCTTCATTAAATATCTTAACAATGATAATTAGAAAGAGTTAGAAGTTGCATGAAATTACCAAATATTCAATTATTCTTCGCAATCTTCTGCACATGCCTATAAAAAGACCACCCAAAAGATAAAGGGTTTAAAGTAAGTATGATCAATTTCTATGAGTATTTATAAAAACAAACAAATCAACAAGTTCTTACTGCAATTGCACCTTTTTCATCATTCAGACTCGTTCATTTATTTATTTAGTCTTGTTTTATCAGGTTGACTTTATCATTTATTTAGACACTGAATTACAAGAAGGCCTTGCAAATTAACAAATAAATATTTCAAAATTTTTGTAGGAACTTTTCATACCTGTAGATAGATCAAGATCTCTTCTATTAAATGACACCAGAAGATTTGGCGATAATTTAAGCTCGAAAGCTATACTTTTGTGAATAAAGGGTGCAAAATCCAGACTTGACAAGAATTTTGTTCTGGCTGGTATTAACAAATTTAAGGACCATTAAAAGTTGACAGATTGGAAAAAGTCTCCTCAAATGAACATTTTAAAATACATTCATGAAATTTTCATAACTTTTCACAAAAGCAGCCTTTGCTCACTAGAGCGTAAAATATTGCCAGATTTTTTAGTGTCATTTGATAGAAAAGACCCTAAGCTTTACACAGCTATGAAATTTTGCCTCAAATATTTTGAAATATTCATTTGGGCGATTCATTTTTCATGAAATAAACGGATAAAAGCCTTACTATCGTAATTCAACATATTCCGATTTGTCATTTTTACATGAAACAAAGGGAGAAAAGACGTACGAGCACCTTTAACAAATTGCCTTATGACATGTACCTCTATCTTGAAAGTCGTCAGTGCAAAGGCTGTAATAATTGATGAACTTTCTCGGTGGCAAAGTAGCGTCTATTTAATTATTCAAGCCTGATAAATGACTGCACCCTCGACTACAAATTTATCTCATGTTACTTGGGGGAGAAGATTAGGCCTCATAATGACAAAGATGGTCTTGATCTGCATGACATCCTTTGCTTAGAGCCAGAAGGAAGTCAACTCTGTAGGAGTTAATGCCTTTCTGGCTCTCAGCTAATGACATGACATAGTAACTAATTCATCTTTTGAGAAGCAGAAGGGCATTAGCTAATATCACTTTTACACAGAGTTAACTCTTACTGTGCCAAGGGTTTTAGCTCTCTTCACAATTTTACCAAAACGTGATCAATGCTTCCTTTTCAAATGTCTGCACTTCATTAACCATCGATAATTTTGCAAAGTTTTGTGTACATAACTTGTAGGAAATTTAGTACCATTTCTTTTGATACCAAACATTATTACTTTAGCCAAGTTTATGCATAAGAATTATTGAAAATTAAACTTGAGTTTCTTTTTGTCCATTATTTTTTGGTTTCTCATTTGTTTACTATTGCTTAGTGTTGAAATAAGGTATATCTCTTTAAAAATCTGCAATTTTCTCTGAAAATTTCTATGGTAGCATATAATTATAATCATATATTTAGAATGCTTGATTTATGCTTAAAATGTTGATACACACTGACCACGATATACCTTTCCTGTGGTGGAGCAATTGGTGGAGCAATTGGTGAATGAAAATGACAAGTCTATCTGTCACATATATGTGTCATCGGCACTGAAATAGTTAATGGCCTTCTGGCTCTCAACGGACAACATTACAATAGAAGGTACTGGGCTTTATCACCAGGAAATGTTCTGAAAATGTTTGAATGCAGTATCTTTTATTATAATAAATGCCTTCAGGTACTCAGCAAATGACATGATGCGCATGTATAGACTAATTACCACGGAAGGCATTTATCATCTGAGGAAAAACAAAACGATCTGAAAATGTTGAATGAGGTATTTTTTGTAATGATGCTACTTGTACAAGCTGTGTGCAAGGCAGATATCTAAAAATTCAAGGATGTTGATTTTTTTTTGTAGAGATTTAATAAAATGGAATATTTTGACCTTAATTAGACATGCTGTCTAAGAAAGTTTAAAAATATAATTTTCATATAGTTTAGAAATTTACCATACTTTTGTACAATACAGAGCACTTTCAAACTTTTTTTTAAAGCAAGGCCTGTCTTAAGGCCAATAATGAGGTTATGATTTGTTTCCCCTCTCCCAAAAATGAACCTGATGATGACTGAATGCTTTCATTCCCCAAGCCATAATTCATGGACCATCTAGTTCCAGCTGATCATAGATTAACAAAATGTTCACGCAACATTAAAACGCACAAGACTTTCGATAATGAAGAAGAGTACTTTACACCGGTAAACTTTGACTATCAGTAGTAGTTAATGGTACAATATAACGGAATAAAAATTCTTAAAGGGCAATCCAACTTTGGTAAGAAAATGATTTGTGTGAAAGCAGAAAAATAAGAAAAACAGGAAGGTGAAAGTTTGAAAGAATCGGACAAGGACTAAGAAAATTACGAATGTTTGAAAAATGAGATCACTACATCTATGCGAATCTCATATGTCGATTGTGACATTTTTGTGGACAACTCTCCCATTTGTCGTACACAAAAATATCATTTGCGGTTTTCTTCGCGACGCTTTTACCCTCAGAGCAGGGCTCAAAATATATAGGAGATAGCATATTGTTATAGGTCCTCATGAAAAGAAAAAGATCCTACTGAGTAATACATTTTGAAAATAGTGACATTTTAGTCATTGTGTGTGTTGGAGGGAATGAGGGAGTTGTCCACAACTTCATCATAGTGACATTACGTATTCGGCCAATTTGAAATTCCCATATGTATAGTGATTACAACTTTCAAAAATTCATAACTTTCTTATTGCTTGTCCGATTTCTTTCAAACTTTCATCAATCTGCTTCTCTGATTTTCCTCTTTCTTTCAAAGAAACTTGCTATCAAGGTTGGATTTCCCTTTAAGCAAATAGTTTGAACTGTGTATTAACTATCTCTTACAAATGCAGTGCTACATGTATCAGTATAATAATCCCAATGCATTATATCGTCTGCTGAGCCTGAGAGTCAGAAGGGTGTTAATGCTGCTTCTCACCAGACAATATTTCCAATAGCTAGTATACCATCTCTGACAGCCAGAATGGTGTTAACTCATTAACAGTTAACTCCATTCCATCTCTCCAAAGATGGTATATTCTCTGCACATGATGACCATAGTATGATCATACAAATTAAGTTATAAACATCCAGAAAAAAAGAGGGAATATTGAAAAAATGTACTCTTCTTACCAAACGATATTTCCAATAGCTAGTATACAATCTCTGAGTGCCAGAATGGTGTTAACTCATTAACAGTCAACTCCCTTCCGTCTCTCCAACAAAGATGATATATTCTCTGCACATGATGTCCTTTAGTATGGCAATACAAAGTTATAAACATCAAGCAAAAAGAAAGAATATTTTATAAAATGTACCGGTACTCTACCTACCAAACAATATTTCCAATAGCTAATATACAATCTCTGAGTGCCAGAAGGTGTTAACTCCTTAACAGTTAACTCCCTTCCATCTCTCCAACAAAGATGATATATTCTCTGCACATGCTGACCCCCATATGGCAACACAAAGTGACCAAGATCAGGAAAAAAGAGAGAAAATTTTACTTCTCTTACCAATTGACTATCCTGGGATCATCGTCCATCGATGCCCGGATCCCATACAGTAAACATGATAGAAGTTTGATAGTGAAGTTGAAGAGACGGATTCGTAAACCTATTAAAAACAAAGAGAGAAAAAAAACATCTGTATAGAAGTTTGATAGTATAAAGTTAAAGAGACAAATTTGTAAACCTATCACAATGATATAGAATATGTTATCAGCTTATAGGATGTAATAAAATAAAAGTAAAGAGATTGTGAATTTGAAGAGACGAATCCATACAACATCATTAACAAAGAAAAAAATGTTTTGTATAAATCAAGGTCAACAAGATGGAAGGTTGATAGCAAATTTGAAAAGACAGATTCATAAATCTTTCACAAAGAGAAAGAAATTAATATTGTCCGCACAGATGATGTAGAATTGTGATAGTGAAGTTGAAGAGAAGAATTTGGAAAGCTATCGCAGAGAGGAAGAAAATAATGTTATCTCTACTGCTGATGTAATGAGGTATATGTACATTGTAAACCCATCACAAATAAAGAGAAATCCCACATAATACCTGTATAGATGCAGTGAAAAAGATTTACAGATAGAAGATTGATAAGGAAGATTTGTAAAATCAGCACTGATTTTCTTATTTACTATATAAATCTATATACCTACCTATTATGCCTGTAGTCTTGACTACGGGACCCCTTCGAGAATTATCACACATGAGTCACAATATTGTGCGCACCCCCCGTAATCCTATTGTCCCCTTCGCCACTCACGCGCGTCAATACGCTACGGCCATCTTCCTCTTTTGCGAGCAACCCCAAGAAGAAACATGTTGCTTGCAAGGAGCGGGGAAGGAGGGAGGGTCATAGGTAGGTATATAGATTTATATAGTAAATAAGAAAATCAGTGCTGATTTTACAAATTTACTGCAATAAATCATATATACCTACCTATTATGCCAGACCAGCGCCAACTCAAAGACCGGGAGGCATGTTTCGAGCAGAAGGAAATAGGATTACACCAAAGACTACAAAGAAGACACAGCGGCCTTCAAGGTGGCTGACGCAAACAAAGCTTCACCTGCGGGAATATCCCTAAGGTAGCAAGAAATGAAGGAATTGGGCAAACGCCAATAAGCAGCCTTCAAAATATCAACAAGCGCCACACCTTGAAACAGAGCCCAAGAAGTGCTGACACTACGAGTATCATGAGCACGAGGCTTACTGTCGGATAAAAGAGCCTCTGTGCCAGCGGCCCTAATAGCTTCAACGATCCATCTAGAGATGGAATCAAGAGAGGCAGGAGAAAAAGGCTCTCTAGTGATCAGGAACAACTGATCATCCTTACGATAAGACTTAGTCTTATCAATATACCATTTGAGAGCCCTAACAGGACACCAAACTTTGTCCTCACGCACCGAAGAAAAGTTAGAAAGCGGACAAAGAAAAATCTCAACAGGACCGGAGGCAGCTGTCTGATTCTTGGCAACGAAAGAAGCCCTAGGAATCAATCTAACACCTTTTCTCTCCCAGCGAACATGACCAGGAGTAAGACAGAGAGCATGAAGAGTACTGCGCCTCTGCCCAGAGGCAATAGCTACCAAAAAGAGCGTCTTAACCGTAAGATGATGAAGCGAAGCTTCACCCAACGGTTCGAAAGGAGGTTTCGCCAAGGCCTCCAGGACCTTAGGCAGACTCCAAGACGGCACTAACTTAGAAAGAGAAGGTCTTTTCAGAAAGAACGAACGAATCAAACCACTTAGAAGCGGGGAATTGGAAATCCCCGAACCATCTGAAAAACCCGAATGAATGGCCCCGATCGCCGAACGGTAGCCTCGGATAGTAGAAATAGATCTCCCTTTGTCAAATAACGAGATTAAGAAATCCGCAATTGAACCAATAGGAGCCTCAGAAGGGGTTTGATTTCTCTCTTTGCACCAAAGGAAAAAGACCGAAAGACGGGAATTGTAAATCTCCCTAGTAGAAACCCTACGACTAGACATTAAAAAGTCCGCGGCTCTATCAGAGAGACCCGACTGTCTTGCAGATTCCCTGACAGGGGCCAAGCAGTCAAATGAAGAGACTCCGGACTGTGGTGAAGAATCCCCGATAAGAGCGGATCTGGTGTTGCAGCCCCTAACGGGAGAACAAACGGTTGAGCCCTTAGGAGGCTCATAAGTTCTGGAAACCAATTCCTCCTGGGCCAAAAGGGAGCTATTACGAGCACCCGCGCCCGATCTTCCCTGATTTTCCGCAAGACACGCGGAATCAGATGGAAGGGAGGAAAGGCGAATCCCTGAAGGTTCTCCCAGCTGAGGGAGAAAGCATCGAGAGCCCATGCTCCCTGATCGCGAACACGGGAGCAATACTTCGGCAGCTGGTGATTTAGCACCGACGCAAATAGATCCACTTCCAGTGGACCTAGGCGACTGCGAATGCGGCAAAATACCTCCGGATGGAGCGTCCATTCCGATGGAAGATACCTGCCCCGAGACAGAAAATCCGCAATGAGGTTTTCCCGACCGGGGATGAAAGAGGCCACGGGTGTGATTGCCATGCGACGACACCACCTCCACAGCTGAGCTGCTAGGGCATTCAGAGCAACCGAACGAGTGCCTCCCTGCCGATTGATATATGCCGCCACGGTAACATTGTCCGTGAGAATCAGAACCGAACGACTGAGAAGTCGACTTCTGAAATGGAGCAAGGTCAACAGAACTGCCATAAACTCCAGGACATTGATATGAGGAAGAGTCCCAAGAAGAGACCAATCCCCCGCAACCGTGCTGCCGTTGCAGTGTCCTCCCCACCCCAACCGAGAGGCGTCCGTCGAAATCGATATCGACGGGAGAGGGGCAGAGAAGGACCTGCCTCGCGCGAGAAACACCTCGCTCGTCCAACAAGAGAGAAGAGACTTGATCCTTACTGGTACTGGAATCCAGACCAAAAGAGAGTCTTTTCCCGGCTTGAAGAACCTGAGGAGATGTCTCTGAAAGGGTCTCATGAGGAGCCGGCAGTCCTCTAAAACATTGACTAGACTGGCTAGATAACCTAGAAACTGAAGCCACTGTCTGGCCGAGACTCTTCTGGCCAGCAAGAGCTTGCGAGCCGCAGAGACAATGGTGAGAATCCTGTCTCGACTGGGCCGAGCTAACTGATTCCTTATGTCTAACACCGCCCCCAGAAAAACTGGGCTGCGAGTGGGGACTAACTCTGACTTTTCCCAATTTATTAGGAAACCTAAGTCTTGAGTAAGAGAGACGAGCAAACGAGTCTCGTCCAACAAACGATCGCGCGACTCCGCAAGGAGAAGCCAATCGTCCAGGTAACAAAACAACCGCAGGCCGCGACGCCTCAGAAAGGCCGCTAGCACCGCTACAACTTGAGTAAAAACCCGAGGGGCCGGGCGCAGCCCGAAGGGAAGAGCCCGAAAACGATAAGTCTCCGAGAGGAAGGAGAACCCCAGAAGATCGCGAGATGCGCGATGAATGGGAATGTGAAAGTACGCGTCCTTGAGATCTATCGAGACCGCGTAGTCTTCCCTTTTGATCAACGGAAGAATGGAGGCAAGAGTCTCCATCCGAAAATGAACCGGAGGAATAAATTTGTTTATCCTTTTTAGGTTCAGTATCAAACAAAGTTTTCCCGAGCGCTTGGGAATAACAAATATTGGAGAAAGGGAAAGAGACGGCCTGTCTCTTACCCTTTCTATAGCCCTCTTTTCCAGAAGAGACTCGATCTCCTTTGAAGCATGAGATCGAGACAGGGCAGACATGGGAGGTGACCGAATTCTTATAGCCCCTCCGGGGAGCGAAGCGCAAAGATCTATGAAGAATCCGTCTCGCACGACGGAGAGAACAAACGCGTCCCCGGAGATGGCCTCCCAAGCGGGGAGAAACGCGTGAAGACGGCCACCTACCACATTCGGTTGAACAAGCGCTCGGGGAAAAACATCAAAACCCAGGCTTGGCCTTCTGCGAAGCCATCGCCTTACCACGAGTACCTCTCGAAATGCCCCTGCCACGACTCCCTCTCCCACGAGAAGGAGCTGGCTGTGGCTCAGGAGGCGGGACCCTAGACACGCGACTGCGTTGACCCGAAACGGGACCAGCAGGTCTACGCTGAACAGGGGCCCGCGTTGGCTTAGAGCTAGTGTGAAACTGCTTAGTCATATCCGAGATCTGCTTACGCGCATCGATCTCTCTCTGAAAAACCGTAGCGAATTTACCACCAAAAAGCGAAGGACCCCGAGACGGAACATCTCGGAGAAGTTGAGCAATGCCCGACTCTCTAACACCCAGTGCCGAGAGAGCCGAGGTCCTGCGACGGAACGTAACCGAAGCAGCTGCGGTGGAAAGCTGCGACCACTGCAGACAAAAAAGAGTATGCAACAGGTCGTCAATAATCAGCTTGTCACCATCGGTAACATTCAACTCCTCCGCCCTGGACCTAAGGTCGGAGAGAAACCCTTGAAACGCCGACAAACGCATCCCCGACCTAACCTGGTTTTCAATATTAGACCAGATCTTATCCTCCGCCTTGAAAGCGGCGGAGGTAAGCGGATTAGTCGCCCGTAAGCGACGACCAACCTCCAAAATCTCAGGAGACAGAGTCTTAGCCTTAAAAAAGCTGTCTTGGTCCTGAGAACAAAAGGCAAAGGCCTTACCCTTGACCGCATTAGAGCGCTTAATCAACAGCGCGGCCTCAATGCGGTCATACTCCAGCTTGAAAACCTCCTCAAGAGCGATACCCTCAGAGGAATCCTGCTGCTTAAATTTCCAACGCGAAGTCGAACCCTGCGCGCGGGTTGACTGAAATTCAGGGAGATATTTGGACAACAAAGCAATCGCTTCTACCCCGCAAAGAGCGAGCGATTGAGACTCCGCCTGCCCAAGCGATTCGGGAACCGAAGCTTGAGAAGCCACATCCGAATCTGGTTCCACCCGAGTGGAATGAGACAAAGGAGCACTAACAAAGGCCTCCGCAGGCAGAGCCCCGCATGGTTCAACAAAAGTCTCCTCGCCCGGCGGAGCCCCAAGGGCCGCGGGAATAGGAGGCACATGCGAATCCGACTCAGACAAAGAGGAATCAATCACAAAAGGCTGATTAGACTCAAGGCGAGATCCCTGAATAGGGACAGAAGTCAGGGTTGAAGTAGCCGGTACAAAGGACCAACCCTGATTCTGAGCAAAAGCCCGCATCATACTGAACATGTCAGCTTGAGAGGAGCTAGCTGGGTTAGCCAGGCCAGACGGGCAAGGGGCCGGCAAAGCCTTGCCACTTTTTGCCTTCTTCTTGGCCTTTTTCTTGGCTGGCTCGACAAAAGTCGTAGCCGAAACCCTTTTCTTAGAACGCTTAATCGGATTCGTTCGGGTCCCCGAAGCCTCTTCGGAAACACAAACCGATCCCTCCGCGGAGGGGCGTTCACTTCCCATAAAGGGATTGGAGCGCTCATGGCGTAAGCCTAGAGAATCGCCCAAATCACCCATATTGGCTAAGCAAGAAGATGCAGTAGCCTTGGGTTGGGAGCTAAAAGCTCCCAGTGCGTGGGCAGACCGAGATGACTCGGTATGTGCCCGATGACTACTAAAGGCGTGTGAACCCGCTATTGGACCGCTCGAAAGCAGCAATAGGGGAGCACTAGTAGTCACGCACTCAGGTGAAAACACCTGTTGCTCCGAAGAGCGTCCATAATTGTTAGCTCGAGCATTCCCATTAGCTGGCAATGTAGACAGCCCAGGAAGTACTCGTTCCCCCATATGGCGTTTGCCGGGGGCTAGGGTTTGAGAACCCAGACCAACATGGACTAAGCCCGTGGGCTGCCCTGCAGTAGTGGGGCGCGTCTCCCCTAACGGATCAGAGCGAGTGAACGCTACCGTACGGGAAACAACAGCCCCCCCCCTCTGGTCTCAGCGACCGGGGGATTGGATTCGAGATATCCAAATCACTAGAATCTGACGCCACCCACCCCGAAACCACGGGCTTCGGAGTTGACAATCCCGATTCAGTTAACGCCACCCGTCCCGAAGCCGCAAGCTCCGAGACTGGCAAACTCTGCAAGGAAACACCACTAGGCAACTTACCCTTAGCCCTCCTCCCTCCCCGTGTACCGCAGTACTCGGGGGAGTTCTGGAAGGCCGAGTCGTCTTGCTAGACGACTCTTCGGAAGAAGCAGGTCTCCTTGACCTAGCTGCTTCTTCTTCCGAATCCATACCACTGCAATAAAACAGACAATAAAGTATACTTTTTCAAATTAAGAAATACTTCAACTGAATGCAGTAAATAAGGGTAAAATTATTTGGGAGATACGCACTAAAGAAATTTTCACAGCCTAAAAACCGTAAGAATAAACGCCGAACCCGAAGGCTCGGTGACAAACGGAAACACCCGCAAACACGGAAATATCTACGTGGGGCTGACCGTGAAAGAGAAAAATAAATGCCAAGAAAGGGAATCAAAAAATCCCTTGCAATCGGCAAGAGTGACTAATAAAACACAAAGTACTATAATCTAAACGAATATAGGTACCTAAAAGTGCTTTAACTATGTGAAAAAGCGCACCAAAAAGATACTATACGACCTGATTTCAGGAGCGCTGTGACTATACGTCCTAACTCGTCGGGGGCGAGCAAGAAAGAGGAAGATGGCCGTAGCGTATTGACGCGCGTGAGTGGCGAAGGGGACAATAGGATTATGGGGGGTGCGCACAATATTGTGACTCATGTGTGATAATTCTCGAAGGGGTCCCGTAGTCAAGACTACAGGCATAATAGGTAGGTATATATGATTTATTGCAGTAAATAAAAAGATGAATTCTTAAACCTAATGGTATAACAAATAAAAAGACAGAAAATACATATTTCCTTTTCATTAGAGTTTCATGAATATATTTTTCATAAACAAGATAAAAAGAATTCACAATTGAAGGTTTTCGGGAACAGGTAAAAGATAAAAAGAATTGTTAACTTATCACAACCAAAAGAAAAAAAATAGTGTACCTTCTACTACAATTTTAATGTTTGATTGAAAAGTCAAAGACAGATTTGTGAAATAATCACCATCAAGAAAAACAAAGTATAGAATACTTAGATAAATCAAAAGTAAAAAAATATGTGTAAGAATATGATAGCATCTTTGGCAGCAAAGCAGGCATAGCAGATTGGATTTCCGGAAGGAAAATGAATAAATCGCATGATCTATTCATGGTTTCTGCAATTTGAATGAAATCTAATCCTGCAACTTTTCCACAAACATCCTTCAAAATTCCGTGATCCATTACCGCCACTTATTTCATTAATTCAGGCACCTCAGGCTTCTCAGAAAATGGTGAGGTATCTCCTTTTATGATTCCATGCTGTTTGTATAAACTTTTGCTCAAATGACAATTTTCCATGAATTTTCAATAATATGCCCGGGGTGAGAAAGTTAAGTATTCATTTCTCTAGCTTCTTCCTGGTTTTCCATGACTAAACCAGCCAAATCCTATTCATCAACATCAGCATGAACTGGTTGAAAGGTTGAAATTATGCAAACAAAAGGTAATGTTTACTTTTGGTACTCCTTAAAAACCCTTTTTTCAGATTTTTGGAGTTTTGTTGATAAATAGCAAGATTCTAGCAATACTACTATACTGTGAAGATTTCACCTCCTAAATTGAGATATTTTACAAATGAGAGGTAAAAAATAATGTCTATACCAGGCCAGGTATATAAACACTATACCCTATAACGCGTGCAAATATCTAAAAAGTTTATGTGTATTCCACACACAGTGACACACATACTATCACCATGCGAAGCCCCCGAAACTGTTGTGTGGGGAGCCTTTGGGTGGAAAGGTCTTATATTTACACTAAAATTCACACAAAATCATTGATGGAATATTCATGATTTCGTACGAACCACTTTTGATACGAGGGAAGTCAGTATGAGACTATACTGAACACTTTTCTTTCCAATTTCTTTTTTGCTACCAAAACTGTCCATGAGCTTGAAGAGCCCCCCCCCCCCCCCCCCCCCCCCCCCCCCCCCCCCAGCTCTAAGACACTCCTGGATTCCACTCTGTAATGTTTACGTTGCTCGGGAAAAGTAGCTGACTTTGGCACATCAAAGATTAATGATGTATCTGACATTGCTGGCAATCTTCACTGCTGGTACTGACATTATAGCAAATTCTTACAGAATCAAACCAAACTTACAGTGAATGTTCAATACTTAAAATAAACAATAACTGCCACAAAATTATGATAGAACGTGCATATATTAGCTGAGCAATGAGAAGAAAAAGGTAAGAAAACTGTGTTAACCCGTTGACTACTGAATTAGCTTATTCCCATAGGAGTTAATACAGGGACCATCCGTGGGCAATGGGTTAATGTTCCAAACCATATATATATATATATATATCATGCAGTCCCATGAGCAAAATTACATGTATGTTGTTCTTTTCAGCAAATGTCATAAGTTCTTAAAAGATTATAATTTGCTAGTCAAAATATCCCTCTACTGCTAATAAGCATTTCAGAATCAATTCAAGCCAGTATCTTTTAAAGAACTCATTGATGCATTTTATTAATACTACAAATGAAAGGAGACAAATAAGGTTTTTATAGCAAGTTCTATTTCCTGCTTTTGGCTGATCCCATGTGTTCAAATTCATGTTGCATTTTTTTCACCGCTAACCGTTAGTCGATACAGCACAATTAACTCAAGCCTAGCTGTAAATGATATTTTCTCTTTCATCCTAAACTTACTTGATCGTTGGTTCTTGATGAAGTATAACTGAAGACGTTCCTTGAAGGACTTGTCGTCCACAAAGAATTCCACCCGTACTCTGAAAAGATTCAATGTAGATGGACAGGTCAATTATAGTCGTAAGTAGCGTTTATGCATCACAGCATATGACACCAGATGGGGTACAGATCATGATAACTGCTTAAAGATAAAGTCGAGTATTAGTCATGCAATTGCATCATTAAAGATATTGTCTAGAAATTATTCTGGGTAATTAATTATGTAGTAACTAAGAATAATTCTGTAGTAGGAGGTTTTGTAATAATCAAAATGAATACAAACAGACTAAATCTTACTGATCATAAAATGCACTGCACACAAATATTGGTATAAAAGACTCGAAAAAAACAAATAGGTGGCATAGAATTTTGGTCTAAGGTTGTAAATTATTTTCATTCATATTTGAAATATGACGGCATTTTAAGGAAAACCCTTTCATTTGATATTGCTGATTGAGAAAGCTCACAAATATCTTTTACTTTTACCAGAACTCAAAATTCTCTGTATAAAAGCAGACTTTGACTGATTGATTGATTGATTTTATTTTTCTATGCATCAAATACAAAATGACATATCAACACAATAATAAAACAGTCATCTCATGGGAGGGGTTAGTCATAAGCCCAAGGCTACAAATTAATGCCCCTCAAGAAATGATAAAGTCCCCCTTTAAAATATAAACTTTGCATACATATACATATACAAATACATATACATCTCTAGTACAAAAGAGCATACTAAATTTTTACAGAATCCATAAATTTACACCGAATGTTGAATGAACATGTATTACTCGGTCATATTTTACATTTTGTTGGAAGGCTAGGAAATTGAAGAACTCTGTATTTCATACGATCACTACTTTGTATGGACTCTAAAATACAGTTTCAATACAACTTGTTCCGTTGACTACTGCATTCTCTAATTCCCATAAGCTTAATACAGCGATCACCCGGTTCCTGTAGTCTATGGGTTAACATACAATGTAACCCTTAGAATGATCATTCTTCTTCATGGGCAATATGTATATAGCCATTTCCCCCAAGTCTCGCGTAATGCATCAACGGAAATCCCAGCTCGAAGTTTGAAACCAACAGGTCATTTATAATGTGCAAACCCTCTGACAACTCTGAAGAATAGTGCTTTGGATTGCCCAGGGCAACAGCCTTATAAGACAAAGTCACGTCTTAGCGCTGATGGGAAATGGTGTGGGACATCGATCTCGGAGATGCTTTTTAGGATGTATACGCAAAGAAGTCTAAGGGGATCGAGTGTACCAGGTGCATGCAGGTGCACTGAAGTGTATTCATATAGACATATTACAATTTAGAGATGGAGAAGGTGACTCGGGCATGGGGTGTTAAATAAATGGGATTAGGCTCCACCTCTTTCAGGACTATTCATACCTTCGCATATCTATCGCTGTTGATTACAGTGTATTCCTTTCTCATGCATAGTTCACGTTTTAATTTTCTTATTTATTTCTTTATCATTATTCGTATTCATAAATTGTTATGTTTAAGAGATGCGAAATAAATGGACTGCACTGAACATATCAAATAAATGATAATTCACTTGCACTGTAAACAGCATTCTCTGTGTTCACATGCTACCATCGGCCTCTTCACATGCAAGTAAAATTCATCGTATGGAAAGCTAATTAGTTTAAAGCTGATTAACTAATCAGCTCTAAAGCAAAATTTCTCTGTGTGATTTTTACCTGTAAAAGGGATACACTACTTTTTAAAATGGCATTCAAAAGATGGAGCACAGAAACTTCCTATTCTATTCCCTCCACAAATTCATCATTTATATCTAATACCAATGGAACACTGCTGATCTCTTCTCTCTTGTGGCCTGCACTGACTTCGGAATATCAAAAGGCAGATATCCCAATCCACATCATTATTAGACAATTCTACTGCCTTTCCAATTAGCTGCAGCATGCCAGATGTACTTTCTAAATAGAGCACTCATAAATCATTGCTTTCAAACATATTCATGTAAATCAGGCAAAGATAATGACTTAATTTCCCATGTGTTATTGAAGCGATCGGTAGGGACATGGATTAGTATTCATAAGAGAGAGTGCAAGCTTGATTGCTTTGAGAATGCACCATCAGAAATTATAAGACTGAAAAAGAAGACTAAAAGAATAAAAACAGAGACTGTTCTGGGTTTTGTATCTATTTGCAGTTATCTTTTCAATATTGTTTATTTCAAACAATTATTTAATACCAAGTAGTTACTTCTATTTTAGTTGCTTTTGCTTATCTTATAGTCGAAGCAGATATGTAGCATGTTCTGACTTTGTCTTACATGACTGCTGGTTGATAGATTGATGTATTTAAAAAAATATATGCTGTATACTGTGTTTATGTGTGAAAAACAAACAAATCTGGCAAAGCAGAAGTTCAAAAAAAATAAAGAATGCAAAGAAGCTCTACTCTTTTATCTTCCCCCATAAAATCTAATTTACTTCTGCCTTAACCCTGAATAACTTTGACACCCTTTCCACAATAAGTAATAGAAACTATATAATCAGTCACTTAGGCCCTATATATGCTGTCAGTGTTAGTAACCAGTGCCCACTAGCTTGAAATACATTAGTTCAAGAAAGAAGAAAGTGAAAAAATCGCAGGGCACTGATGGAGACGGATGGTATCGGTCAGGGTCAAAATCAGCCACAAAAGCCACTGCAATCCATCTTGATTTGTTGGTTTAGAAAGTGAAACAGCGACACAACTGGGCCCCCTTTCATAAAACTTGATATCTATAACAAGTTACAATAACATTTATAGGCTACTGAAATACATGCATCTGATTGGCTGAGAGCAAATTTGTTATAGATATGTGGCAGTTGTAATTCACAATAAGTCTTATAAAACAATGCCCTGGACCACATAAAGAGAAGGTAATGCTTTTATCAAGTTTTAACCAAAGTTGTTTTAGAAGAGATCAAGCTAACTATTTTCCCTCTTTTGTGCATGAATGGCAAAAGATGAGATAATACAAAATTTACAAATTTCATTTGTAAAGAAACATTTTGCAAAGTGTTTTTGTATTCTACGTTATCTCTTGGCTCATAGCAATTTGGCACAATTTGCTTTACAGCCAAGAGTATCTTTATAAAGATATGAAGTGCTTCCTTTACATTTTCTTAAACCAATAAGAAACTCATACTTTGAAAAAGCCACCCACTGGTGAATGTCACATCTGAGGGGGAGGAGGAGGGCATGGGTTCCTCAGATGAATAATTCATCAAGTTTTCTGGTCTATTTCCTGAAAATCAGGGCTTACGGCCGAATAATTATCTTTAAGTTCAAGGATACAAGTATCCTTTTTTGTTGGTTGTCTTTGAAACTGTCATTAAGAATGCATTTTACTCTTATCAGCTGAGAGAAGCTATATGATCAAACCTGTAGGTGTTGGGCTAGGGGAAAAAATAAAACTACCAGGTATTTGAGTATCCTGGAGAAACTTTCACCTTTTTTTAATCCTCTGATGATTGACAGAAAGAAAAAAAATGTAAAGTGGTCTGATACTTCTTTCTACAGCCTACATAGTGACGTCTACCTTTGCTTATTTACTATTTAGTTAATATTTACAATTATTTGCTATTTACTTATCATTTACTATTATTTACTATTTGCTTATATTTAATATTTTCATATTAATTCACCCACTTTGCTCTGTGTTTAAGAATATTGGCTATCATCCTCCTGGCTCTTGTCACAAAATATCCTTCCGTGCAAAAAGGTAGTCTTCAATGCTCTTATAAGGGCTTTCAAACTCTTCTTAATATTCATCAGCTCCGAGAAAAGCAACATAATCAACTACATAAATGGATGGTTAAAAATGGATATTCTCAAGGAACTCTCATCTAATTCTGGACATGGGGAGGAGCCAAGACACTAATTTTGTGTCTGATGCTTCTTTCATAAGCCTTTGTACTTGCCTCACCTAATTACTTTAGCACTTACTTATTCATTTAACCACTTTACCCTAATTTCACTCATGTAGACAGAATCTGAAAGAGCAAAATGTAGTTTTATAAAGAAGAGGTGAGTTAGACAAAATTGGATAGTCAGAGGCCAATTATGGGACTTTTCAAATGCAGTACATTAAAACCAACTTCTGCCATTAAGAAAGGGGTGAATTGTAACCTAATGGAGGTTCTACAGGCTTTCATACAAAACTCTGAAAAGGTTGTGTGAATAATATAGGGTGAATTAGAGCCAAACGTACATTCTACACTTTTTAATACAAAACACTACCAAAAAAAAAATCACAACAATTAGGAATATCCTCTTCTTTCTCAAGAGTGAAAAAAACTTGAGCAAGGATAACACTTTGATGTCCTGAATAACACTTCCCTCTCGAGCTCTGCTCCAAATGGAACTGTAATGCCTTAAAATTCAGCTCACGGACATAGCACATAAGACTCGTGGGCTTCATTTGAGTGTCAGGAGTGGGATAAGGGAGAGTAGCTGAGATTACTGGCATTTGATACGAGGGTTTCCGGTGAGCTGTTTTTCCGGATAACGCATTAGAATGCACCTCAAGGCACAATGGCGGTTATGTGATGATGACACAGGATTTTCAATGAATTCAGGCACTATTTCTTGCATAACAATCACAGCTTCATGCACTGCTTGATGGCTTACATGACATAGCAGCATCAGACAAAATTAGCAATTTTGCTCTTTGTGTCTCTCCTGCAACCTTAATGTACACCCTACAGCTGCCCTACTATTCAACATACATGAACATACTTTACATGTACACACAATGTAGCAGGGTGTACCTTTAACCCTTTCGAGACAACTGACCACATTTTGTGTTTTGCTCAATAACTTTTTGATTCTGAGCTCTAAAAAATAAAGCAGATACATGAGTAGAAAGAACAAAAATTTCTGCACAAAATGTGTCCATTTTTTGTTGCATGGCCATATTGCATTTGATGCCAGGAATTTTAAAAACGAAAATAAGCTTTAAAATTCTTAAATTGGCAACACACTGAAAGATTAAAAATCATTGTTTTTTATCAAAATTGGCAATTTTTTCAACTCTTCGACAAAATGCTGAACAATGTATATTGTTTTCAAAGACATTACATCTTATTAGATCCATGTAGTACTAAAAGAAAAATATTATTGTTGCCAATTTGAAGAACAAAATGTGATAAATTTAGCTCTTGAATAATTCCTGTCATGAAAGGGTTAATAGAAAATCTTTTTTTCATTATCTTTACCTATGATGTCTGACCAGCTCAAGAGCAAGCAGTGACCCATATGCTAAAGGGTTCCCATATTCCTGAGTGTGAAGAAGACACACCTTCACACTAAACAGTCTCTGTATGTGTAAGAAATCATTACCAGGTGTGTGTTTTCCTGAAGTACACGCAGGTGCAGGGTTTGTCCAATACACATCCACAAGATAAGATTTTATTGTTCAATGTAAAATGATGTCACAACCCCATAGACTTTTTCGCAAATATAACCAGCCTACAAGTTGCATAATAAAATACATTCTATATGAAAATAACAATCATGAAATCCCCCCCCCCCCCCCCCCCACCCCCGGATGTATATACTCCCCATACCAGTTGTATAATACAATACTTATTTATACAAAATCTTTATCAGGTACAAATCATAAAATTGGGTAGATGGTTTTACTATGACCTAACACCTAAGCAAAATTATAAATCTTGGAAGAGACACATTTCATTTCTAAAAGAAATCCCTTACAAATACCTGATTTCATTTTTAAAATGAACAATAGGGGGGAAACATTAAAAGAAAGCACTTGGATGCAGACGGCTGCAATCTTTCTTTGATGAAGATTCAGAAGACAAAATGTCAAGAAGTATTTGTGTGGTTATGGAATCTTACTGTCTTCGCATCTTGCTTTCATGTGTTAATATAAACATGAACTGCTTAGAGAGTAACAAAGTTATGTGTTGCTGATGATATATTTTGGCCCCTCGGCAAAGGAAAGAAAGCATGACAATGCAGATTACAAGAAATGTCTTTTTCCCAATAATGGATTTTGAGCCCCCAAATCAAGAAACATTTGTGTGGTTATGGTTTCTTACTGTCTTTGCATCCTGCTTCCATGTGCTAATATTCACATGAATTGCTTAAAGAGTCACAAAGCTATGCGTTGCTGATGATATATATTTTGGCCCCTCGGCAAAGGAATAAAGCATTATGCAGATTACAAGAAATGTCTTTTTCCAAATAATGGACTTTGAGCCAAAACACCAAAGAAGCATTTGTATGGTTATGGATTCGTACTTTTTTCGCATCTCGCTTCCATGTGCTAATATAAACATGAACTGCTTAGAGAGTCACAAAGCTATGCGTTGCTGAAGATATAATTTGGCCCCTCGGCAAAGGAAAAAGGCATTACAATAAAGATTACAAGAAATGTCTTTTGAGCCAAAAAGAAGCGTTCATGCAGTTAGGGAGTTTTACTGTCTTCGCATCTCAGTGCGTGTTCTAATATTTGTTTTTGTTTTGTTTTGTTTTGTTTTATTCTCTTCTGCATACATAATCAATACAAAACAAGTCAAAATTTAACATGTAATATAAAAGGTATAAATTATCAAGACAAATGATATAGTAAAAAACAATGACTAAGGTAAATTATCAAAAAAGGGTGTCAAATGATGTGGAATATGCATATAAGAAAATTGTATAAATTAAATGTTCATCAAAATTTATAGATGCAAAAGAAGGCAACAATATAAACAAGAACTGCAAATACAGAGTCACAAAGCTATGCTTTACTGATAATATACATTGGTCTCTTGGCAAAAGTACAATAATCTCACTTATTAATAAAAAGAAATGGTTAGACGGTGGAACAAAGTTAAATGCTTAGCTGACAATAGATTTTGGCCCGAAGGTAAGGAAAACTTAACATGACCTAGCTAACATATAAATTTGATACAATTCATAACCTGCTTACGATGTTTTCATTAGATATTACCGGTAATATAAATATGAACTGTTTAGATAGCCACAAAGCTAAACATTGCTGATGATATACATTGGCCCCTCAGAGTTTAAAAAAAAAAAAGATTGATGAAGATGTAGCCTACGAGGAGCATCTTTTTGAAATAAGACAGTTTAAAAAGGAAAGTTACAAAGCATATGGGCAATTTCTTCCCATCTTTGTAACTCAAATGCATATATAAAAAGAACTTTTTGAGACAATTGCACATAACTATATGTTTCAGTTTGTCCCCAAGGCAGAGGAAAAATGGCGTCACCTGTGCCTGGGAGGGAAAAAGCCAAATGAATCACTGTAACCCTCAGATCTCTCCTCCTGATATAATTGATTGGGATGTGCAGGTGTACCACTACACCTGTGTCCCCCCCCCCCCCAATCTTCCTCAAATACTGCAGTAGGTTCTTAATGTGAAAAGATGCAGGCAACATGAACATCTAATATTGTCTGTTTGGAGCCAGAAAGGCGTTACTCTGTATTACACTATATGAGTTAATGCCCTTCTGGCTTCAAAGAGATGATATATTTCTTAAAATGTTGGAGATGGTTACAATTTCATTTGAACTGCATTTTTCATGGATACCATCCAAAAGTTATGAGAGTCATAGCACTCAATAGGTTAAATGTCTGCCAGCCAGAAAAGTCAAGAAGCATTAGCTTGGTGAGGGATTTCTTGGTGATGTCGCCTCCTATGAACCAATATAAACAAGTACTGTTTATACAGTGTCACAATGCTATGCTTAGCTCTGTCTCCCAGGCACTCTGCCATCCACCGATGACATTTTAGTACAGTGAGGATTGATGAGCGATTCATACGGGTCCACTTGGGCCCTGTTTCATGAAACTTGTCATCAATGGCAAGTTGCAATAACTGTTATAAGCTACTAAAATCCTTGCATCTGATTGGCTGAGAGCATATTTGTTGGTAAAAATCATTGACAAGAAAGACACTTGATGAAATGCCCCCCTGACTCTGATGTCACGAATAGTAGACGGTAAGGCTATATGATTTGCTTTCCCAAAACATGGAAGTCAAACCTCGAAGCGATGGCTGCTGTACTGTAGTGGGTATAAATACAAACAAATCTTCATCATCAAAGAGAATTGAGCAGAGAGAGAAAAACAGAGAGAGAGAGAGAGAGAGAGAGAGAGAGGAAGTCTTGGTGAAAGAAAGCAAGCAGAGCAAGCCAATGATTTGTGTTTGTGATAAAGAGAAAGTGTAAAGATGTTTCAGATCTTCTTTAGATAGGAAAAGCTTGAGAGCCAGAAGATAACTAGAAATGTGCATTGCTGGGGCCACGCAATGCTAAATGTATCCCCCGCACTGGCAGCAATTTGAAGGAGGGACAAAGACCATCCCCCATCCCCTCCTCCAAACAAATGGATGGTGTAGAAATTAGATGTGTAGGTTTCACTAAGACACATCTTCATATAAAATTTGAAAGAAATGTGTTGAGAGATATACCAAGATACATCTCCATACAAAATTTGAAAGAAATCCATCAAGAAATGTGGCCTGCAGAGTGCACTCACGCCATGCCCTGAAGTATGACCTTTGACCTGAAGTATGACCCTATAAAAGAAGGAACACTGGTGGCAGCATCACCAAAAACTAGAGGTTTTTAGATTACACCAAGAGACACCTTCATGCAAAATTTGAACGAAATCCGTCAAGAAATGCAGAAGAGTGCAAGAAATGGAAAAATGACCTTTGACCCTATAAAGGACGGAGCAATGAGGGCAGCATCACCAAAAATTAAATATGTGTAGATTATACCAAGATACATCTCCATACAAAATTTGAAAGAAATCCATCAAGAAATGTGGCCTGCAGAGTGCACTCACGCCATGCCCTGAAGTATGACCTTTGACCCTATAAAAGACGGAACACTGGTGGCAGCATCACCAAAAACTATAGGTTTTTAGATTACACCAAGAGACACCTTCATGCAAAATTTGAACGAAATCCGTCAAGAAATGCAGAAGTAAGAGTGCAAGAAATGGAAAAATGACCTTTGACCCTATAAAGGACGGAACAATGAGGGCAGCATCACCAAACAGTAAAGATGTGTAGATTATACCAAGATACATCTCCATACAAAATTTGAAAGAAATCCATCAAGAAATGTGGCCTGCAGAGTGCACTCACGCCATGCCCTGAAGTATGACCTTTGACCCTATAAAAGACGGAACACTGGTGGCAGCATCACCAAAAACTAGAGGTTTTTAGATTACACCAAGAGACACCTTCATGCAAAATTTGAACGAAATCCGTCAAGAAATGCAGAAGTAAGGGTGCAAGAAATGGAAAAATGACCTTTGACCATATAAAGGACGGAACAATGAGGGCAGCATCACCAAAAATTAAATATGTGTAGATTATACCAAGATACATCTCCATACAAAATTTGAATGAAATCCGTCAAGAAATGCAGAAGTAAGAGTGCACAAAAGGGACAAATGAGCTTTGACCCTATAAAGGATGGAACAATGAGGGCAGCATCACCAAACAGTAAAGATGTGTAGATTATACCAAGATACATGTCCATACAAAATTTGAAAGAAATCCATCAAGAAATGTGGCCTGCAGAGTGAACTCACGCCATCCCTTGAAGTATGACCTTTGACCCTATAAAAGACGGGACACTGGTGGCAGCATCACCAAAAAGTACACATTTTTAGATTACACCAAGGGACACCTTCATGCAAAATTTGAACGAAATCCGTTGAGAAATGCAGAAGTAAGAGTGCAAGAAATGGAAAAATGACCTTTGACCCTATAAAGGACGGAACAATGAGGGCAGCATCACCAAAAATTAAACATGTGTAGATTATACCAAGATACATCTCCATACAAAATTTTGAACAAAATCCGTTGAGAAATGTGGCCTGCAGAGTGCACTCATGCCATGCCCTGAAGTATGACCTTTGACCCTATAAAAGACGGAACACTGGTGGCAGCATCACCAAACACTATAGGTTTTTAAATTACACCAAGAGACACCTTCATGCAAAATTTGAACGAAATCCGTTGAGAAATGTGACCGCCAGAGCGCACACAAGAGTACACACAAGACATCTATCAAAATATGACCTTTGACCCTATAAAAGACGGAACACTGGGGGCAGCATCACCAAAATCTTATAGATTTCCAGATTTTACCAAGAGACACCTTCATACAAAATTTGAACAAAATCCGTTGGGAAATGTGACCGCTAGAGCGCACACAAACTATCCCAAAAAATATGGCCTTTTACCCTATAAAAGACGGAACACTGGGGGCAGCATCACCAGAAACTATAGGGGTCCAGATTTTACCAAGATACACGTCTGAAAGTCTGAAAGAAATTCGTCGAGAAATGTGACCGCTAGAGCGCACACAAGAATGTGACGCGGCGGCGGCGGCGAAACGCTGCTGAATCCAAAGTATCCTCCGGCATACTGCCGGGGGATACAATTAACTCTTGGGTTACAGGAAAGAAGTTGTTGCCTTTTGCCTCTCAGCAAAATTGATATGTATTATCAAAGATAAATAAGCAAAACAAGACAGCATTGGTGAAAGAATGTAAGCTGAGCAGGTCAATGATTGTGTTTCTGTTAAACAGAAAGTGTAAAGATATTTTCAGATCTTCTTTAGATAGCAAATGTTGAAAGCCAGAAGGCGGTAACTCTGTGGTACAATATATGAGTTAATGCTTTTCTGGCTCTCAGCATATTGATATTCATTATTAGAGAGAGAAAAACAGTAGAGAGAGGGTGTTTGGTTAAAGAAATTAAGCAGAGCAGGCGAATGATTGTGTTTCTGATAAACAAAAAGTATAAAGATATTTTAAGATCTTTTTAAGATAGCAAATGTTAAAGAAAGGCAATAACTTTTTATTACAGGATATAAGTTAATGCCCTCAGCTCTCAGCAGATTAATATCCATTATCAAACAAGAAAAACAGCAGAGAGATATTGGAAATTAAGGAAAGCATGATAATGATTAATGTAACTTATAAACAGGAATTAATGGATGTTTTCAGATCTAGATAGCAAATGTTGAAAGCCAGAAGGGGGATAACTCTGCGTTACAGTGTATGAGTTAAGGCCCTTCTAGCTCTCAGCACATTGATATCCATTATTAGAGAGAAAAGTAGTGGAGAGAAGGTGTTTGGTTAAAGAAAGTAAGCTGGCTAAGAGCCAGAAGGGCATTAACTCTGTGTTAAAGAATATAAGTTAATGCCTATCTGCCTCTTAGTAGATTAATATTCACTATCAAAAATAAATAAACAACTTTGAAGTGACATTGTCATATAATCATCAATGTGGATTGCCAAGTTTGCCTTATAACATATCTAGAAATATTGTTTTGCCTCATGATCTATAAATACTTTCATTTTAAAGTTTTCCTCAACAATTTGATTCAACCATTTTCATTGTCAATGAAATACGGTAATCCACTACCTCGTCTTTGTTTGGATAACACATGATGAATGAGTAATTGGAGCAAAAATATTGAAATTTATGTTTCCTGTGACTTAGTGTATCATAAATGGTATGAATAATGACTACACTGAAGTCTTCAAGTGCGTCTCAGATTAGGTGACGAGAGAGGGGTGCCAGATAAATTCCAGACAGAATTGCAGAATATTTTATTTATATCTGAACCTCACATATATCATGATATATTTTGCCACTGTTAAGATAGGCAGGATTTATTGAGTTATTGAGGGAGAAGAGATAGTAATGCACTCATAGAGCAGCTGCAAGCAATAAATTGTTACTAGCTTGGCCAGACGAAGCCTTTTATATCTTGGTAGTCTGAAAATTCACCTTTTGTTTTCCATAAAGAAGCTCTTCACATAGATCTCTTCTAAAAATGTGCAATTTGTGGAATTATAGAAGTGACTGTATTGAATAAAATTTCATTTATAGCCCAGTCCTCCTCACTCACTCTTTGTAAATTAAAGAAAGTTTCAATCAGCCTTTCACCAGTGTGAATGCATGTATATATCTTCTTAAATATGAAGAGCCTTTCCCCCATTGATCTTCCTCTGTTTAGCTTCATACTGCCCTCTTTCTCTATTTTTCTTCTCTCTCTCCCTTTTTCTCTCTGTCTCCCTCCCCTCTTTCTCTTCCACACTCTCTTTCTCTCTCATCCTTCATACCATAAGGAATTTACAGTTAAGATGAACCATTTTGCTTAACCATAATAACTATTTTTTTTCTTATTCTTTTCCTACATTAAAAGGTTTTGAATTCCTACCCTGCAATGAAAAACACCAGACATTGCATAACCTGACCAGGCTTATTTATCTATACTGCTTGGGAACAACACTACAATTCTAGCAGATTATTTTACAATGTACCCTAGTTCTGGTTTAAATTTCAAAGTAGAAATATTCTGTGGAATGGTTTTATAAAATATAGAGGGTTATCAAACGAAACCTTCTATTTATCTATACATCCATTAAGAAGAAAATGATATGTGTGTACTTTGTGCTTGATTCGTGGTCATAAATGTTCTCTTTTGTTGGAAATTTTAAAAAAGAAGAAGAAAGAAACTGAGAAAAAGCATATGACATTACTAGGAGACCATGAAATGATTGATGTTTTCAATGACTCTAGCCAATTCACTGCTTTTATAGGTTTAGCATAAACAAAAATGAAAAATATTTTGTACTCCAACCTTTTCACATGTATATCAATTCAAAGGAAGTAGGAGCATCGTAAATCTGTTTCAAAAGCTTATTGAATTGGAACAAAACATGAACACATTTGAGAAGTAGCACACATTTTTTCATTAACCTGTTGACTTCTGAATTCTCTCTTTCCCATAGGCTCAATACAGGGATGACCCGGTTCCCACAGGCAATGGGTTAACATTACACAATTATTAAAGTGATTTGGTAACTTTGTAGAGGCTTGATAAAATCTGAGCTGTCTGGCCATACATGCTATCATTGTATGTAATATGGTGTAAAAATGAAGCCCAGGGGGAAAAAAGCACTTCAAAATCACCATATCCTTCACAAAAGTAAACATATGCAATAGACTCAGTGTTAGACTAAAGCGTATGGCTATACGCTTTCATAAATGGGAGTATTCAGTCATAGATATCTTAATAATAGCATTATATATTTGAAAACCTTTCTAAAACTGGCTATTTGTTTATCCTTCTGAACAAGACAGATATCAAAATTCAACAATTTATTAAATCAAGCCTCCACAAAGTTCCCTCTCATCTGTATATATGTTTGGAGGAGGTTCATGCCTTGTTCATAATAGGTTTCTCTCACTAACTCACTGAAAAAAGGGAATTAGTTTGGAGCAAAACAAACAGAATTTAGAAATAATATGCAATGAAACTAGATGATGATGAAAAAAAAGATATACAATTTCAGGAACCACTCCTTTCTACCTGCATATAAATTTGAAAGGTAATCGTCTTTGCCTTAAACTTGCCTTTGGTCGTTCTTGTCATGAATCATGTCAGCTAATAGATGAAAAATAGAACATTAATTTTGTGAAGTGGTATAAAATAACGCTCACCACTAAAATGGAATAAACTTTCAAGAGCTCCATCTGTTCAGGAGGAGGAAGTTTGAAAGGAGGAAATTCATAAAGTCGTAAATCATTTTTACTAACTCATGAGGTATTAACGTCGGTGATTTAGAACAACAATATACAGAGTTTAAAAGTACCATGCCTATAATTTCAGAACAGTCATAAATTCATAAGCCATAAATTACGTTCACTTCCTCATTAATTAGGTAGAAAATGCAGTGATTTGGAACAAAATATAAACAGAGTTGAAAAATACTAAACATCATAGCCTGAGAATAGTCATAAATTCATAAGACATAAATTCAATTATCAACTCATTGGAGCAAAACACAAAGTAGAAAGATACCAGGCCTTCTAGTTTGCGGTTCATAATTCAAAATGTTTCTTTTCATAAATGGATTTATTTTTAAGGAGAGGAGGAGTTTACAATTACTACCATAGGCACAGGTTACAAATGCTAAACAAGGAACTCTATGGACAGATCATCATTATATTTTCTTTTTTTTTCTGAAACAGAACTTTCTAACTTTTTCTTGCAATCTTTTTATATTTGTTTGCTACTTTTGCTGACTCACCCATGTTCCAACATCCCATTGCATTCTGTCACCTTTAATGTACATGGAGTAAGTTTATTTAAACTGGCATGAGGAAAATTGATGCAATTTTAGCTCCCGTTATTACAAAACTGGCTGGCAATAAGCCTAATTTCCTGTTATGTTCAGGCAGCCAATCAAAAGCTGTTTAATATTTTGCACGCTTTGTTCCTTTAGTTTCTGGTTATATTGTTTGATTTCGGCTTTCTGTTCATTCTTGCGGTATACTCTGATGAGTGCAAGACGAAAAGCTTCAGTATGTCTCTCTTCAACGCTGTTTTCCGATTCTGTAGTACTAAGCATCTTTTCAATGCAATTTTAAATCAACATGGCCTATGTAATAAAGCTTCCATTGAAAATAGGGGTGAAACTATAATTACCGGCAATAAAAAACACGTGTTGAGCGCAAGAAGGGTGTTAGCATTGTGTAAAGTGATATGAGTTTATGCCTTTCTGAACCTAAGCAGATACAACCTTGAACTGATATTAAATGTGAAGGTACTTTTGTATATTTTGGTACTGTTAAATGTCTAGGCACGCTAACTATCTATAATTAAGTTGAATCTTATCCAATACATAGAAAAAACCTATTCTGCTGGTTAAGTGAAGCGATGATAGTCAGAAATTTGGATGAAATACAGCTATTGATAACCATCTTGTGCTTACAAAACTGCATACAAATCTAAATGTTTCCTTCATAGAAGCAATAACTGCCTCCTTAATTAAGTGTAAATTGCCCAGCTTCCTAATTAGAGATGACAGTTATTGTTAGGGTAGGGAATTCAATCCTAAATTGTCTCGCTGCCCATGGCTTACGAGAAAGTGTAAGATTGAGTCGAAATGCTAATTAGAGTATAGTAATCAAATGTTTTTCAAAGGACTGCATAACATTGGAACATGTAATTAAGGAATTATACAGAAGAGAATAAACTACATAGTTACCACATATCAATTGTTCACCCATGCTTTTAGCTCTTTTATTACTTTAATAATGATACAAAAGCATACAAAAGTAAAAAATAATTTGCTAATATGATCATGATTTTTTAAGTAAATCATTGGTGGCTTACATGAAAAATATTTGTTTACTTAGTGATTTGTGTAAATTTACCCAAAACCTAACATACCAAATCACCATGAAATACAAAATATCATTTAACTCATTAACACATCTTTTTAATAGTTTTCCATCTGGTTTTCTGAAAGATGTTTACCCTACCAATACCCTTGATCTTAGCTCATTATCTCTTTTCATAAACAACCTACATGTATGCATATATCCATAGCTGGAAGGGTGATAAGGCTCAGCGGTAGAGCGGTAGAACAATAATCTTAAAACAAAAAGATCCAAGATTTGCTAGTTTGCTAGTGCCCTTTGAAAAGGCATTACTCCTCAAGGATCAAGTGCCCCAGATAGGGCGTGAAAGTCAGAAGTCTTGACCTGAAGATTTTACAATCTTTTTGTCGTAGCCAGGAGTTGAGTTGCGAAAGATTGACAACATTCATTAAAAGAAAACAATGTTTGGATACAATCTTCCTCAAGCAGTCAGATAAAATATAGCCCACAGTTACAGTGATCATACTTACGAGGGTTCAGATCGCCTTGGACTCTGCGAGTAGTTTGCTATCTTGCTATACCTTGCCTTGTCACTGGAAGCCATGTTTTATTTCAGAGTGGCCTTCAAACAATCCCAATTGTACTGGAAGGTAGATATTTTTATGTGTGTATTCCACTTATTCCTCATATACTCTCACTTTAATTGGAGGTGTGGTGAATAGGTGGTTGGGTCAACGGTAAATCGTCTCCTGCAAATTGTTTTCTTAATGAATCCAGCACTGTCTGGACAGACTAGAAGTGTCTGTATGGCTCAATCAGCAAATGAAAGCCAATAAGAAATCTACTGCAGATTTTGTTTGAAGATTCTAATCAACGTATGAAAGATAATACAGACTTTCTCACATCTGCTGCAGATTTGGTTTGAAGATTGTACTCTTCAAGTGATAACGTTGTCGCATGTGAATGCTGTTAATCCATGGACTACTGAAGTTTCTTATTTCGCTAAGCCTACTAAAAGAACCACATAATTCCTGTAGGCAATAGGTTAATAAATAAACATGTACATCCAGCTAATTCATAGCACAGTACCACTGCTTTAATTCACAGTGAAGTACTTGCATACAGATTGGCAATTGGCAAGCTCACTAATTGATGTGTACACATTCTCAACGCAGTTGACACAATCCATCAGGCAGACTGACGTCGAAGATGAATGAC